>JAGFML010000022.1:0-452499 GCA_021030945.1 Pyrenula aspistea
GGGGGGGAAACGAAAACCTGTGTACGATTAGGCCAAAAGTACTGTCTAATAGAGTATGTTTTAGTCTTTCTTAGTTTCTCCTCATAGCATGTCGGGAAATGGCCCTAAATCGGCGAGCTACCTTAGGTCGTTTTACGTCTCAATCAGTCACGGAACGATTTTGTTTTCCTTCAAGGTGTTTCTTGGGAGTAACCACATTCGATCTCACTCAGAAGTGGCCCGAGTGCTATAGTGACAACAATCCGAGCACGACACGATTGGAAATCATCATGTAAAAATTATCTCATCGTGGTATGAACGGTCTGGGAAATATTCCCCCGGAGGAAGGTTGTCATGGGCCATTTTTTAAATGCTAACTATCATCATCTGAGAAGAAAGAGTGTTGTCCCGAAACCCCGTTGCTCATTGTTGAAGGTTTTTTTACAATTTTTTCCATTCCAGCCACTTTGAAACTAATCATTTCTCCCGATTTGCGGACTTTAACAATTTGGCCGAATTTCGAATCTCTCTTCACTTTCTCCAAAGCCTCCCCAGCCTCGGAACTCGTCGGCGAACTTGACTGCTGCCTTCAGGTAGAATTGGTCTTTGTCGCCCCATGTCTTAGCTGCCTCCTTCAATGCGCGCACTGCTTTCACGTAATGCGCGTCCAGAGAATATTTTCCCTTTACTGATTCCTCCTGGACCCAGGACCAATTTCTGCCTTTGAGGCCGTAATTCTTGATGCCTTCAACGTCGAGTGTAGGACGTAGCTGGGCAATGTATATAGCTAGGGTAATGAGCCACCATTGCCTAACTAGGTTGATGTGGAACTTTGGTGGAACAAGTGGAATCAAAATGCGGACCGCGTGGCTGGTTGTGAGAAGATGAACGATAAAGAAATCATATCCTGTACGGCCTGAAGCGATCAGCATGGCGGCGGCTGCTTGCTGACTATCTTCAAATTGCTTGGTGGGGTCGACAATGTGCCACGCGTTCCAGTGACTGAGTAGTCGTTCTTCATGGTCTCTGAAGACGACAGTCATATTGTCACCTCCTGGAGCATCAAAGAGGTCATCAAATTCTTTGTCGCCATTGACTCTTGCGAGGATCTCAAGAGGCGAGGATGTTTCGTATAGCTTGGGTTTGTTGGAATATTTCGGATCGTCCAAGTATTTGTGCAGGTCGCCGTAGCAAGTAGCAGCCAGGCCAAGTGCTTCCGTGGCGACTTCACGGCTTGAGATCTCAAACGCATAACCGAGATGGATCAACGGATGTCCCACTATGAGCATTAGCATGAATATGTCTGACACGGGGAAATATCAGAAATACACCCAGCCACCAGGCAGTTAACGAGAGGCTCATTTCCTTCGAAGATGAATTTCCCAACCACAGCTTTCCAGTCGTAACCATGCAGCACAAGTTGGTCCTCGAAGAAATCTACAAAGGCTCGCTGGTAGCTGAACAGGTGTGAGCTGTGAGCGCGGAACCGCAAATGAGTGTTCCTACATACTCCTTCTTGCCCAAGAAGTCTCGCCAGTCATAACTCGATATCTCACCTGGCGAATCCTTCCATGGTTCCAAACTTTTGGCGTCGTCCTCATATATTGCAGTCAGATGGTCTGGCTCGGCACCGAAGAGATATGCGGAGCCTAAGAGCTGCCAAACAGGTAAGTTTGAAGCCTTTCAAAGCCTACGCCAAGCATACGTGAGGCATATGGTTGTGAAAACGGAGATTATGGAAGAGTATGGCGTGGTTGGCATGATTCAATTTGAGTAGATGTTTCAACCTGCGGTCGCGCTTTTCTGTTGCTGTTTCAACATCATAAATGTCCACCGATGGTATTTTGATCACTTGCGATGCCCTCCCAAATCCAAAGCGGGGAACGGAGAGGGGTATGGAAAACGAAGAAAACATTGTTAAAGACCTAGGAGGATTTAGTGTAAGCGGAATCCAAAATATCTTTACGTGCTTGAGACAATCTCAAAGCGTGAAGTGGAACACTGAGGTAGTTCCAGAAAAGTGTGGAGAAATCCACGGCTTCTCGTGAAATCTCTAGATATTCTTCCAGATGATGAGATATTTGAAAGGGTCGTATGCCCCCAATCAAATGAAAGTCTCCAAAAATCGTCATTCGGGAGCGGAGCCGATCGAGTCTTGGCGGCTAGTCCACATATTACCAGCCCGATATGAAACTTTATCCATTCGAGACATCCACCTGTCCTGTCCTGTCCTGTCCAACACTGACAACCATACCTCAACACTTTGCCGATGTTTCAAACAGTACTACTCCGGCACATAAACCCGGCTTTGCATCCTTGACACTTGGTGATGGCTGCCGCTCGATTTCTCCTTGATCGGTCTCAAGTTTCAGAGGCGTGTGGAGGTCGGAGATGGACTCGCTGGCGGAGTTGCTCACGTCGGTTGGCATGTTCAGCTTGATCTTTGGTGGTTGTTGCTCTAATGTGAGTCATCCGCCTTTCTTCTACATGTTTGACCTAACGAGCATGTACTAGGTTTTTGCTCTTGAAGCACTTGTCAAGTAAGTTCGGCTCTGGGTCTACTAGACATTGCAACTAATATGTTCTGAAGAGAAGCGCCTGGTAGTGGTAAGACTATCTTCGACTGTCTCATAATTTCCCTACTCACAATGATGTTGTACAGGGAGCCTCATTACCGCTTTTCAATTCCTCCTAACCTCTGTCCTGACGCTGCCAAAGCATGTCGATTTCTCTGGCAGCTACCCCCGCCTTAAGCGTCGAGCAATACCGCTTACGATATGGCTGAAATACACCGCTTTCTTCGTCGCAATAAACCTTTTGAACAACACAGCCTTCGGTGCCAGAATTTCCGTTCCGCTACATATTATCCTCCGCAGTGCTGGGCCAGTCACCACTATGGCTGTGGGCTTTCTCTCAGGAAAGAGATATCGTGGGACACAGGTGGTGGCCGTGGCCTTACTTTTCATCGGTGTCGTACAAGCCGCACTAGCAGACGCGCAAGCAAAAGGGACCAGCCTCTCTCTGACGACAAGCGAAGTTTCTGACGGCACGCCGACAATGTCCCAACCTCTAGGTTTTGGACTTTTGTTCCTTGCTCTCGTGCTCTCGGCCATCATGGGGATTTTCACTGATCAGACATACGCACGGTACGGGAGAGATCATTACATGGAAAACTTGTTCTACAGTCACACTCTGTCGCTCCCTGTGTTCTTGATATATTGGACGGACATGAAGGCGCAATTCGCGGACTTCCTTGGCTCACCTCCGCTTTTCCTTCTGATGCCGGAGAATGCCAAGTTAGATCCTATCACCCATATGGCAATGAGAGTCCCGACGCAGATATTTTTCCTCATCTTGAACGCTGTCACCCAGTACCTCTGCATCCGCGGCGTCAATCTTCTGTCGGCCAAGAGCTCTTCGTTGACCGTCACGATCGTCTTGAATATTCGAAAACTGGTCAGCCTACTGCTTTCGATCTGGCTTTTCGGGAACCGTCTCGCACCCGGCGTTCTTGTCGGTGCGGCACTCGTCTTTATTGGTGGCGGCTTGTATTCTCTCCCTAACGGGCGTCCTCGAAACGCTCAGAATTCCGGGCACATCCCGACGAAGTCTGGCGCGCCAAAATCGGTACATCGCTCGGAGGGAGAAATCCCTGAGAAGAAGTTGCAATGACGAATCATATTTGGTGGTTATACACTTTCCAACTTGTATAAGATAGACTTTGCAACTAGTATGTGGTGCCAGATATATGGTCTTCAATTCATGGTCATTTTTCCATGTCAAAGGCTAGAAAACTCGATGATTAGAGGAATCAGTGATAATCTTAGCTCAACAGCATACGTAGGACTCCACGCGAAACCGGCACATGCGTCTCGCATCGTAGACAAGACTTCAGTATTGAGAATTCGTTAGTCAAAACCATGAGAGTAAATCATTTCAGGGATCCCAATACGCAGTGCGAGATTCCCAGGACTGGTAGCTGAAAAAGCCTTTAACACTGCTGTGAATGATGAGCATTTACCAGCAGGATCTTACAAGCTTCACTGCAACATAAGCTTAAAATGTACAGAGACTTTTTTGTATCGCTACCACATGTTCACGTTGACAGAGATAAAGATACGGCTGCGTGATCACCCTGTACTCCTGTTCTCCACTATGCGAAACGGCAGATGCGCCCGAGCCATCGATGAACGAATAAGTCACAACAGGTCCTGCTCATTGCTTGGAATTCTGCGCTAAGAAGAAATTTGCCCCTACCACTTCCAAGTCGTACTCCTTGGCGTAGTCTCGGACTCCATGTCTGGCTTTGTCGTATCCCCAATGCTGCCGGTCTTCTGGAGCCTTCAGAACCCGGTCCGCATCACCAGCCAGCAGCACGAACACGTACCGATGCTTGCCGGTTTTCGGAGGAGGGCCGGGAGGCTTGTACTCGACAAGTTCGTCCATCGAGAGCGGTGCAATGCCAGAGATTGGGATAGTTATATTGGTCACCAGCCAATGGCACATCTCGCTCCACTTTGGGTTATCTCTTGACTTCGCGTCCGGGTCGGTCAAGGCAAGGGTGTACGTAACATTTGTGGTTACGCGTGCCGCCGAAGACGGTGCTGCAGAGGACAGGGAGCGGAACACAAATGCGGGTTCTTCTTGGACAGAGGACACGGGAATATCATTGCCCAATTGAACGTCTTCGTGGGCCCCTGGATAGGAGATGTCGAGGCTAAAGGAAGGCTCGAAATCGTCTAGGACTGTGGATGGGAGATTAGCATTACTTCAAATGCAATTGGCAAAGCAATAGACTTCTGAAGGTCGAGGGGACCTCCGGATGAGGAACCAAGAATCTGCATTGGATGCGTCTCATTTCACCTTCCAGCAAGAGTAATCGTGAAAGCTTGCGGAGGCATGACAGACGTACCCTCATCGATTACAGAGCTCGAGCGTAATATATCCCTGATCGTAGAGAGTGTCCCATCCGTCTCGTATGGGTTATGGATGATGATCTGATCATGGCCAAATGGTAAAGCAGTGGTGCTGATTGCTGCTAGAAACGGTAGTAGAAGATGTAGTAGGGTATTCATTTTGATCATTGGCAATTGAGGACAAAGTAATTAGGAGCGAAGGCTGAGCAAAAGGTCCAGGAGGCCTCAGCGTCTGTCCCTTGGGTAGCTTGGTCGTTAAGGGCTTCGAGGTTAGTAAACGACGGAGAGCATCATTGCGTCCCCGCACTCGAATAAGTTTCCCTCTTCGCCCGCCATTGTGTATGATGTGCTTGCTACGTAACACAGCCTCATCCGGATCTGTTGTCCTGCCGTACAAGGCGTCTATTGGCAGGGGACATCTCAGACTGAGATTTGGGAGACACGGCGTTTCTGATGTTCTCGGAGTCAACGCGGTTGACGATAATGTGTAACGCGCTCCGGCACCCTTCCGCAGGCTGTCGGAGCACCAGCTGGTCACGCTGAGAGAAGCGGGTCGAGTAAATCACTTGACGAGAATATCACAGTGGTGAAGCTGCGTCGAAAATCACGCCTTGAGAGCTTGGTTTACAGTTGTCCTTGGCATGTTAATCGCCAGGAAAAAGTTGGGGAAGGAAAAGCTGGGCTTGGCAACGCCTCCCGTCGGTGTTTGTTTGCAAGAGCTTCCGCGTCACGTTTGCCCGCGCTGGATCGCTGCATGAAGTATCTACGTCTCAGTAATTTCAGCGCCTAAGGTCTGGGTCCCGGCCTCTCGAACCATCCCTGTCCCTCAGCTTCATTCTAGCGCCTCCTTTGTCGACCCTGCAGTCCTTTCTAGAGCTCCCAAGCCGTCAGGGGTCTTCAAGATCGTTGGTCCTGCTACTTCTCTCTCCGTCCTGGTGCTTGGACAGGAGCCTGGAGAGCCTTTGGCTTGAACGGCCATGGCAAATCTGGGAGAAGACCTCTTACACACTGTGAACAAACTCCAAGATCTCGTCTTCAACACTATTGGAAACGATTCCCTCGACCTTCCTCAAATCGTACGCCTATCCACTTGTGCTCACCGGAAAAGTCTCATTGTAGCACTCTGCTGACTTCTCCACAGGTAGTTGTTGGCTCGCAGTCTTCGGGAAAGTCTTCGGTCCTTGAAAATATCGTTGGCAGAGATTTTCTCCCACGGGGCAGTGGGATTGTAACGCGGAGACCGCTCATTCTGCAACTGATCAATATCCCTAGCGAGCGAGATGACCGGCCGGAGAACGATGAGGTACACGTTCCACACACTGCTGAAAGCGTCGCGGGGCAAGGAGAATGGGCAGAGTTCCACCATATCCCCGGGAGAAAATTTGAGGACTTCAGCCAAGTCAAGCAAGAGATCGAAAACGAGACGGCCCGCATAGCTGGAAACAACAAGGGGATCAATCGCCAGCCTATCAATCTCAAGATCTTTTCACCACATGTGCTGAATCTGACATTGGTCGATCTACCCGGCTTGACAAAGGTTCCCATTGGCGATCAGCCATCCGATATTGAGAAGCAGACTAGAACGCTTATTTCTGAATATATTGCCAAGCCAAACAGCATCATACTGGCTGTTTCCCCGGCGAATGTGGACATCGTCAACTCGGAAGCTTTGAAGCTCGCTCGTCATGTGGATCCCATGGGAAAGAGGACGATAGGGGTTCTCACAAAGCTTGATCTTATGGATCACGGTACGAATGCGATGGACATTTTGTCGGGTCGCGTCTATCCGTTGAAACTTGGTTTCATTGGTGTTGTGAACCGATCCCAACAAGACATACAGAGTAATAAATCCCTTGCTCAAGCACTCAAGGCGGAATCCGATTTTTTCAGACATCATCCAGCATACCGGAATATGGCCAACAGGTGTGGAACACAATTCCTTGCAAAGAGCCTTAATACAACACTCATGGCACATATCCGAGATCGCTTGCCAGACATCAAGGCACGATTGAATACTTTGATGGGTCAGACGCAGCAAGAACTTGCTAGCTATGGAAGCAAACAGTTTAGCGGCAAAGAACATCGTGGATCTCTCATACTCCAATTAATGACACGCTTCGCAACGTCCTTCATCTCCTCTATTGATGGCACCTCCTCTGAAATATCTACTAAAGAGCTTGGAGGAGGCGCAAGAATATACTATATTTTCAATTCTGTATTTGGAAATTCTCTAGAAACAATCGACCCCAACCAGAATCTTTCAGTACTCGATATACGGACAGCCATCCGAAATTCAACAGGTCCTCGGCCGAGTCTTTTCGTACCTGAGCTTGCATTTGATCTTCTTGTTAAGCCTCAGATAAAGCTCCTTGAAACGCCAAGCCAAAGATGCGTGGAGCTTGTCTACGAGGAGTTGATCAAGATATGCCACACTTGTGGTTCTAACGAACTGCTACGATTTCCGCGCCTCCAGGCTAAGTTGATTGAAGTTGTTTCTGACTTGCTGAGGGAGAGACTTGGCCCTTGTTCAACCTACGTCGAGTCGCTAAATGCCATTCAAAGAGCGTACATAAACACGAATCACCCAAATTTCCTTGGAGCTGCTGCCGCTATGTCGTCAGTGATCCAAAGCAAGAATGAGAAGGAGAAGGCGACAGCTTTGGCCGAGGAGAGACGCAAACGCGAAAGGAGACGGCTGAAAGAAATAGGCGGCGTGAATGGTACGGGCACCCCAGAGGATGATGAGGAGCAGCAGGAAGAAAAGTCGCATACTTTGCCTGTTCGTGGTCAGAGCGCGAAGGTGAGCCGTTCCATGTCGCCAGCAGTCGGGCGTGACCGAGATCATGGTCATCAAAGTCTTGCAGCGGCTGTCAACGGCGGTCGCGCGCAATCGCCACATCCATACGGTCAAGCCGTTGGCGGTGCCAAGGACTCGTTCCTGACTTATTTCTTTGGCCAAAATCAGGAGCGAAGTCAAAATGCTAGTCCCCTCCCACAACCCTCTTCCACAACGAATCGACATGTCAGCCACCACGTTGAGCCTAGTTTTTCGCAAAGTATAAGACGGCCTGAACGAAACTCGATCAGTGAAAGATCACCGGTGTATCCTCAACCGTCTAACTCACTGGAAGAGTTCTTACCCTCTGGGGAGTATGGTGATACCTCGCTCTTTGTAAGTTCTACTGACGAACTTGGTTACTTTACGCAACTGACTTGTTTTTATAGCCCGAGCAGGCGGCCGCGCCAGCACTCACAGAGCGAGAGGCCCTGGAGATAGAACTTATCCGCCGTCTCATCTCTTCCTATTTCAACATTGTGCGCGAGTCTATCGCGGATCAGGTTCCCAAAGCAGTGATGCACCTTCTTGTCAACCATTCGAGAGACGAGGTCCAAAATCGACTAGTCAGCGAGCTCTACAAGGAGGAATTCTTCGGAGAGCTGCTCTACGAAGACGACGGAATCGTCAAGGAGAGGGAAAAGTGCGAGAAGCTCCTCAACACGTACAAAGAAGCAGCAAAGATCGTAGGAGAGGTTTTATAGAATTGAACATTCTCCTCATTTCTCTCACCTGTTAAGGGCGGCTGGTGTCGTGCACACTTTAGATACTCTGTAAAGTTTGTGTTGACTCTGGGTCAGGAGGCTTGGACTACCCTTGTTCGTACCGTCCGCTTCAGACATGAAAGTGCATGCGGGAAGCTGTTCAGAGTTTCTACTCCGTTCTAAAGTCAAGGTTTGGCGATAGAAGCGCTCTTCAATTCCAACATCATCACACGATAAATCAAACCTCAACCTCAGCCACGTTTCAAGCCTCTCTAGTCTTCGGTTATTCACGTCTTGCTTGTGACTTTAACAATTGCCCGCAGCTGCGATATTTTACGGGCTTCGCCAGTCTTCGAATTCATCAGCAAAGATAGTGTCCTGTGTTCCATTGTTCTTTGAATCATCAAACTACGATAGCGTCGTCTTTGACGTTCCCTCGCGCTGGCGTCATGCCAGTGAGTAATCCCAGAGAATAACCCGCTAACGCCGACGCAAAATTCGAGATAAAATACCGAAAAGAGGCCCCGGAACCAAACCTTCCAAAATACCCATGTCTGCCCATTGCCAGCCGAAAAACGTGTTCTACCCTTGATGATAACCCGAAATCTATTGTCTTTGTAAAAACCCGGAAATCCATGCTCGTCCAAAATGCCCGGATGCCTCAGTCTGGCTTGGACTGTTTACCTTCTGTCTTCGACGGTTGTTCATCTATTTTCAGAGGTTTTTCATCTGACTCGGAGGGTTTGCCTTCCGTCTTCGATGGAGAATTCTCCACATTCAGGGGTTTCTTGTCTGGTGCTGGAGGCAAAGCATCCTGACGTGGGTTCCTTGCCGGTGCTAGAGGTCTTGGTTCCCAATACTGTGTGGTGAATTCTCCGATGCCAACGCTTGTGATCACATCTTCTTTTGGTAAATAATGGGCGTTGGCAACCACCACGCTCCTTCCTTGCGTTCCAGTTATTTCAACGATCACCTTGACAAAGCAGGCGCCTCGAACATGCGCCGGCTGATTCGATTTAGCCAATGCCCGACGAAACGACGAAAAGGCTCGGAACATGCTCGGGTCTTTCTCCTTGCCCTCTTGAGTCCCCGACGCTCTGGATGCAGGCTTGGGGTCTGATCTCTGTGGAGCATTGTTCTCTGCGTGAAACCCGAGGCCACCTTTCAATATTTGGTACTGATCTTTGATGTATGAAAGATTCCATGCGGATAATGCGCTTGCCATCGCCTTGGGAACGGCGAACCGCTCAAGCTGGGAATATTCAGCTTCAGTAAGAACCCTTCTGGACCAGGCGATGCTGTGTTCGGAAAGTTCGAACCCGGGTTGGGTGTAATTTCGAGGTGGATAAGTTGGAAATTCAAAATAACCTCTAATGTTTGACGAAACCTTGCCATACCCTACTGTCTGACTGATCTTTCTGTTACCATTGTTTAAAACTTGGCTCATAGCGAAATGTCCAATGCGAACGACGATGTCATTTAGGCGATCATGATCATGGTTCAACTCCTCAAAAGAAATCCATTCTGGGCTGTCAGCGGCATACGGCTTCACTTTTTGCTCGCGAGGCCACCAAACCGGAATGAAATAACGTTTTACATGTTGGTCTAGATCTGCATTGATTCTTCCGTCGTGATGATCCTGAAGCTTCCGTTGCTCTTTCCATGCTCTTCTATAGGTATCATTGCCAGATCCGTATTCCTTTGAAGTATTCTTGGATTCTTGGTGACCAAATTTAAGCGCAATGGCTAGGACGGCACTGCCGAGGATGGAAGCACCAAGAAGGAATCTCGCCCTAGACATCAAATAAGTCTTCAAATAGAGGAATGCGCAAACAAACAATGGTGCTAGATACACGAATAGGATCCTAAAACAGATCTTCCGTGGCGTACCTTGATGGACGCTGGGTCACTATGACGGGGCGTGACTTGTGTCCATTGGAAATGCTAGACCAAAGTCTAACCCCGCTGTAAAGACGGCCGGCAGCCCGACTCTTCAGAGGAGACATAGTCTAGACTAAGTGATTGCATGGTCGAAGGACATGTGCTGTAGACGAGAGAAAAAACAGGTCGAGATAGAAATGATGTGGTTTACGCACCCATTAAGCTCCTTGGGTGGAAGTTGGGTGCTAAATTGCCTCTTTGGATAGTTCTTAGCAAGACACAATATAGAAAAGGATGGAACGTCTTGGCAGAAGTATTTTGTTACTATATGTCAAACTTGGACAAATACGTTGAGCAAGGGATTGAGATGTAGAGCCTTGGAGAAAAATGATTGCGCAAACCAGCTACGGTCTTGAGCCAAGAGCAGCCTGGCCCGTGCCGTGCATTGCTACTTACTGCTAGATGACGACCGACTCGATTTAGATACATTTCCTCTTCTTCTCCAGCTACCTAGGTACATCCACCTCAACCAGCCGCTTAAAGATTGAAGCTTCCCTGCTACCCTTGCCGCATGCTCATATCCTGAGCATATGCTCGACATGAAGACAATCGCCAGGCTCTTAATCTTGAATGCCATTGCAGCCAGCATTGCTTCTGCCGAAGACGCTCTCATCTACACATTCGACACCCAACCGCCATCTTCAGCACCGAAGAATAGGCTGATACCCTCAAAAGATGCCGATCTAATATTATCGAGACGGCTAGCTTCTTCAAACGAGAGATCCCTTGGCGAGGCCGACGATACCCTGCTCGATAATCTAGATGCATTTGGTGGCCGTCAGAATGAGCTCTTTGGAAAGACAGACCCTATTCCACGGCTTCTGATAAAGATTGAGGGCGGCCGGGACTCAGTTAATGGTATGACTCGGGTATCTGAGAGTCATGAATTGGTTATTAACGTACTGCAGACCTCTCCGAAGCAACTCCCAATATTCACGTGCCAAACGAGCGATTATCAAGTTGGAAGGACGGTTCGTGGTATAACAGAGATTGTACTTATAACGTCGACCTTTCCTCTTTGACGAAGTCTGGCCAAGAGGCCCCGTTCAGTAACCTACAAATCCAGCAAGAGGTTTGGCTCATGAACGCTCCAAACTCCTACATTCAACTAACACAAACTTCTCTAGCCTGGCAGCAACTGTATAAAAGCCTCACCCAAGTCCATCAATAAAGCCCTCGAGATCGCGCAATCAAGCACAAAAGGCGCTCTTAGCATAAATCTTTCCCAAACCGACCCTTCCACTATCGAATCCTTTTTCAAAACCATCCACGCCCAGCTCACGACCCTCGCCTCCGCCGGAGCCCTCGAATCCACTCTTATATTCTTCCCAGCCGCAACCTCCTCCACCATCCCCTCCAAATTCTCCCAACCCAAACTCCAACCCCGCTCACCCCTCCCCGCCACCATGCGCGCCCCAAACTCCACCCTTGATCTCTCCCAGCCAATCCCTCTCTGCTACTCCACCAACACCTCCTGCATGAGCAACACGGCCAACTGCTCCGGCCACGGCTCCTGCTTCCTCAAGTTCGTCGACAACTCCGCCAGCCAGGGCTCCCCCAAGGAATGCTACGCCTGCGGCTGCCACCGCACGGCCGTCCGCGAGAACGACGACGGCACCACCAAGACCGTCCTGTGGGGCGGCAACGCGTGCCAGAAGAAGGACGTCAGCTTCGAGTTCTGGCTCATCGCCCTGTTCGGGATCGCGTTGGCGGCGGCCGTGTCGTGGGGCGTCGGCCTGCTCTTCGAGATGGGGAGCGAGGAGCTGCCGAGCGTTTTGGGCGCCGGCGTCGCGGGGCCGAGGGCGCAGAGATGAGATGAGATGAGAATACAGGGCTGCTCTTAAAAAGCTCTTTTGATTGTTTTTTTTTTATTTTGGGAAATTCGCTGTGTTGGGCGCTTGTTCAGAGAACGAGGAGACTATGCTATACGGCTTGCGTACAGTATGAGCTAGAAGGATGCTCTTACTCTTGCTCTTATTCAATATGTGGCTCTAAATCTAAGCGTCATCGCAATCTTCAGTAAAGGTGTTACCCAGATATACTGTACCAAAGCATACACATTGATCGTAATTCCCTATCCACACCCTTACTACTCCGTGTCCGTGTCCGTGTCCGTATCCATCTAACGCTCTCGAGAAGAAAATCCTCAAGAAACTCCCCCTTTACAAGACAATTTTACAAAACTTCCATAACATACCGGGTGAATAGAGTATTTTCCATTTCTATTGTGCTAAGCAAGAACGGATCGATAGATATGCAATCAGCACCTCAAAGGAAAACCATTCGAAATATATATGTTCAACTTCTCCCAACCCCCATGCTAAACTATACAGTTACCCGCCAGTCTGCGGCGTCTTTGTATCATACTTCAGCAGCCCCAATGGTATGCATACTATACTGTCCGGGGATCCCCCCAACCCGGCCCCAAAAAGTGAAAAACTCATGCGCAGGAAACGACGTGATTCATGTATACCCAGAGACGTAAAGAAGAAAGAGGATATGCCGTAATGCTGCACATGTAGTATACTCCGATCCCCGTTGCTGCGACACCCTTGAAACTAAGCCAAGTAGACCACCCTACTGCCGAGGAACCGGAACGCCACACCAGAGACTATGCACAGATATCTTCAAAAAAGAGCCATCATGACGTCTGTGTGGTTGTCGGTTGTCCAGCCTCGAGCTGGCTCGGCGTTGGGTTCGTGCTTGGATTTCCTCCAGCGCCAGACATTTCGGCATTGGCAGTGCTAGGATTAGCCGAGTTGCCTCGCCGGAACCTATTTAGAAAACCAGAGTTGGACACTGAGGGCATCGCTGGTGGCGCTACCCGAAGATTTCGCAACCGACCGCCAAGGCCAACACTGTCGTGGCTATTCGAGGGGTTCGAGGGATTGCCATTTCCACTTCTGCTTCCGGCAGACGGACTTGTAGGCGATTGTTGACTATTAGATCCGAAATTGAAGAACCTCCTATTTTGCTGCCGATTTCTGGTATTTGGGCGCTGCTCTCGCTGGACCTGCGGAAAGCCATATCGATCTGTAGGGGAGTAGACGATGGTCATAAACCGACCAGGCAAAATCATGCGCGGCCGGCCATGACGATTGCCCATCAACGCATAGGGAGGAGAGGCAGGCATATTCGCCCCACGAGCCCGGCGACTCATGCGCTCTGCCTCGGCCGCAGCATCAGCACCTTCAGGACGTGGTTTGGGAATGTAGTAGTCGGCCTTGCACAGGGGGCAGCTGGCTCTTCGACCGGTGAGCCATGGATCGACGCAGTGGGCATGGAAAGCATGACCACAAGTTAGACCACGGACGTCATCATCATCTTCAATGTTATCGATACAGATGGCACAAGAGTCTCCAGGGTCTGCCAGCATCTCGGCAGGCAACGCAGTTTGGATTTGATCGTCATGGTCATCTTCATCATCCAAGTCGTGGTCAGTCGAGATCACTTTCGAAACAGGAGCCTCCGGCGGGCTGCGTGTTTGAGCTGTACTTGGTCGGGCATCTGCTTCTGCCAGACGCGATTCGGGCTGTTTTTCTGAACTCGCATGTGCTTGTTCCGACGCTTGGGCAGATGATTTAGCTTGGCCCTGTCCTTCTCTTGCGGCAGGTTGAATATGTTCGTCTTCTCTTACAACGGATTCGTCTTTGATACTCGGCGCCCTCAGGCTTGCAGGACGGCTCGTAGTCGCCGCAACCCCTCCTGCAGTTGGCAGCCCTTCTGCAGCTCGGGCGGCTCGCCAGGCCTTGTACTTTGTAAGGGGAAACCGTTCGTTGACTTCTTCCATTGTCATCAGTTTTTTCTCTCTGCGCCGCCGGTGCGCCCGCGGCATTGCCGCCAGGTCGATTGGTTCTCCGTTTTCATCGTTCCGAATCTGCCTGTTTCGTTGATTGTACCGAAAGCAGTACTTGACGCCAACGATAATCCTAGAAAACGTCAGCGAGGATGGCACTTGGATCTATCACCTCTGCACCGTACCATAGATTTGTGAAGACCACCCCAAAACCTAAGGCTACGAAGAAAAGCAATGGCGAGCTCGTGGGTCCGCTGGCGTTGCCGCCGCCGTTGCCGCTGGGAGTTGACGTAGCTGCGGGAGGCGCAGTGGATGTCGACGTCGACATGTTTGTTGTATCGTTGAACTTTCTCTTGAGTAATTCCGACTAGCCAATTTGTATGTGATGGTATATATCCGCCGTAGGGTTAACCCGGTTGAAAAGCGATTTTGGGGGTTATTGCTCAAACACCAATGGGGAGGGCTCGACAGCAGCACTGCCGCATCGGTCCGGTATTTTGCCCAAGAGGAATGTATCGTACAGTGCGGGTCGGTAATATGAACAAGTCGACAGGAGAAGGTGAAGTGGTGACAAGGCTAGGTAAGATATCCTCCGGATTTCTGCCTCTTCCGAAAGGTGTGTGGTGAATAGCCAGGAAGTCGTGAATGTCATTAATCGTAATGGAAGCTGATCGGCAGGCGGCGGAGATCCTGGGAGGGCTGCCACACCAATTCGGGGCTCTCCTTATCCGGGCCCTCAGGCGACAAGACTGTCGGCGACTGCAACCACAGAAAAGCAAAGTGCCTTGGGCGATGGAGATAGGGGAGAAGATGGCTGAGAGGGTAGGAGATGTGTAACGGCAAGGTCTGAGAGAGGAGCAGAAGCGAGGAGGAGGTGTGTGGGAGAGTCTCTATTGCAGCCAATACGGCAACCGGGGGGTGGTGGCGTCAGCAAGTGTCAGAGCGGTGGCAGGCGCGATTCGCCGATAGCGCCTGCTCTGGGCATCCTGGACCGGCTCTGTTGTGGGCGGTCGCACCTTCCGCCATATCGATTATTACTGCCGGCCCCTCTTAACCGCTTTCATCCAGGCCACATGCCGCAAGGAAATTGGTGCATGAGAAATCCAGAAAACCTTGTCCCGGAGCCCCTCCGCCCTTCCCGCCATTCAAGCATTCTGTACGAATATAATACTCCCGACCTCATACTCTCGGGTGTGATATCCTGTGATATCTCTGGCGAGGCAGCGCTTTCATCCGCGCTTTGTGATAGAGCTCTACAGACTGTGACGAACCTCGTCAAAGTGCCGAGGCGATTTACAAATCTCCCTACACCGCCGACCCAACCGTCTTACTGCGGTCGAGCACAGACTCCCTTCGCGGAAAGTAAGGAAAGTAAAACATCTCCAAGGCCACGCGATGCTTACTGTTCCGGCCCGGGAAGCTTGCGCAAGTATTGGTGACACCTAACACAGTAAGGGAGCTGCAATAATGATGGGATGAGAGATTGGTTTTGAAATTCAAGGGATTCGGCCTTCAGATATATCACTGGCGTTTGAGATAGATCTAGAACAAGGGTGAAGCTGACGACGATCACCTAATATCATGGCCTCACTTTCCTGCAAGATCTTTTCACCATGGTCCATTGCTTTGAATCCATAACGTAGGATGCTATTGCTATCGAATACTACCGATACACACGCACGGAAAAGAAGGTGTTGCCTTTGTCTCCTTGCATTGTTTCCCATGAAGATAATGAGACGTATTGTGACATCCTGTGGTCCTCACGTAGCACAGAACGGAATTTGATATATGACGCATGTATGAGCTTCCTAGATTTACGGACGGCCGTCTCCGGCAGCCGACAAGTAGGGGAGCTGGGTTTGATAGACGTACCTCGCGTTCGTGACCCGCCGGTATTTGATATTTTAATAGTGAAAGTACGATATTATAACCCCCAGCAATACTGGCTTATTGAATCTCGAGTCACATCTCTCCACATTGACTGATAATCACATCCTGGACGGGCCGGTCTTCCCTTCCCGTCCTTACATTCTCAATCTTCTTCACCACGTCGATCCCGTCTACTACCTTTCCAAACACCACATGCTTGTTGTTGAGAAAAGGCGTCGCAACGGTCGTGATAAAGAATTGACATCCATTTGTATTGGGCCCGCTATTCGCCATGCTCAGCAACCCCGGACCGTCGTGCTTGTGTAGGAAGTTCTCATCTTGAAAGGTCGATGGTCCGTAGATTGTGGCACTACCTGTGCCATTGCCGGAGATGAAGTCGCCGCCTTGGAGCATGAAGTCTTTGATCTAGGAGCGAGCATTAGATTCCCCAAAGTTCCAGGGAGAGAAAGTGGTAGAGCAGAGCTCCTTTAAGCGTACCACACGGTGGAATTTGCTGCTCTTGTAACCCTGGGGCCGTCCATTGGGACCTTTGTGTTCCCCCGTACAAAATTGGCGGAAATTCTCGGCGGTTCGAGGTACGGTCTTCGAGAAAAGCTGCATTTTGATACGGCCCAGTGGTTCGCCTACGAGTATTTGGTCAGTCAGGGACAGGTTTTAGGTTGAGAGCGTAAGGTGCATGACAAGAAAAAGGCCCTTTTTCGTCGTTGAACGTGGGCTCATGGATAGAAAGCATTCCAATTTGTGAAAGGTCCAGATCGAATATTTTCATTGTAACATACCTCCGAGAGTAATGTCAAAGAAGCAAATGGGCTCATCGGGTCCAGGACCAGTCAGCGGTACCGACATGACAGGCGAATAAACGTGTATCGAAAGGAGCAAATACAGTAGATGCAACTTATCAAGAAGCTGCTGTTTTTTATCTGGGAGTAGATTAAGCTCTGCGTGCGATACTAATCTGGTCCCTTGGCCTCTTTTCTCAAAGTCCTTCAGAAAGGCAGGAAAGCTTGGGCGACCGCTGCAGCCCCTTCGGCCGTGAAGGTTGCTATCAGTAGGGAAGAACAATTCTTCTTTGGTTGCCCGATTATTGTTTATTATATCTGAGAATCTAAGATAGCAAGATTCGCGTTTCCCATTCGAACATCTCTTGACCGCTTAATGAACTTTCGAGAAGTAAGCATCAAATACGAAGCTTATAATTTTGAGGAAAAAGACTTGACTCTAGGTTTTACAAGGACGCCACTCAAGACTTAAGGAGGGAGTAGACCTGCATTGTGCAGGGTTGGTGCAGCGATGTTTCTACAAACGCAAGAATTTTATACAGCATGTGGACGCTGGTCAATCGGTCTCTTCTCTTCATTATATTTATTATACAGTTCGAACACCCGTGATCTTCACCCTGAAATTTTTCTCTTTTCGAAAACACCAGTCAAATGCAAGACCCCAAGCCCCTTTGGTCAAGCTTGGTTTGGTCAGTTGGAACCGTAATCATGGCATGCGTAGACCTGGAAGACATATCACGTCCACCTCCCACGATTCACTCTGCGATCCTCCGAATACTACACAAAGCCAAAGGCTGAACGACATCATAGCTTTAGCTTCTCAAGGTACTCGGTCGCAGCAGTAACAGCTTCATCCACCTTATCGGGTTCGGTTCCGTTGCCGATAGAAATGGATGCCTTCCCTCCAGCCTTCCCTCCCACGATCTTCGAAACAACACTGGCCCACTCGCTGGCAGAGGCGCCTTGCTTTGCGGCAGCCTGTCTTGACGTTAGCGTAGGAAAGGTATACGATGCAAGGTTACTCACAGCGGAAACGTGGCAGCCGTGGACGACCTTTCCCTGCTCCACATCTGGCGCAAAGAGATATACGTTCTTATCCGGCAGCTTAGCTTTAACGTGGTTGACTGTGTCGCTGACAGCCTTGGCATTTCCGGAAATTGGGAGTTTTGCGACCATAGTTGTTTTGTCCTGGTTCCCTGGGTCCTTGAAATACTCTACAACAGCGTCCTGGGCCTTTTTAACTTCCATCTTTTGCTGAGCCTTCTGAGCATCGAGCACCTCTTTGTGGATTTTGGCAAATTGGGCTCGAAGCTCACTCTTTCGAATGGCGGAAATGGAAAGATTGTTTAGCTCCAACGACATGGCTTTGACGTCTTGTTCTTTGGTTGAGTTCAATGGCATCTTCTCTAGCTGGTTGAGACGGTCCGAAAACTCTTCAGCGACTCGTTGGACATCGTGGGCATCAGATCCAGTAACGGCAATGATTCTTCGAATACCTTTGGCAATCCCACTTTCTTCCAAAATGATGAGGTCTTTGATGTCTCCAGTCTTTTGGACATGCGTGCCGCCACAGAACTCTATGCTAACTCCGCGCCAAGCCTTATTTTGGACATTTTTGAGGATCTCTTCCAGCTCAACACCGACTGATACGACTCGAACAGGGTCGGGATATGTTTCACCAAATACAGCGCGGACGCCGTTAATTTCGCGGGCAATAGCTAGAGGTACATCCTGCGCGTAAACAGGGCAATTCTGTCGAATGTACTCAGTAGACTTTTCTTCAATTTGCTTTAGTTCCTCGTCCGAGATCTGTGACTTGTGGGAGAAATCGAAACGAAGCTTCTCCTGAGCAACCAATGAACCTTTCTGGTCGACGCCATCCCCAAGGATTTCTCGTAGGCCAAAATTGAGAACATGAGTTCCGGTGTGGTTATTTCGAATAGGCCCTCGTCGCGACTCATTGTATTCACAGATCACTTCGTCTCCAGTCTGGAAAGACCCGTATTTCATGAACCCAGTGTGGAGGACGTAGCCGGCATACGACTGTACGTTTTCAACCTTAAGCTCAGCTTTGCCGTCAATAATGATTCTGCCCGTATCATACTCTTGGCCGCCTTGTTCCGCATAGAAATTTGTGCGATCGAGAATCAAGCCTATCTGCTCGCCTTGAGGAATGCTACTTGTATCATCAGGGAATTTTTTAGCGTGATAGATAGCCTGAATGCGTGCTTTGATATTCTCTCGACCAAATTTCGGCTCGTCATCGGTCTTTGGCATACGCTTTGTCTCTAAGATTCCAAGATCGTGGACATCAAGTTTGACAAGGTCAATAGAAGCTTTCTTCTCTCCCCGACTGGCTTCTTTCGCCTTTAAGCGAGCTTCCTCGAACTCATTGTCGTCAATGCTTAATCCTCGCTCCTCGGCCATGAGGCGGGTAAGGTCGACAGGGAATCCGAATGTATCGTACAAGCGCCACACATCTGCGCCATGAAGGGATTTGAGATTCTTTCGACTCGACTGTTCTGCATATACCTCAAACTGACGTTCTCCCCGATCAAGTGTTTTGGCGAAAGATTGCTCCTCTTCGTCCAAAGCATCCTTGACGTCTTGTTCTTTTTGCTTGATCTCAGGGAACATTCCGCCCATCTGCTCAACGAGGGTAGGCACAATTTTGGAGAAGAAGTTGCCAATGTCGACATTGAAATATTTCCGAGCATAACGTGCACCTCTTCGGAGAACTCTTCGGATCACGTAACCCCTACCCTCGTTGTTCGGATAGGCACCGTCGGCGATGGCAAAGGTCAGCGTACGCACGTGATCTGCGACAACTCGATAAGCGGTGTCAATGCCGTCTGAATCATCCTGTCCAAATTTCCCTTGATATTGTCGAGCGCCAGTGACCTCTTGGATTTTGGCAAAGAGAGGTGTGAAGCAGTCTGTGTCGTAGTTTGAGGGTCTGTCCTGAAGCACAGATACCAGACGCTCGAAGCCCAACCCAGTGTCAACGTGCTTACTAGGCAACGGTCTGAGGGACTTGTCTGCTTCGCGGTTATACTGGATGAAAACGTTGTTCCATATCTCCAGCACATTTGGATCGTCTTGATTGACGAGATGAGCAGCGTTGCGACCACCAATCCGGTCATAATGAATCTCGCTACATGGCCCACAGGGACCCTGGTCACCCATTTCCCAGAAGTTGTCCTTCATGTCGCCGGTCAGAATGTGGTCCTCTGGAACGCCGACGGATTTCCAGAGATTCTTCGCTTCTAAATCTGGTTCAAGATTTCCAGCCGGGTTGCCCTCAAAGTAGGTGACATACAGTCTGCCTGGATCAAGACCATAGACCCTTGTTAGTAGCTCCCAGGAAAACTGGATGGCCTCTTTCTTGAAGTAGTCACCGAAACTCCAGTTGCCGAGCATTTCGAAGAACGTCTTCTTAGGTTTTAGAATGAATGTTCAGAGAAAAAGGGAAGGGGTGTACTAACGTGGTGGTAGCTATCTTTACCGACATCATCCAGGTCCTGACCTAGTCAGCCTTTGCAACTTGAGCACCAATAATCTGCATCTCACATTATGCTTTCCACCGGCGCGTATGCACTGGTTTCCCGGTTAGTCTGGCGGGCATCAAGTTAAGGAGTGTAGACTCACCTTCTGAGAGTTGACTGCACGCTTGAGATGAGCAAAATCTGAATTTGGGTCTACGGTGCCGAGGAAGATCGATTTGAATTGGTTCATGCCCGCATTCGCGAAAAGTAACGTTGGATCATTATGCGGAACGACTGGAGAAGACCTTGCTAGACTCTTCATGAGTAATGACTCAATTCATACTAAACGGGATCCTTACCAAACGTGTGTTCCCGCTCCTTGAAATAGTCAAGAAATGTGCTTCGGACGCGCTGAGCAGTCCATAACGGACCGGCAGCCTCCGTAGAGGCCATTCGTAAGAGCGCAGCTGGGGTTGAGTGGAATTTTTGTTGATATCGTAGAATTCTGGCCAGGGGAAAGGTCTTCGCAAAGCGGCCGACGTCCTTCAAGAACGCGGAGCAGTGAAGCATCAAGAATCTGACCGCACACTCACTTTTCTCTCCCTCCGCTAATCTCGCAATCCCTATGAAGCCATTCCCAACCGCCCGAGATGCAAACGCCTCTGCCTGCAGATGTCATGAAATATGAGTCAGAGCTTTTGAAGGTTCAGGATGGAGCTGGATTTGTCGGAGAAGCCGCGGCCAAAGCGCCCGGCCGACGATGACCTTGAGGGTGAACAACGCCTGACAAAACGTCTGGGTCGTATGCGTCTTGGTAAGTTATGCAAACTTCTTTCAAGAGTCCTCTGTTCTAATTCGTGCATAGCACAAGACCAGCATCGACCTGTAGCTACTGTGCCACCATCTACAAGTCATGATGCTAACGATCTTATGCCCCTCGAATACAACAACAAGGACAGAATCTACATTCACGATTTAGAATCAGAATTAGCAGAGCTGGAGGAAGAGGAATCAAGTGTAGCTCTTTTGCCAGAAATCGAGAAGAAATTGGCCGCACTACCGGCTGGCGTGCTGAGCGGACATAACCACACTCGCGGAAGGGAGATGGTTCTCTATCAAGAGCCATCCTCGATCTCAATTCCTCAGGAGCACGACCACGTTCGGAAAGCAATTATAGCTGCTAGAGAAAGAGCAAGAGAAAAGCAGAAATTAGAGGCAACTACGTCTGTGGATCAACCTCTGATTTCTACGGCTCCCGGATTTGGAACTCGCGAGAACGGTTTGTCACACCCAAGGGAACTTGACGACACCCCCGACGATGCTATGGATATCGACTGACGAGCTCAAATGCAAATGATGTGCCATTACAAGGAACTATTGAAGAAGTCTGCATCAGCCTTATGTATGCTCTGCATCATCGAGGATCTAGGTTCTGCGGATTCAAAGCACATATGCCGCCATTCCAGTTCACAGTCCGACTTGCCATTGATCGTTTCGCCGCCTCCAAGTCGCTGTCCTCTTAACAAGCGATGCCCATTTAGCGAGCGGGGCCGTTGGCATTTTCGGATGCTGATGGCGGCCCAGGGGGTGTAGCGTACGCGCCTTGAACGGGAGCGACCTTGGAGCCACCCTCTGGAGGTTGATAATTCGGCGGCGGAGCGAATGCAGGGTTGTAAGCTGCAAGTGTCAACAGTGGCATGGCGAGCAAGTGAATGGACATACCTGGTGGTGGAGGAGGATATCCGTGCATGGCATACCCGTCCTGAGCAGGGTAAAATGTGTACTGGTTCTGGTTCGGCTCGAAACGAGCTCGATCGCGGCGCGAAAGCAGCCACTGTAGGGATCAGTCATTTAATCATATCTATTGTTATAGGGACAGAGCAGACCCTGTGGTACGCGAGTGGGGGGAGCCCTTTCTTTATGCGTCTCTTTGCGTGCAGGTAGCCACCAAGGAAATACCCAACGAAGAGGAGGAATAAAGCAGCCAGGATAGCCCACTTGATGGCAAAAGCAGTCTGTAAAGGATCAACAGTCAGTGTTATGCTCGACAAGGAGTGAAAGATTGTGTCGTACCGGACTCCACCACCAGTCAACACGATCGTCGTTGAAGTCATCGTTATTGTTGTTTCCATTATTATTGGATTGTCGGGGAAATACAAATGAAGCCATGGTGGCGGGTGTAGTGCTCAGACCTTCGTCAAGCTTGTAAGCAAGTGGAAAAGTTGGTCAGCTCTTTGCGTAGGGAACGTTGGCAACAACAAGGGATGAAGTTAGGAAGCTAAGGGACGTAGTTCATTGAAAGACGGGCTGATCAGAAGGTCGAAACGTAGAGAAGAGAAAAAGGTCGAAGGAGAGGAAACCAAGATTGGAGAATCTTAGGTCATTTTGGGGTGTCTTGGAACAGTTTGTGACGGGTGGTGGTTTCATGTTGAAGTCCAAGGGGGAGCAACGAGCTTTGGGCGTGTTGTCGCGGCCTCCAGCCTTGCACCGCCACAAGCTCCTCGGGCCGCCGCATAACCGAGAGCCTGGTGCATCTATTGGCACCGAAAGGCTTAAGAACCTTACCTATGTACCTGCTAAACGTTGGCCTATCAGGTGTCTTTTAACCCCTTATACGGAACTACACCGGCACAAGCATCAGATCCTGACTGCTGATCGCTAATGACTTGCGCACTCCACCCTGAAAGTGCTTCACAACCAAAAGAATTCTTTAAAACTCTAGTTATATACGTTTCTTGAACTATTTTTCATCTTTGTCATAAGAATCGCCCACTGCTAAAGCGGTTCTCAAAGTTGCCAGCTTTTTTCATCATCTCCTTCCGTTGAGAATGATTTATTTTAACGCCACCAGCAATGTCTTTTTCTCGATCAAAAGGCCGAGCGCTAGGATCATCCTCCTTTTCTTGAGGCATGCTTCTTTGATGCTCCTGGTACAGACTGGGACCTCTTGCCTTCTCCTGAAAATCCGTTAGTAGAGAGCGCCTGCAAGCTGTAGAGGGACGTACGGAGTGTTCCCGGGCCCTTTCTAAGGCAGCCTCGTCCTGTTTTGCATCACTTTTCCTGTTACGAACTTCGCCTTCGTTCTGTATGCCCAGCATCTCTCGCTCTAGCCTCGCTGCCTTTTCCGCTGGTGTCTCCGTCCATTTCGCATCTACGACACCACCATTTGTATTTGTTGGTCCCTTGGCACCTTTTCCAGTATTGAATCTTCGATTTCGTAGTTTGGTAGGGTCGACTCGAGAAGACCAATCGCCGTCCGATGGTGGTAACATCATCCACTCGTCCCGCTGAGACTTGACAGGCGCTGTAGTGCTTGACGCGGTGGTTGTCCCTGTGTCTTGTGATATTGAAGAGCTACTCGAGATCTTCTGAGCTTTTGTTGGCAAGCTTGGTCCAAAATCGTCCTCACTGCTGCTCTCGTCACTCTCTGGAGGCTTTGAGGGAAGCTCCGCAGGATCGGCCGGAGGTAAGGTGGGACCTATCGTCCTGGACTTGTTCCGATGAGTCGCATTTTCATTGTGATTCTGTTCCGAGGTATTGGACGCGTCACTTGAGTTTGTCGGGATTTCAATACCATCATCATCCTCTTCCCGTTTGCGCTTGGCAAGTAGGGACGGTGGTAGCTGCGGTCCTACTGCTGGCATCTGGAAATTCTTTCGTTATGTCAAGAGCTAGATTGACTACGAGCACAGAGGATGAAGCTTCGATTCTAGGAAATTTGTCCTTAGCCCGTGAGATATGCAGGTAGCTTTAAGCTCGACGTCGTTTGACCAACCCGTTGAGATGTGGACGCGATGGATTTTTAGTTGAATTTTTGCATATGCGGGGGAAGCTCCATCGCGGGGCACTTCCGCCACGCCGACTGCTAAAGTCATGCTCCGCTCAGCCATAAGGATTCAGAAGTTGTCACCTTTACGCATGAACCTAGCCTCTAAGACGAAATAGTGGCTGCGTACTCTATCTAATCATCTTTAGACATGTTTGGGATCTTGCATTCCGTTGCTCACCGCGAGATCTTGATTGGCACTGCTACCCTTGAGACGCCAAAGACCTGGGAAGCCAATTTGTCAACGAGCTACCAGTTGAACACAAACCACGGTTCTAGTGCTGTGAACGGCCCGCAGCGTTCGCAGGTGGTCCAACGGCTTCCCGAATGCAGATTCCAGAGTGGTAGTGCTGCGGCAAAGGCATCCGCGTCGTGCCATTTGTTGTTGTTTTCAGTGCCTTGTTGATCGCGACAGGGGACCTAGCCGCCCATTGGCCCTGGGATCGTCTCAAGCGCCTGGAACCGGTCCATCGTGCTTGACTCTGCATTCGACCCCATCACCATCAAGGCAAAGGCACACAATCAGGCTTTGCTGCTCTGCTGTTGAACCAGTCTTCGAAGGGGACTTCCGCTATCTGGCAGACTTCGCCCTGCACTTTGCTACCAAAGAAGCCTAGGTGATCCGGCTAGAAGAGCGCCGGATGCAGGAGCCACGTTTGTTTATCTAAGTGTCTTCTATCTCATGGTCGTGACCTCACCTTGTTATTCCTTCTAGTGTTTCAGAACCATCGTGTTTGACTGCTTTATTCCACGTGCATAGGTAAAGAATTTACCATCATGTCGGGCCTTGAAGTTCAGTACTTGGTTTCCTCCATCATTGCAGCTTTCACAAATGGCATGGACGTGTTCAGACGCATGAATGAGAAACGTCGGGCTAAGCGGATCTCAAAAGGGCCTAAGAACAAGCTCACCAGACAAGAATTCCAATTGCAAGACTCACTCAGACATCGGCCCTCTGAAGTCAGGGCAGAGTACGATAGGAGCATCGCCAAATTCGGCGATAGTTTCGCGGTTGGAGACGGCATTTCACAAGCTTCACTTGCACACATTCTTTTGGTTCTTAATACGGGCTTGATGAACGTCATGTGCTCTGCCATGTCGGACAAGTCTCAGGATCGCGAACTCTCACGACGCCTACTTTTTCAGCTTTCCGAGCGTGCTGGCAAGGATGCTGTTGGAACCCTACGGCAGTTCCACCAAAGGCTGGCTTTGAATCCACAGAGTCGCGGCTTGTGGTCCAACAAGGACAATACGACAATGGCTCGCACAAATCGTTCGAGGACAGATTTAGTTGCTCCAAATTCGAACAAGGGATCCGGGGGCAAGCACTCGCAAACGGCCGAGGCCAAACGCGGACCCAGACCACGACCACGACGAAGTGCCACCGTAAGAATCGCTTGGGTCAGGCCCAAAGACAAGCGGACTGGTCTGTCCAAAGACGCTCAGAATCTAACATCATCGTCGAGCCCGGCTCTTAGAACTCCACCAGCAAGCCACGCAACGACGTCTGGGCCGCCAGCGCGACCCAACACTAAACGAACAAAATCGGCTCCATTAATCACATTACCAGATCGCCATTCTTCTCCAGTCGACAATCTTCATCAACCCACCTCGCCAATCCCACGTAGCCCGCCCCCACCCTATCAATCCATTCCAAGTCGAAAACCAGTCCCCTCATTTCCTTCTCCCAACTCTCCACCCATTCCGCCCAAAGAACCTCTGCCTCAGATCACATACCCGCCTCCCGTCCCACCAAAGGAACCACTGGCCGCCACCGCCGCGGCTCGGACTTCGCTCGTGAGATCCGGTCGCCCGCTATCAACATACTCCTTTCTCTCCGACTCCACCAAGATCGGCGAGATCCCCGAGCATCGTCTCCCCGCTGGAGCGCTCACCTACGGGGGAGACCCGGATCCAGACCCGTATGCGGGCATGGTCTCGGCGCAGGAGCTGAAGCGGAGAAGGGGCAATCCGTTACTGTTTTGGCGGAAGCGGAAGGAGAGCTTTTGAAATGTATTGATTTTTGTTTGGAAAGGGTAAAAGGATGGGATGGGAGGGGAGGGGAGGGAGGAAGGGCCGGTCTTCACGGTCCGGGAAAGGGTTTCCCGGAAAGACATGATGGTAATGGGGATGAGTCATGACGATATGAAATACCCCCCCTGGTTTATCAGTGGCGTTTGGAGCATATCCTTCTGGACAATCTTACTTTAAAAATTCTAGTACAAGCAACGAGCATGATCTGAAGCTTGAAATTGATGATATCATTTTTCATAAACACCGGCACCTATTCAGGTTCTCCCTATGATCCTACACAAAAGCCAAGATAGGGTATCATATATCGTTTGTTTAGAAAAAAAAGATGGATGGACCCTATGCCGTATGAACTCACGGCACTCTAAACCTCCAACTCATACAATCAAACCAAAATTCTTCATCCTCTTTCAAGTAATCTCTCCAGGAAAATCGACAAGAATTTTCAACTCCCCGTCCAACCATTCGTAGTTCTTCGCCGACCAAAACGCCATTGCCCATTCCTCGTCCGTGCTGACTTTGACCAATCCTTGTGGTAGACAGGCCCTGAAGGTGGTGGTAGAATCATCAAGCTCGGACACGAGTTGACCGCCGTAGTGCTCATTGATGGCTCCCCTTAGCGCTTCGAGATTAGGACATGCATCGACCGGAAAGTCGAAGCGCGGGAGCATGCGCTTGTCGTGGCGGAGGATGTTGATTTGAAGGGTCATGAGGATAGCTTGGGAGGTGGGGAACTGCCCCTCTATAGCCGTTTCTGGGTGCGAGAGTATCCCATCGTGGTTCGTCGCGTCAAGGGAGTCTGCTTCCTGAGGAGCAGGTAGGCGCCGTATCTTTCTAGGAGGTCCGTCGTGCCTGGTGATGTCGTGCTTCACCATACGCAACAGTTCCAAAAGAATGTCAAATAGTTGCTCCCTCAGAGTGCTCTCAAGCTTCTCGAATACATTCCACTGAGCCATTTGTCGAGTGAAGTCGAGCTCGCATTGTTCCGCACATTGTGCCACATTGTTGTGATGTAGCACGTCAACATGTCCTTGCATGTTGACAATGACGTTCCTGAAATCGTCAAGGTTTTCGTTAGTGATGTCGTGGAATCGGCCAAAGCTGACTCTCTCGACAAGGCCCTCGTACATTGCAATTGCCTCCTCTTCGTCCGGGATACAGCCCTGATCTGTCAAATCGTAGACGACGGGGACATGTACGAACCCGTCAGTCACCGGAAAATCTTCATGATCGTCGTTCTGTGTTGTTCGCCGCCTTTCTCCTCCTTTCCGCGTGACATTTGCATATTGCCGTTGTCTCTCATTTGTGACCATCCGCCGAAGCAGCGGCATCACAAGCTTAATAATCTTTCCTTCGTCCCGGGGCCAAATGTATTGCTCCTCCGGGATGCCTGGGTTGGGGACATCTTCGCCAAAGAACCGCCGCCCGTTGCCTTCTTGCTCAAGGAAATCCTTCACGCAATTCCATAGTCTAAGCTTGACCATATCAGAATCCCCTTTGCCGCGTTGGCCAACGCAGTCTTTACGCTCAGGGTATCGTTCGTCCAACATGTAGTGCTTCGCCGCTCCTTGCATTTGGAGAAAGGCTTCGGGGGAGATTCTCAAGGATGTAAACATTTTCGACATTGGGGGCCGTGTATATTTCGTGCTCTTTTCTGATGGCTCCCGGAAGAGCGCGGAGGCCGAATGGACGCCTGCAACCCGTGCATCCACAATTGTTGGTCCAGCAGAGCTGTCGTCGCCAACCGGTAGAGTCACTCCACTGGTAGACTCAGTATACTGAGGGTCTTCTTCGCTTGGCTCTTGAGCATGGTCTTTGCCTCTTTTCCTTTTTTTTGACTTGGCCCTCTTGAGCGGCGAAGCCTCATTGTGAATTGGAGGCTCCTGAATCAGAGGGTCGATTTGTGAAGGGCTGATTTCTTGGGTGTACGCACCGCCCAGTGCTGTCTCTTCCCTTGGATTATCCATCTGGAGCATTGAGCGGGCAGCTTTTCCATCAGTTGTGAAACCATCTCCAATTTGTCCTTGAGGCCATTCATGATCCTGGCCTGCTGCCGCCGTTGCTGCTTGGATCAAGTCCGCAAATTGCGCTTCTGCCTGGTACGTATCAGAGGACATGACGAGGGTCGTCGGAGCAACTAAAACAAGAGCCTGCAGCTCATTGAAGATCTATGGGTAGCGACGGGGTTTGCTTCGATACGAGGTCGGATGGTTCGACAAACGGCGATGGAAATCATGCACGCGCTGATTTTGGGAGGAAAATTGAGCCAATGAAAAATTTATCTTGAGATACACCCTGCCGGAGCAGGACACTCAAGGAGCCGGCGCCCTAAGGGCTCGTTTGTGCTCCCTTGAGCAATGCTCTCTTTTGTTAAAATCAACGAAGCATCAGTGTGCTAGAACCTTGGGCGAGGCAGAATGTTGGTTTGACCTGTTTGATGCGTTTGTTTGAGGGTCTTAGGCGAGTTAAGCAGACCGCCGCACCTCCAGATAAGGCGTGGCGTCGATCTTTTGCAGGGGTGACGCACCTTGGGCTAAAAGCCATGCACGCCGTACGCTATGCCAGTCTCATTATGAAATATAGGAAAACCTCGTCCTGAGAAATGACTCACTACTTTAAGGATAACTTATTGATGTATCTCGGTATCTAAATGTTTGCTGCAAATGTGTCTAGACACTCGCAATCTGCGGCCTTGATTTGATGACCCAGTGTTTTCCGTTTTATCAATTGCGACATTAGCTCCGTCGCCGTCACTGTTATCTTGCGCGTGAGAGATGAGAAGATGGCTTGCTTGCCTATTGCCTATTCAACTCGCGCTTTTTTGACGTAGACTGTCTATCAAATTGAGAACAATGACTCTAAAATAAAATGCAACAGCCATGCTGTTCTGAACAACACCAAAACGCCGCGCCAGTAACTTGGTATCATATTCCTCACATGTCAAAGTAGCTCCTCACAAGTCCAATCCTCGTACCTATAGTCTGATTAGCGGCGCACAGAAGTGTCTGACAGTACGTTATCTACCATCCGTCTGGCAGATACCGCCGTACAATCAAGGGTATCTTTTTCTGATTGAGCTCTTTGATTGCAATCTGCAGCGGGTCGGTTTCTCCTTCCAGATCTACCAAGACCGGCGCATTCATACTATATGTGGATTTAGACATGATACAATCGGGAGGCAACGCCGAGCCTACCTGATCTGCAGTGCTCTCGTACCCAGGACTCTTGCGCGCTCATACTTCGTCATGTAAGGTGTAGTAGTCCGCTTATCGTCTGGTATCTTTCTGTCGCTGTCTGTAGTTGTCCTTTTCTGCCCAGCCGCATTGGGATCGGCTGTCACAATCGTTTTCGCGCCATCCTGGAAATTTTGGTCCATCGTATCCTGCTCGGCATCGTCGACCTCTGGCTCTGGAGGAGCCTCGTATTGTTCGTCAAAATCTGGCTCCTCGAAATCGTCCTCGATTACTGGTTCATCGAAGCCACCACCAAAGCTTCGAGGGGTTTCAAGGGTCAGCAAAATGCAGGGGCATGTCGAATGATGAACACCAACCCGGCATCGTCATCGCCGCCGTAGTCAGACATTGCGCAAGAGTTCGGGATATCCTGTGTTTTCAATAGAGTCGCGACGATAAATGCAAGTTATAAGGATTCAGATCTTTGAAGCCAATGTGAAAGTCTTTGGTCTTCCGGAGCTTGAGGCGCAAAGACAAGAAGTTTCGAGACATAAGGCTGGTCCGGGCTATTCCCAAACAAGGCATGAAACCTTGGTAAGGCTGGCGCCTCCGGCCTGCGCTCAACGGGAACGATGTGCACGGTCTTAATTGCTATTGCGACCCGATCGACGAGCACATCAATAGATTGACAACCTTCTTCCTCTTTTGTTTTCTTCTAATTTTATACACTCTCTACTACATATCTGCTATTGAAAAGTTTCTGCAAGCGTCATGAGTTACTTACCACAACCCTATCTCGCTTAGGAGCTTCTAACGATTTGTTGATAATTCAAAACGGTCAGCAGACATGTCTATCAGACGTATGAAACCTACAGACCTTCACCGTCTCAATCTCTGCAACCTCGACCATCTCACCGAAAACTACGAACTTGGGTTCTATTTGCAATATCTCATGCAATGGCCTTCCCTCTTCCTTGCAATAGAGCAAGACGGGAAAATTGTCGGCTACAGTAGAAACTCCCACATCTCTCCCTTGTCACTCTTGTTAACTAAAGTCCTCTCAGTAATGGGCAAGCTAGAGACACAGCCTCCCGCAATGAGAAACTCACCGCACTACACGCCGTGGCATGGACATATTACGGTCTTGACAGTAGCCCCTCAGTATCGCCGTATGGGCTACGCAAGGAAGTTGTGTCAGGCCCTGGAGCGAGCCTGCAACCAGAAGGAAGCCTTTTTCGTTGATCTATATGTGAGAGCGAGTAACAAACTTGCTATTGATATGTATAAGAAGATGGGTTATAGCGTGTTTAGGAGAGTGGTGAACTACTATCAGGATGACCCTACCGGGAAGAGCGACGGTGGGGAAGATGCTTTCGACATGCGAAAGCCTCTAGACAGGGACAAGGAGAGGAAACATGTAAGAGAGAATGGTGAAGATTCTAGAGTTAACCCTGAGGACGTGTCGTGAACGAGTTGTCAAGGGGCTAGAATAGAGATCTATGACACCGGTGGGAAGCTGACAATAAATTATACAGACGACCAGGACGAAGTTCATAATAGTTTCATATATTTGTAGACTAGCTAAGCAGCTACCGCGAATGAGCAGCCTTCAGAAACGCCTTAAGGTGAGTTAGAGAATGCTAGCGATAAGAACCTTAGACTCCTCAATAGATTTGCTGCCTCTGATCTGCACAACGAACATGCTGCACCCGTCGGCCTTGTTCAATATCAATAGAGAAGTCTTGCTGCCGATGGATTAGGACTACTTGGTGTAATGTCCTATTCCAATCCCTAATAATACAACAATCGCACGAAGGTGATTAGCGCCTGTTCGGCGGTACATACCTGCCCTTTGTGCCTTCGGCTGTAGAAGCATTAGAAGAAGGCGGTGTACCGTCTCTGGACGGTTGTCGACCACCGTTCCGGAGATGTGGCGGCACGTAACCACCACGTTTCGGCAGCTCTGGCTCTTGGGAGATTGGCCGCGGTGGACCCTCCGTACCCGCGTCCTTCTGCTTTTCCCGGTCGCGCCATCCTCCACCGGTCCCCGTCCTACCTGCTATTTGTAGCTTGGGGGCAGTACGCTCCGTGGAGTCGGTGCGCTCCATTGGTGGTGGCACTGTTGGTTGTGTTTTCTTGGCCAGTCGTCGAGCTTCTGCTTCAGCTTCTCTCTGTGCTTGCTTCCTCGCCATTTCATCCAATTTCGCGCGTTCAGCTTCGGCATCAGCTTTGCGCTGAGCCAATTTCCTCCTCGCCTCTTCTTCTCTTGCAGCTCTCTCCTCTGCTTCTCTCGCAATCCTCTCCTCTTCTTCCTGTCTACGCCTCTCCTCCGCCTCCTGCTCCATGCGCTCCTTACGTTTCTGTTCTTTAACTTGTCTGACGCGTTCGCGTTTCTTGGCCTCAAACTCGCGTTCGGCCTGCCGCCTTCGCCGCTCGAATTCTTCATGTCGTCGAGACGTGATGTCGGACTTGAACCTGTCGTACTGCGAAACGAGCCTCCCAAGGCGATGTTTGAGAGAGAGTCCCTCTTTGTGCCTTCGCTGTGACTCCTGAAGCATTTCATGCTTGGCGCTCTCGTGCAGTTCGAGATCGTGTGCTTTCTGCTTTTCGTAATCGTCTGGCAGATGCTTAATCTCCTCGCGTCGGAAAGCTCGCTCGAGGTGATCGATTCTCTTTGCAGTTGCTTTGATCCGCTCATCAAGCTCCGCTCTGTCTTTCGCCAATTTCTCAAGCTTGATTCCGCGGATGGTCTCTATATCGAGATCTTCAGCCTGAATATTCTTCACGTCTACGCCACCTTTCTCCAATTCCTTGATTGCTTTCTCATTCTCCCGTTGCCGAATGCGTTTCTGCTCTTCCATTATCCGTTTCATCTCTCGTTTCTTCTGCTCTTCCAACAGTCGCTGCCTCTCAGCTTCTTGAGATTGCTGAGCGCGGATTGCTCGCTGAATTTCCTCTTCCTTCTGCTTTTTCTGGAAGGCTTCGGACGCAGCCTCCTTCTTCTTATCAATGATCACACGACGCGCCAAGGTTTCTTCATGTTCGCGTTCTGCTCCTTCTGCAGTGCGGGCGAAAGCAGCCTGCTTTGCAGCAAGTCGAGTTTGTTGAAAATCTGGGTCGACATACATGCATGTCACATGTAGCGTCTTAGCCAAACGAACAAGTTGAGATCGTGCAATTTCCGCAGGAGTGTTTTGAAGGCGCTGAACAGATCCGACTTCGCTTTCCGCAGAACCAGCAGCGCTACCGGGGTGGAGAGCTTTAGCGGATGAAAAGACATCGGAGTCGAATGTTAAGACCCCGGATACGTGATCAAGGCGGATGGAAAGGTCTCCCTTCTTGCACCCGTTCATGATGAATTTCTCAATCATAGAAGAGCTGACCTGGAAAGGCTCTGGGAATTGAGCGAGAGAGTACACAAAACTGAGCTCGACTGACTCATAAACCTGAGATAGCTGCTGAAAGAGACGAGTCAAGATGACTTGTTGCAAAGGGAAAACGTACATCTCCATATCTGAGTCAGCTCCTATCTGGCTCAGGATGGGTGAAATCTTCTTGCAAATGGAAAGAGGATGAAAATCAACCTCGAGAATGTTGTAAAGATCCACAATTTCTGGTCGTGCGTGCTTCAAAAGACCTTTATTCAAAGCATCTTTGAACAGACCTGCCCTTGTCGGGGATTGTTGCATACTTAGGAGGTTGGTCAAACGCGAATTTTTATTCTTACGAACTTCATCGACGTCGATCAGGGCTCCACGCGAGCGGGATGTGCTAATCACTGGAATTGAAAGGGCTGAAAGCAGGACAAAGGATGCTGCTTTCTTCATGTCGTCTTCAGACACAGTGGGATTGTCCTTTTTGGGACTCTGGCCGGAAGCAACGGCAGTGACGGAGGTGCGAAGGAGGTTGTAGTATCGGTTCCAAGATGCAGCGTGAAACAAGAAGTTCTCGCTAACAAGGAAGATCTTGGTGAGCTTCTCGTAGTAATTGGCCATCACCACATTCTTGGCAGGCCGCTTGCTCAAGCTCAGAAGCATGTGAATATCCTCAATGCTCCGAAAAGCTTCTTGCCATAGCTCGAGTTCGACAGCAACGTTGAGTTGATGGAATCTGGTGTCAAGGTGCCGTTGAAGAGTGTCCGGTTCGTTTAAGTTGATAGCGTGCATTTGGGAGGAATACTTGGTGGCATTTTGAACATGGTTGCGGAGAAGCTCACACAACCTTCGAAACTCCGTCTTTCGAGTGTACTTCAAGCAGAAATGGAACGCTTGCAGAGCAGTGCTTTGGTACAAGACTTCGAGCCTTGCATTGTTCTTCAATATCTCCAACACAGTCCGGTAAGTCTCCCAGAGGAATTTAAGCCATGGGGTAACAATAGCCCGATCTGTTCTGTCTTTGGACTGTTCGCCAGAGACTGTAGCTAGAAGGATTGTTTCGGGCGTTTCAATAGCTTCAAGATCCTCAACATTTGCGGTAGGCGCGGTAGCATCGAGGGAGGACTGGACTTCTTCAGCTTTTGCTTGAGCATCGGTAACTTTTTGCTCTGCAAGGTCGATAAACTTCTTAAGAACGGTCTCGATTGTGCCGACATTCGTATTTTGTGCAATATTCTTATATTGGTACAGTCCATCTTTAGCAGGCTTACCCTTCTTCAAGTCGACACATAGCTCAACAAAAAGGAGCATACATGGTTCGAGGGAGCTGATTGGGCTGTTTCGAGATCTCTTGGAGGTAATGTGCTCGTGTAAGACGGTGAGAGCTGCTGATGACTGGTTGACAGCCTGTAGTTCTTGAGCCCGTTTGAGAACATTCTCGGGCTTGGTATGGGTAATTGGAGGCATGATGGCGTCTTAAAGGACTCAGTACCCTCCTTGCTGGGCAAAGACAGGAGGGTCTTCAAGCTCGTGGAAGATACCGAGACAGATTTTAATAGTATCGCTGGATGAAAGGCGTAGACCGTTGCATCTGAGGCAAAAATGATTCTGGCTGCTGGCCGGCTCCTGTGTGTGCGTCTATTCCTAATATAGTCTAGCAAAGTCGTGACTCTCGAAGCGTCAGGCGCCGAAGCAGCGAGGGCCGGAGTCGGCGCGGAAAAACGATTGAGACGGGCTGAGGCTGCTCCCTCTCCAACGCCCCCGCCATCGGGCTAATCCTGAACAGCCCTTAGAGCCGAAAGCTTGGCGCCCGTCGAGAAGCCCCTATGTGTCCCACGCTTTCGATTCCGGACTGATTGCTGCCAAACGCTTCCGCCAACGACGAGAATCCATCCCCATCCCATCCACAACAGCGATCTCAAGACTTGTTGCCATTACCTATTCCCACGCGTTCTTCTGTCTGAAATTCGATTGCGACGATTCCCGCGACTCCGTAGATATCTGCACATCCGCTCATTTCCTCACCAACCACACATGGCCGGGACCTACGACTTGCGGCCAGGCGGAGATGGCAAAAACAAGAAGCAGTCCATGGCAGATCTGAAATTACGTCGCCTAAACGAATTGAACATTCGGCTGAAAGAAGATCTTGACCGCCCTCGCGTCAAAGTGTCTGAAGCGTCGCTCTCGTAAGTGTTCCCATCCCAAGCTTTGCGCGCTTGCATCGCATCCGTTGATTCTACCACTGCGCTTCGCTAACACGTGGATTTTTCCACAGCCTCATTAACTATTGCAATGGCACTCGAGATTATATGGTACCCTCGGTCTGGGGTCAAGTATGTCCTGCACACGCTTAAGAAGTCGAACTTGGCTGATCGCGGGTCAACTAGGTTGACAAGAAAGACGATCCGTACGCTCCCCAGCAACAAGGGGGCTGCGGCTGCGTTATCATGTGAACTAATTATACGGATTTATGATCCATACCCTTGAACTGCGCGATTGTAAAACCAGCACGGCGTTTGTTACGGACGGAGGGAATTGTCACCTACACCATTCTACCAACCGAGCCTTCACCCCTCGGACACCACCTACCTATCGACGCTAGCATTGTGTTTTCCCTTTCGAGATACTTCCGGCACGGCCTTGATTTCCCCACAGAACTCGGAGGGAGATGGCTCGCATTCTGGTGGATATGGTACAGAAAAAGCAATCATAGCCTTGAGCAGCTTTTAATCGATGGAAAATTCTCATACCCGATCTTAATTTCCAAATCATGACCATGGCACTTCAAAACTTCCTAAGCACATCTACCTCAAATCAGTCTTACGCACACGAGACGTTTCAGTGTCTCCCAATATTCTCTGTAGATATCCGCGAGCTTGCCGTGCGAGTGGATTGCAAGCTTGTAGAAGAGTAGGTAGAAAGCCACGGTTATCTGTTCTTCGCCGCGTAGATCCTGATATGAGCGTAACATTTGGGCTCTACGTGCGCAATCTCTTAGGTTTTTGACTATTTAGAATGCGGGATGCCTCTATCACCGCCCAGATTTTTTAACCTCTGCGGACAACGAGAACGACCTTGGAGGACCTAATAGACCTACGGAACATCCATCTGAATTCAAACGACCTAGCTAAGGAACGTCTTCTATACCATTTTGTTGGGAGTCCTTGTCTCTCGCCAGATCCTACGTGCTGGATGGCCCAATTGAACCAGTCACCGACATTCCAACCCCACGTCCCAGAAATCAAAAAATCCATCACGTACAAAAAGCGTAGGACAGATCATCCTTTATCCTTCCCGTATCTCCGCCACCCTGTGCTGGCATCTTCTCTCCGGATTTTTGATTCCAATATCAAAAAACCTTCGTTCCAACGCCCCCCTCCGCCGGATCCTGGTGGCCCCAAAGAAAAACCGCTCAACCCAGGCCCCCAACCAATGGCCAACCCCGCGACAGAAACGCCATCCGAGCCCCCCAGAGCCGGCAAAGCCGACATCTCGCTGCCCCGCGTCGAAATCCGATATTGTACTAAGTGTCACTGGATGCTACGGGCTGCTTATGTGAGATAACCCAACAGGTCTAGACCTTCTGCTTGCCTCTGCTCTGTATTCGCTCTTTCATTTTGTTTTTTGGCGGGCTATTGTGTATCTCTAGGCTGTCCTAAAATGGGCTGATGGCTAGCTGGCCCCCCCCGTCATGGCACGTTGACCTTGCACAAGGCTGACGGATGTCAAAACGAGCGCTGGACGTCTATTTTGCTCTGTTTCGCGTCTCAAAACTTTTGCTCCGTGTCTGAGTGATAAGCATGAAAATGCTATCGCAATTGAAAAAAAAAGCTCCTTGGTCTGTTCGGAGCGCTATCTAGATTTCCTGTTCCCATTTGCAAACCCTCAGTCCTCTTCCCGCCATAAAACCCTCAATCCATACTCTCTTAATGCACCGTTCATCCACCCTCAATCTTTCAATGCAACTCACCCAAAGAGCCCCTAGTACGCCCAAGAACTCCTCTCCACCTTCTCCACCTCCCTCGGCGAAGTCGCCCTCCAGCCCGACGTCGGCGGGACCTTCACCGCCACCCTCCTCCACAGCTCCAGCGCCGACTTCACCACGCAGCGGCTCCTCCTCTGGGACCGCAAGGCCGAAGGCGGCTTTCCAGGTATGTTTGCTCCCCCTTCCCCTTTCATCCCCTGCGCTGCTTTCCCCCCTGGGCTTGAAAGTGGCCTCCGCTGAGCGAAACCTCTTCCCTCGTTGGGCAGATGTCAAGCAGTTGAAAGCGCTGGTTCGGGATGTAATCGACCCTTCTCGGAACCTGGGGCACATCGATCGGTCGTTGGCCGAGAAAGGCGACGGAGGAGGAGGACAGGAGAAGGCTCAATCAGGGCAAGCAGAGACGGAGGCAGTAGCCGGAGGAGATAGACAACCCAGCACTACGGGCAAAGAATGTAAAGACTGTGCCTAGCCTAGAAAAGTGTTTTTCACATTTGGAGGAAATATACCCCGCTGGCGAATAAAGAAATGCCTTTGGACTAGGCCAGATTTCCCCCCCGTTCCTGTGGGATCTGTCTGTCTGTCTGCTTCTGCAAGTCTGGGGCCTGTGAAGCGCGCCTGGTCACAGATTCAGGGGGAGCGATGGTGGTGGTTGTAGTATAGGTAGCTCTAGGGGCTTGGTCTCAAACGAGATCCACAGAAAGGGTATCCACGATGTACGCCACAATGTTATCATGTCCGGGATCTGGCGAATTCATCAAAAGGTAGTCACAGAGACATCGGGGCTGGGAAACACCACCCCTAAGAAGGAAACCGGCGTGTACGTCTGTATGCCGTGATAAAAGACTTCTTTTGCGTTTTAGATCATGTGGCTTTCATTCGCAAGCTCTTCCCTAGCAATACTAAGCGGGGTTCTATCGATGCGAGGACCCGAGAGACAGAGATCGCTTACGGGCCCTCCACTAGGCGGGTTGTCAAATACATATCTCGTTGCAATGACATCAAACATGTCCGCACGTACAACTACCTTCACTGCGAATTATCCGCAGCCGATTCCAGAGCAAAGACCTTGAAGTGACAGTAAAATCAGTCAACCCACCATGATGGCAAGACCTGCGCCTTGTACGCCGAACCTTCTCAGACACGACCATCGCATGATCCCAAAATGCGTAACCCCCTCAAGCATGTCAACCTTCTCTTGCGCCCAGCTCCGTTCAAAAAATCATCGTTGAGTGCCATGCAGGAGTACCAAACACAATTCCGTCTTTTCTAACGCTTCACAACGCCCTCCCAAAACAAAGCCCATCATGCATCATGCTCGCTGCCGTTCCTTTTCCGCCAGAATGCAAGTCGTATCCTACTCCGGCGCCGTGGAACTGTCTTTGTCCCGTTTCGAACATCGACGCGAACGCTGCTTTTACTGGTGTCGCTCTGACTTCCTAAGCTGAGGACGCTAGGCAAACATTCTGATGTGGACCGTTGATCCGAGGCACTGTTGTCTCTATCAGCGCCGCCATACGTTCTTCCAGGGCTGTCTTGCGAGGATATCGAGTTTGACGTAAAACCGGAGGGGAGGTTTGAACCATTCTTCAAGTCTCGGTTTTTCTTGTCGCTCTTGACCCATGGTACAGAGCTTCGACCAGCTTCCTGACGCCGAGGGAAGGCGTCAGCTGCTAAACTTCCCATAAAGTCAACCTCTTCGCCGGCCTCTCCCCCTCCTCCTCTTAGTGACGAGGGGACGTTCTCACTTGAGTGTCGACGCAGAATCGAACTTGATCCTGGAACATCGTCCTTTGCTTTGTACAGTTGTGAGTAACTACTGCTCGATTTTATACCGACGTTTGACAACTCATGCAGATCGGGGCCATGATATGCGCTTGATGAGCTCCGGGAAGCCATGTCAGGAGAGGACGTGATAGTGCTATACACAGCAGTAGGCGAAACTAAAGAAGATCGACGCGAACCACCTGGGGATAGTGTTTCAGAGTCATGGTTTTGCGAGTTGGTGATTTGGGACTCTTCCTTTTCGTCAGCATCATCAGTGACGGATTTCAATGGTGACGATGGGAAATAACCATCGTCGGAAGCAACAGCTAGTCCGGACTTGCCCCTTTTCTGTGGAGCTGCAGGACTCTGTGTTCGAGGTGAAATAAGTCCCTCGTTCATCCCAATCTCCCGGCGGAGGTAGTCCCTCCTCTTTTCCTGCTCGGCTTTAGCCGACCAGATACTCTTGTTGGTAGATATTTCATTGGCTGCAAATGCCATGGCAGGCATGATGTCGGTGACCGCTTCAAAAAGAGGATGGGCGAATATCGTCATGAATCCGATCTGGCCATTGGCCAATTTCAAGATGTTCCCAATCTCGGGTGGCCCTCCAAACAGTGTAGTCTCCATTCCAATCTGGCGCTCCATTTCCCCTTGATGGGCGAACTCATCCTGAAGAAGAAAAGTCCACTTCTCCGCGACGAGCCATGGCCGTGCCTAAAATGTTTAGCAAAGGTATGACGCAAAGTGAATGCAAGAACTTACCACATTACTAATATCGGCACATTTAATAAGCAACCCACATGCAAGAACTTTGTAGGTCTCTAAGTCCTTGGGAGCCCACCCGTCCGTTACTTTGCTTTCGTGTATCCGTTCCTGCAGGTTGCCGAGTTGCTGCATATAGTCATAATGCACACCCATGTCGGTCGCGAGAATGGAGCTTATTAGAAGTTTTCGCAGTCCTCTGTCTTCAAAAGCAGCCGGCCAGTGTCTTCGAAGTATTTGAGAGTACGCGGCACAGTGGAAGGCTTCCAAAACGGATTGGTCGTTGTAAAGCTGAGCAAGGGGCGCATTTAGCTTGACAAGAAACATGTTGTTCACGCCGGGGTGGCCCACGTCATGCCCGATGGCTGAGATTAAAAGTGTGAGACCGTCAAATGGCATTAGCAAGGAGGCAATTGGAGACCTCTGTGTCTGCTGCGTCTCCCTTTCCCCATTGGACTTGTACGCTGGCAAGACTCCGATCCGCACAAGGAAATAAAATAGGGATTGCAGAACGTCGACTGCGTGTCTGAAATTATGGTACAGAACAAATGAGTTGTAGGCCATTCTGCTAGCCTGCACAAAGCTAAGAATACCGTCTGATAATGGTGCCAGAATTAGTCTTTGGCCTCAAAAAGATCAATTGATTCCTTGTGAGCACATACCTGCAGGCATTCGCCATTTGGCAAGCTCTGGCATCTGAAGCGCATGGTCTAAGATGCAATAACATGCATAGACGAGCTCGTCGTCAGTGAAATCGTGACCGCAAAAGCTCCACTTGCCGACTTCTTCGGCCACTATGGCTTTCTGTTCTTCTGTAATCGAAAGCTCCCTGACAGACTCAGTGAGAATTTACTGAAAGCCCGGTAATGAACCCTACCTGTACTGTAGTTCTTCAATCATCTCCTCTGGATTACAGATTCCTCTCATAAGCTTTTTCACCCTACGTTCTGTTAGCACTGAGTAATTGACAGCCTGAAAATGCGCCCTGGAGGCTGGGGACGTACATTGCCTCTCTTAGATAGCCATAAGGTTTGGGGTCATCGACACCAACCCAAGACTGCCGTCTGGGCCTTGATTGGGCCAAGAAGCTCTTTTGTTCCTTTTTGGCAGTCTTGAAGACGCGGTAAGCGTGCACTGTAAGTCCCATTACTCGAACTTGGTCCACAGGGCTGGGGAGAATGTCAACAGCCCCAGCTTCAAGGCATCTAAGCATCTTCTGCGGGTCAATCTCTTTTAGACCGTTTTCTTCCATCGTCAAGGTAGACCCATCGAGTTGAGTGTCGGCTGCAGATCCTCGCCGGCTGGTATCCAGATGTCGATGTCGGACCACGGCGACTGGGATTATGAGATTGGTCCCTTCTTTCACTTGGAGGTCGGATGCTATCCGGGACAAGAGCTGTAGACCGTACGATTCGTCTGACTCGGAGGAGAACGTTATCTCTCTTCGCAGAGAACGCGGGGTGATGTGGTTTGATTCAATTGAGGTAGAAGTTCGGGTTTTGTGAAGCCGCACGCCTTCCGATTTTATTTCAGGTCCAATATCAAATAAGGCTATGATTGGGGTACAATCTTGCTTTACTTCGTCATTGAGCTCGGCCAAGCGCATCGAGAAGGATCGGCCAGAGTTACACGCAAGCACTAAATTATGTCAGTCTCCGCAAATTTCGTTTGTAAAGTTTCAAGAGGTTTTCAGCGCAGCGAAGAAAAAGGTCCTCATTTCTCACCTTGAGTAAAAACGCTGAGGATAGACTGCACATTGGTCGCAAGCTCGGGGTCGTCTAGTAAATCGCTGAATCTTGAGCGAGGTCCAGGAGCACCAGCTTCTCTTTGAATCCATCTTTCCGACTTGAATCTACCGTCGATATAGATCACCCGACATGTCGAGTGTTCCATGTCTCTGCCACGGTCACAGAAGAGACCGTGGGAAAGAACTTGTTGACACGCAGCGCTCGGCGTAATCCAGACCAAAAGTGAGACGGCACGATAGAATCATATCAATGGCACTGGCATAGATAAAGGCGATGCGCTTGCGATAGGGAGGTGATGGGTTTTGGGAAGGAGCAAATTGGTCGGCGCAAACGGTAGCGCAGAGGCCAGAATATACACCCCTCGCACGTCCCCCCTCTTTTCAACTGCAAGCTTTCCTCAAGCCGTGTTGCGATACGGTTCGCACACTGAGAAGTCACCACATTGTGTGTCGAAAAAGGATGCTGGCGAATTGAACAGGTATGGCGGACTCGGCTAAGATTCGAGTACCTATGTGACGGGGGCGGGATGGCGGCCAAGGTAGGGGTAAGCGAGGCTGTCGGGACTCGGGCGATAAGGGTTTTCTCTTCCGCGACGACGACAGAGAAGGCTGAGGTGGGAAGTAACAGGTCCTCAGCGGCGGCCAGGGGCTTTCGGGGAGAAAATAATATGGTCCAGAGTAAGAAAGTGAAGAAGTGGACGGGGAGTGGTACGGTGGTGTGGTGGTGTCCGTTAGCGGTTGCTCAGATGGAGGTAGCTTGGGGTTGGGGGAGGGGAGGTTGTGCGCCAGTAAACCTTGGAGCCAGGGCGGCACCGTGGGAAGACGGCGATGATCCTGACGGCTGGGTGGCCACTGATGGGCGGGTGGGGATGCCCAAAGAGGCTCCAAGGGATGACTCGACCGATTCCCCTCAACCCCACCCCAAACACCTTCTACGTGTCTTCCATCGTCTTCGAGAACACGGCTTGCCGCCAGCCTTTTCGTCCCGCCCGACGTTTGATCCAGCGCCCACATTCTTTTCCTGCGCATAATCTGCAGAGAATCCGCCTGTTCGACTTTCCGACATCGCTGCTCAAATCCGAACTCGGCGAATCCATTCGTATGGTTAGCCCCTCCTACCCCCTGCCATTCTACCTGAAGCCAACCTTTGGCTCCCTGGCGGCCCCACAAGCCATCCCTGCATCCTCAATATCTGGAAGCCGTCAGAGTGGTGGGTGATGTGCATTGGCAGTGCAGACATGGTAGGCCTGCAAAAAGGCGAGCATTTGGTGCTCCAATGTCCACTGTCTACTGTGCGCGAGAGCTCGAATACCTTCCACCAAACCAAGGCCGTGCAAAAAATTCTCCACAACTGCTCTCATGGGACCTTGAAGACAGAGGTCACGCTCGGGGTCATGCGCTGACTGACCCGTTCAGAGGGGAATGTCTTAGAGATCAGCCCAAGGATTTTGAGGCTAACGCCAATAGCATTTGAGTACGGTCAGATAAGTATCAATTTTGTATCCCAAATAAAACGGAGGATGATCAGTCGCCAAAAGCCGAACGCTAGAAGAAAATGATGATGCTATGCTGGACGATAATAAGGTGACAAATACCTGAACTTGAGAGAAGATGTTTGAAGACTCGTGTTTTTCATTCTCATCGCAGCCTGCGGCCTTGTCAATACGACCCGCGCACAAGCTGGCGGAGGCGCTTCTCCATGACCTCCCGCCCCTTCAAAGTCTGCCAGACCTGATGTGGCGCCCCATTGACCACGTCCCAGGCGAGCAACTTGTTAGTGATTGTCGTCAAATCCTTCTGTTTATTTCCCCATGTATCGTCTTTCCGCACCTCCACCCCAGAGCTTATGACAACAAGCGGAGTATCCACAGTCTGAATGTTGCGGGCACTTGAGACTTCACTTTTGGTCAACGAGTCGGCCACAAGGTTCTCCTGAAGCTTGGATTTGATGTATTTCCCGCCCTGGTAAGCCGCTCTTCCGTATACTCGATCCTCTCGGGTCCGGCCTTTGAATAGCGCCCCGGCTAACCGATCAAGACCGAGCGGTGAGATGATGCCCCTCGCCCATAGCAGGAAGCCCCTTCCGGGGTCAGCAACCTTGTAAAGAAGATCTTCATGGAGGGCATCGATTAGGAAGATGCCCTGAACGTCTCGAACGTGTCTGCTTGAGAAAATGCGGCTGTAAATCCCCCCAATCCCTGCTGAGACAAGTACCCATGGAGCTTCCTCGCCTGCTATTGCAAGCGCTTCTGACAGCGCGTCTGCAGACATGCCCGCCGAATGAGGAGACGGAGCATTATCTGACCACGCCAGACCTGGACGATCCCAATAGCAGTATCGACCAACTGTTCCGTTCTTCCGGCAGTTATAGAGCCATTCTTCGAGCCCGCTCCCTTCAACTGGCTCTTCACCGCCTTCAAGGAGGACCGTCGGTAGCTTCTTCCCGTAATCGTCGAAAGTAGAATTCCCAACACATGCTAGATGGACTTCATACTTTTCAGTATCGACAAGGTATCGCTGTCCTGGTGCGGCCAGAGTGGCATCTCGTGCTCGAAGGCTCAACGTAGCAGTGAGCAGAATAGTCACTAAGACCATAATCACTAGAATGACGGTTGCGGCAAGGACGGCTAGCCATTCAAGCAACGAACGCCGTGTCTCTTCTCGTCCTGTTAAGCGTTCCTCTTCCTCTTTCTTGCCCTAAAATAGAGATCAGTATGAGAATGATCCGAAGCCACAGACGCAACCATTAAGCTCACCCATGAGACCAATCGGTTGGTAAACACATTGTATAGACCAATAAACGTGGCCCAGACAACAGAGGCTATCCCAACCCAGCCTTCCTCCACTCGGACACGGGACACAGAGACAATTATAATCATATCCACCAGCAGTAAGAGTGATATGATGATGCCCAAAACGCTCATCGGCGCGGAAGGGATAGAAAAGAACAGTAGGGCAACAAGGATGTACCCTGCAGTGAGGGTTGTGTAGGAGAAGTCGAAGAAACCGGATCCCCGTGAATGCAAATATGGAGGACTACAGCGGTCAGCAAAGCCAGTCTCGATGTTTGCAGTTGTACACATGGAACCTGCCTGATGAAGATTGATACTAGCAGCAGTACCCACCACAGAAATGTGATAATGAGGAACAAGACTGAAAGATATCGTAGAGCCCTTACGCTCCAGAGGTTGTACGGAGAGACCTCGAGAACGTCAGTAGATAGAAAATTTATCAAGACATAGGATCTGTACTGCTGGGTCGTCAGGGCTGAGGTAGCCATCGTTCCGGGGGAGTAGTCGTGTTCTTTCATCCGGTTCAGCCTGTCTTGAAGTCGGCTCGCGGCTATGTTGTCCACGACGTTGCTCTGGCTGTTGTTCGTTTCCACCATCTTCCTCTTCGTCCCCTTTCTTCGAACTCCAAAGCGACGGCATGATGTGACTTCAAAGTATCCTCTCTCATCCAATTGAGTTGAGGTTGGGCGAAGGAGCTCAGATTCTGTGCCAGAAGATATAAGGAGGGTACGACTCCAAGGTGCCAGCACGTATTGGAACCCTAAGGTCGGCTGGATTGGAAGTCTGCGAGGTAAGGTGTGGTGGGGGTGTTCCAAGCCAGTGGATAGTACGTCACATGGCAAGAGGAGATGTTAATGATGGTTACTTTCGAGCCGCGCTGGAGGCTTGTCTTAGCACGTAGTGAAGGACTGGCTGCTAAGAAACAGGCTCCATCGTGCCATGAGTCTGGGCTGTTTTTTTTACTGGCGCGGGGAATTGTCTGCGGCGGGGTCTAGACCCTGGGTATATCTGATACGCTGATGCTCCAACAGCTAAGGATCGACACACCACAATGCCTCACGGATCTGTACATGACTCTGCTGCGCCTACCAAGCCAGGGAATCTGGTGCATCGTCACAGAAGCTCCAGCCCGAATCTAGAAGGAAAGTCTGTAGAAGTGGGACTATATCAAATTGAGTGAACGCGAGCTTAGCACTTGCCTCTGAACCTGCTCCATGTTGACTACCCTACGGCCAGAGTGGTGTGCTATGACCTTGGATCTACGGATGGCTTGAGGCAAGACCAGGGTCCCCCGGCGGAACCACATTGTGGAATGTTTAACCGGCATGATGTGACGAGCTTGCCACATATCCAAAGAACCTCACGTACTAACTTGCTTTGAGAGCAATTTCTCCTCAATGTGTCTATATGAGCGACTTGCAAAAGAACTGGGCCAAGTCGGTACTGGCCCGCCTCCCGCCAGAAGCACCACTCGTCGAAGACGAGCCGGATGAAAGTGAAGAAATTTCAGACCTTCCCAGCATCGCACGAGCCCAAGAAGACGATTCGTCATCAGCTTCATCAGCCTCATCTGCAGGCACAATCAAGCCTGCGCCGAGCCAGATACAACTGCCCAGTAGAACTTCGTAAGTGAAATTTTAGTTTTTCTTGCCCGTTACCGGCAACAAGATGGCAATTGTACGTCGAGGGCATGGCACTGCAAGTAGCTATTTATAATATGCATGTAGTCTAACCTACTCCAAGAACTACACCAAATAGCCGCCTATCATCTTTGGAATGGACCAACTTCTTTGACCGCGAATTCTACTTTCATCGGAGCACACACGAACCTCGAATCATTCACCACGCTTACCTCCGCATTCCCCGGCCCACGGGTTCCAACGGGAAGGTTGGACCATTGTTCGTAACCCATCATGGCGCTGGTTCTTCTGGCTCTTCCTTTGCCGTGCTATCTTCTGAGATTCGCAAGGTGCTCCCTGACGCCGGCATTCTTTCGTTGGACGCACGAGGACACGGTGAATCCAGATGGGAGACGATAGAAACAGAATTACAGCATCGAGATTACGACCTCAGTCTTGAGACTCTTGGTAATGACCTAAAATTCGTCCTCGAAGAAACACACCGAGAATTAGGCTGGGCCAAATTACCAGATATTGTTCTGGTTGGACACAGCTTGGGTGGTGCTGTAATTACGGACGTGGCAAGGAGAGGACTGATTGGGAGCAGCCTTCTGGCATACGCTGTGTTGGATGTGGTCGAAGGTAAGACTTCTACGCACAATACTCTCAATAGGATTCCAGGTCTGATATCGATTTAGGCTCTGCACTTGATGCGCTCCAGAGCATGGAGACCTATCTCTCAACTCGACCAGCTGGCTTCCCATCCATTGCGTCCGGTATTGAATGGCAGTGCGTTCCAGCATACTTCCCCCCTCTACGAAAACTACTAACTAAGCAGCACCCGCTCTCGAACAATTCGAGATTCGACGTCTGCTCGTGCATCCGTTCCATCGCTGCTGAAGGAAGCACCCACCGATGCCGACTCAAAGCATCGTTGGACATGGCGTACAGATTTGGCGGCGACGAAACCGTTCTGGGAAAGCTGGTTCGGCGGTCTGAGCAGAAAGTTCCTCGAAGCCAGGGGCGGCAAGCTCTTGCTCCTGGCAGGAACCGACAGACTGGACAAGGAGCTGATGATTGGGCAGATGCAAGGTAAAAAATGACACGTACTTCTCTAGAGAGAAAGAAAGTTGTAGGTGCTAAACATGCTGCAGGCAAATACCAATTGCAAGTCTTCCCAGACGCCGGCCACTTCATCCACGAAGACCAGCCCGCAAGAACGGCGCAGACCCTGGCGGACTTTTATACTCGAAACAGCCGAGTCTTGACTCTACCGCCCAAAGTCAGCGACATGCTGAAGGCAGGGAAGAAGAATATCGCGTAAGAGCTTGATATAATTCACTTGTCTAGAAACTAGATTTTATGGTTCGTTTTTCGCCTTTTGATCGCTGTTTGACCCTTCGAGAAGCTTCCTGAAGGCTTCTATCGCGCTCCTTTGCTGTTTGAAATGTCTCCCGAAGCCTCGAAGCCGCTGGTACGGTTTAGAAGCAGTGAAATAATGTACTGAGATTGACACCTCCACATCTGCGTCTCAAGCATTCCCAGCTGGATTTGATGACTCTTGATTGCACTCCTGTATCAGTTTAGGGCCATTTTCAATCCAATAAACGATTCCACCTTCCAGACATTGAAAAGTATATGTACTTTGCATACCTGATCGGCCAGAATCAAGGCATGTACGCTCCACCCGCAACAACAAGGTTCATGCCGGTACACCGTACCTTGTACACCGGCGACTTCTTGGTAGCGAAAGCGCTTATCTGGTCGCCAGTAACAACCGCTTCCTTCCCTCTTCGCTTTCCGCCCGAAGTCACCGCAATATTTGGCTTGGAAGCCGTAGTAGACCCTCCCTGCCCAGTGCCATCGACCTTGGGCCCCTCGCCGGGTTTCCCTGGCATACTTGAGTCTTTTGCTGCTCCAAAGACATCCCACACGCGGACAGTGTTATCAGCGCCGCCCGATACAAGGACTGTGGATTCGACAGAGAAGCTTAGAGACCAGACGCCTCCTTTCCCGTGGCCGCGCATGCGCTTGTGTAGATGAGCCGATGCAAGGTTCCAGAGGATAATGTTGCCAGCGTCATCAGCGCTGGCTAGGAATTTGCCGCTGGGGCTGCAAGCTAGGGCTGTGATAGACGTAGTATGGCCCGTGAACATTCGCACCGGCTGACCGTCAGTCAGTCGCCACATGCGGACCGTTCTGTCAGTGCTGGCCGTGAAGAGGTAAGCGGAGTTGGGATGGAATGCAACGACATCTACGCCATCTTCGTGCCCAGAGAAGATACGCAGAGGTCGAATATGATCAGTGCTCCAGAGGCGTGCGGTCTTGTCATGTCCTCCGCTGACGAAATAGTGTCCGAAGGGTCCCCAGGCAAGATCCCATACAGGCCCAATATGAGCTTTGTAGACGACTATGTTTTGCCACAGGTCGAGGCTCCAGAGACGGATAGTTGAGTCTGCAGATGACGATAGAAGCCAGCCATTACTATGAGTTATTTCTGACCCGGGAGGAGTCTGTCTTATTGGTGCAAAGGCTACCGCGTAGATAGGCCCGGAGTGGCCGATGAGGCGGTGAGACGTCGCCGATGAGCCGTCAGTAGATGGGATAGCTTTCCCGTCCAGACTCCAGACGCGGATATAAGACTCAGAGGTTCCGGCTGCAGCGAGCTTTTCGTCTCCCGAGAAGTCCAGGCAGTTGATGCTTAAATTGAGTCAGAATCGTTTCTTAGTCTGAAGGACTGTACATACCTATCGAAAGTGTTGTGAAAGGTGAACATGCAGACGCTCAAGCCTGGACCAATGCCTCCAGTACGGCTTTCGATCTTGAAACGGTCACGGTTTTCGCGAATCTTTTGCACTTCCATGGCGGCCGATCGCGCAGTAGATGGTGGCAATGGAGGTTCTGAAGCCGTGGGAACGTCATCATCAGGCTCCTGCTTGATGTTTATCTCTTCGTGAGTCTCAACTAAAGATGGTAACCCTGATGGTTGAGGATCCTTGGTGTCTAAGTCAAGAAGGTCCGCTCTCACGTCACCTTCCAAATCTGGGTCCATTGGTCGTTTCCCCAATTTCATCTTTCGGATAACCCGCGAGTGGCCAGCGCCTTCGTCATCGTAGACAGCGCCTGCCGGATGCCCAGGGATGCCCTCATCTTCATCGGGAAAATCTTGCATTTCCCTGCCTCGAGCAAGGATCGCGGCGAGGCTGAACCGGTTGTCTGATGCTCGCTCTGATTGTTTAATATTGCAATTTTCTTTGATGATAGCCATTAGGGGTGTGCGCTTGTCGCCCATGGTCTCCAGGAATTGCATCAGAGCCATATATGCTGGCTGGCTCATAGCAAGGCGATATTTGTTCTCACGATATCGCTTTGCAAGTGGGTGTTCTTCGACATGGCTTGGCATACTCAATGGTTGTAAAGCACGCAAATCTTCGCCATGTTCCTGAGTAAATTGTGCTTTGGAAGACTCCATGAAGCGTTGGCTATGTCCATCCTGGCCTCTGGAAACAAGTTCGAGAAAGGAGTGAACAAATATCGGCCATAGAAGCCTTTGGAGCTCGGGCTTGTAGACGTCTAAAGCATCATCAACCCAAGTCTTCAAAGCATCAAACACTTCAACGTATTTTTGCGGAGTGACAGAGCTTGACGCCCGCGGGCTCAACAAACTCTCAGAGACTTCCTGATTTGAGGATTCTGCTCTTAGTACTGCTTCGGTTCGCGTGTAGCCTTTCTTGGCCAGGTAATCGATGACCTGTATGCTGTTAGAGAAACTTCCCAAAACAGGGTTTGACAAGTTTAGGTTCGCGAGCTAAGCCAAAACTCATCTTATACTCATTCATGGTGAAGTGAAAGGTGATAGAGAAAGTAGGGCAGGCTACAACAGCTGAATGAGGTGACAGTGGCGACCTACGATTTGGTTTAGATTTTGTTGAGTCATTGTCGAGCCTGCGGCAGAGCTCGTACTTCCAGTCGGAGCAACATTTCCTGTTGAGGTGCCATTCACTTGTGGGTGTGGAGGTATTTGCATACCAGCGGCGCCCGGTCCTAGGCTGGCACTTCTCGGGGCAGGGCTGGGAGCCCCTGTCGGTCCTGACATGATTGCTTCTTCAGACTGCAAATTTGATCAAAGAACGGCAACGGGACCCTGCATTGGTGCCTCAGGTGAACACGTTTTCCGGTGGATATGGCGCATCCCGTTCCCCAAGTCGTTTCTATCAGTTCTGCTGTGCCTCCGCCCTAGACAGCATCTAAAAGGGTGTGCCACAGAGTATCAGGCTTTGTGGACTGTCATGTGTGGCGTGCAGATGCCAAGACGTCAAGTCGAGATGGATAGAAGGAGAGATGAGAGCAAACATGTGGTTCACGTGACGGTCCTTGCAGTCCGCATGCCAAGAATCGCGGAAGCTGCCACGGAAAGCTAAACTGTCTTGGGTCATGTCCATTTAAGCAGCCATAAGGCACAAGCCTTGAATTTCCTCGAACGATGCTCGCGAAACCTTTCAACCAGCACACAAATCGCCCAGTGTCAGCAAAGATGTTTGCGACGGGTGATGCACACAGATCGAGTTAAGGACAGTACGACTAGGGACACATGGATCCTCCACTACTGCCATAAGTTATTGCTACGAGCACTTTGCTTGACACCAGCATCGAGTATTACATGCTATCAGAACTCTATCGAAGGTCTGGGCAGGGGCTGACCTTCTGCTGCATACGTACTATTCTAAAGGCCCCCTGTGAGTCCCTTTGGATATTCGTTTCAGGTTTTTGTCCGCAGCCTCTATTCGCCAAGCACGCAATCTCGTGCCCGCGATGGCCGAGCGATCTACGCCTAAAATGGTCGGCACTTGTCAAGACATCTCTTAGCCCTCCTCACCACTAGGTACCTTACCTACCGAATGCCGTTTTAGCCGCTCGCTGACCCCAGTCCTCCCGAAACCCAAGAACATGGTCAGTGAAAAGGAACCTCGAGTCATAAGGCGCGCGGAGGATAAGAATGGTTCTCCAACTTACCGGTGGATTGGTAATCGCATCTTTTTGCTGCAAGTTCACTTATCAGGAACCGCCACGTTGAAACACTGTGAATTTGCTTCTTTCTGGAATAACATATATGGTAATAACACGTGCAGACAATCAAGCAAAAACGGAACTTTTAGAGGGTTTTTATCTTTCAGCAATTACGATCTCTGTACAATTATTTCAACAACATCTACAATCACATTTCATCAAGCTATTTACCTTATGTCCTGAGGAACTAAGAACGTTTTACGACGACGTTAAGGCCCTTCGTTTATCGCTCCAATCGATTTCTTGAAGCGAGGCTGTGGTGTACTCCTTAAGACCCTCTTTATCGTGGACCTCCTCTCGTCTTCTCGTTATAAGGCCAGGCGGGCGGAACACAAAAATCTTGTTCTCCGCAGCTGAAGCGTTTCATCGACACACTATGGAAGATCTGGAAAAGGAGCAGATTCCGAGCTCCGATCCCGAAAAGTCCTTCGTTCCTTCTGATACCGATTCCACGATCAACGGGCCAACGCAGCATAAAGACGAGACAGCAGTAACGCCTGAGTCTCAATCACCACAACCTCCGCCTGTCGTGGACGAGCCACCTCCTAACGGTGGTTCTCGTGCTTGGTTAGTGACCTTGGGTAGCTTTTTCTTGTTCTATAACTCGTGGGGAACTGTCAACTCTTTTGGCGAGTTCCAGGCATATTACCAAAGCTCTTTATTAAACCATGAGAATCCTTCAAACATATCCTGGATTGGTAGCATTCAAGCATTTTTACTACTACTTATTGGTGTGGTCACCGGACCGCTCTATGACATGGGCTATTTCCGCCTCCTCATCTGTTCTGGTACTTTTCTAGTGCCTTTTGGATTTTTTATGACCAGCATTTGCAAGGAGTACTGGCAATTCGTGTTAGCTCAGGGGATAGTCACTGGTCTTGGCAATGGGTGCCTGTTTGTTCCAAGCGTTGCCATTCTGCCCCAATATTTTACCACAAAGAAGGCTCTCGCCAACGGCTTGGCTGCAGCTGGCAGCAGCTTAGGAGGCGTCATCTATCCGATTGTCTTCCATAATTTGATTGGAAAAATCGGTTTTGGCTGGACAACTAGAGTCATGGGCTTTATGTCCCTCGGAACTTGTCTCATTTCCGTTCTCGTCATGAAGCCAAGAGTCCTTCCGAAGCAGAGACGGGCACTTCTTGAGCTGGAAGCATTTCGCGAGTCCGGCTATACATTGTTCTGCATTGCCATGTTCTTTGGGTTCATCGGATTCTACGGCTTCGTCTTCTACTGCCAGCCGTATGCTCTTGAGCAAGGGATGAGTTCGAGGCTCGCCTTTTACCTCGTACCGCTGTTGAATGCCACTTCGATATTTGGCCGGATTCTTCCCAACTTCCTCGCGGACAAAACGGGACCGTTGAACATACTCATGCCTGCCAGCATTAGTACGGCAACTTTGGCCCTGGGGTGGATAGGAGTCCACAGCAACGCCAGTATAATTATCCTTGCGTTGCTCTATGGCTTCACTAGCGGTGGCTTCGTTAGCCTTCCACCAGTTGCCGTTGTCTGGCTGACTAAAGATCTACGGCGTGTGGGAACACGGATGGGCATGTGCTTTGCAATCAGCAGTTTGGGCCTGCTCATCGGTGCACCGAGTTCTGGAGCAATCTTGAGCCACACTGGAAAGTACATAGGACTCCAGCTCTTCTCAGGGCTGACTATGATGTTCACTGCTTTGCTCTTGGTCTGCACGAGGGTTATCATGGTTGGTACTAAGTTAAAGGCCAAGGCATAAATTTACTTTTGCAATGATCCTGCCTCTTTCACATTTCTGCAATTGAGGACGGCTGCATTTAGGTCTACTAGACCTATGCTGGGGGCTTGCATCTTCTGAGGCGTGATCCGGGGAACATGCTGAAAGAACCTCCTTCTAGTTCCTCATTCTTTCCTTGTTCATACTGTCCACACCTATAAGCCAGCTCTTATTCATTCTGGCTTTTCAAGAGAAGCCTGGAACACGAGCCTTGGGATGGCTCTGGGTTTATTTAAGCATTTGCGCGCGGGCGATCAGAAAGGATTTAGGATTCGGGATCGGCGATCTAGTACTCGTTGGCACACACGTTGTGCGAGGAAAATCAACCAGTGACCCGGCTGCAATCGCATGTTCTTCTTCGTCAGGCGTAGGCCTCCGGAGTTATATGGCGAATTGGGGTCGTTTCTTCGGGATAATTGCCCTGACGTCTTAGAAGCAGTGAATTTGCAGCTCAGACTAAGATTTCAACGCAAGACATAAGTCAGTGAAGGTTTGGATATCAGAAGCAGGCCAGTGCGACCGGTGATCATTGAATCGTATATCTAAGGGCCCAAAAGTGCCTCTAACGCTGACCTCGACACATGCGTCTAGTATGTGTATCATGACTCTTTAATACCTGTTGAGGGTATCATCAATGCCCAGTCTTGTTAACGCCGTGTTACTATGTATGCCACCGATCCCGGTGCTCCAAAGCAATAGTCATTATACCTATGCATTAACTTCAGCCACACTGTTCAAAAGCCTGCTCTTCCACATGTCGCATGTACTCTCAAAACCATCAACAACTTCTCCACATATTCTCTTGGCTTCTTTATCTCGTAATCTTCGGTCCCACCTGCCGCTCTCAATCCAACGAACTCCCATTTCACGGTCTTCTTCGTCACGTCGAATTTCCGTAACAAGATCCTTGACAGTCTTTAACCGCCTCGAGGCTGTCGAAGCAATCTGTCTGGATTCTTGTAGGGTGTCAGCAAGTGATCGTAGGGAGTGAATTAAGTCTGCGGTATTGGATATCAGAATCTGAAATGAGAGAAGTGGGTTCGGTTGCGGCACGAAGGGGAGCGTTAGCGCTAGAGCCTCGATAAGAGCGACCAACTCGTCAATGGTTTCCGACGACATCATGGGGTACGCAGTATTGAGGAGAGGATGAGTGAGGGTCTGCACTGAGCGAGTTTGATGCGTCAAATGGCTCGTCAGCGACGTGTGCGCTGTCATAAGTCTTGTCGCGCCGTTCTCCACACCGCTTTGTCCACCTAGCTCCTTTAAATTTGCGACCGCACTATCAATAGGGCTTATACCATCCATCGTCGGTTCGAATATTCCTCGTCTGGCCAAAGCTTCAACGTCAGACATTCTTGCAAGGAGTCCTCTAGGTATGCCTTCAGGTTCTTCGAGGTCGGAGTCGTTACCATAGTCCGAGCCGTCATATTGCGATTGTGACCGATGGTGTCCATTTGGGCCCGGAGTTGTCTTTCTCGTAGAAATAGGTGACAGCAACGCACCATCCGAGTGTGTTCCTATTGATTGGGCCGTTGGAGACTTTCTAGAACCAAGCGTATTCCCCAATCCAAAATCGTGCATGTCAACCAGATCTGACTGGTTATTCATGGGAGACGCTCCGTCCATCAAGCTCGAATTCTGTTCGTATGAATCGCCTTCCGCCCAAGCGTCCGCCAATTCGTCTGCCAAATTTCCCAGTCCCCCGTCCCGATTTGATGGAGCCGGGGCGATATCGCTTGACATGCTAGTAGTTCTCGACATTCTGAGTTTCGGAGCGTGGCGCGGCGTGACAGGAGATGTCTGTACGGATGATCGAGAGGTCTGTGGAGAATTCAAAGGACTGAAATCATGGCTCGTGTAGGGGCTCGGGGACGCTGACGAAGTTTTGAGCGTTGACGGTCGTCGAGATCTTTTTGATCGACCTTGGACCGGCGACGACGGTGTAGAGGTTGGCATACTGGAGAAGTCGTTACGACGTTTGAGAATGGAGTCTTATTAACATGGTCGGGTTACCGAGAGTGATTAGCAGGCATAAATAGATATTTCTATGGCAAATGACTTTCAGGAAAGGGGCTGGTGATCACGGTCTTGGTCCAAGTTTACGAGTCCAGGATGTTCATGCAGGCACTCCGTGTCCCGCTGGCTCCGCGTGAATGGCCAGCGATCATCCGTTTGCGGGGGTGACGCACAATGGCTTTCTCCAAAAATTTGCACGGTTCTCCGCGTCACACCTGGCCGCAAATTGAAGCAGTTCAACACCTCGTAGCTTTGTGCTAGTAATACTGTCAAAGCCTAAGGAGCTCTTTAAGTGACTAGTCATGGCCTTTCAATAATTTTCACCAGAGCGCCAGGATGTTACTGCGTACAGATGGCGATTCATCAACATCGCAAGCTCCCCGCCCTCCTCGTCGTTCAGATTTAAAGACCTTGCCATGCCCTCACGGAGAATGCCCCAAAACATTCAATCGCCAGGCCCGTCTCGCCGAACACCTTCGATCTCATACGAACGATCGGATCTTCAAGTGCTCCGAGTCTGAGTGCGACAAAGACTTCCTTCGAGAGTCTCATCTGAAAGCTCACGTGAAAAGTGCGCACAGTGGCATAAGAGACTATTCGTGCTCATGGGTTGGTTGTGACAAGAGCTTTGCAACTGGTACCAGATTAAGAAGACATGAGCAAACTCATCAAGAACATGAAAAATATCGCTGTCGCGGATATGATAGTTGCAATGCGATTTTCAGAAAACATGCGACCCTTCACCGGCATATTATCTCAGTACACCAAGGTTTAAAACCTTTTCCTTGTGAAGAGTATGATTCTGAATCTGAAGAGTATTGTTCTATGGCATTTGAAACTGCGGAGAAATTGAGGGCACACCACCGGGCGAAGCATGACAAGAATCGGTTCACCTGCAGCGAGTGTTCACAACACTCGATCGATATTTCTGACGAAAACGATGACGAAAACTCCGACTATCAGTTCTCTAGCTACGCACTGCTTCAAGCTCACATTTCCCTAGCGCATCCTCCAATATGTCCTCATTGCTTGATATCTTGCAGCTCCCACCGGGAGTTAAACAGACATGTCGAGCTCGTACACGGTAGTACGGTGGCGACGGATTCTCAGCGTACCCAGCAATTTCCCTGCACCTACCCTGATTGTGAAAAGAAGTTCTGCAAAAGAGGAAACCTCACAGTCCATACCAAGACTGTCCATGAAGGTCTCAAGGACTTCGTATGCGGCCGTACAAAGCTCGACGGATCCAGAAACGTTCCGAAGGACGGTCTAGATGCCCTGGAAGGATGTGGCCGCAGTTTCACGAGCAAGAGTAGCTTGGAAGAGCATGTACGAACGCATCACATTGGAATGATGAGCAGGAGAGCAGAAAGGCAACGAAAGCGCAGATTGGAGACTTCTGAGCCGAGCAAGACAAGATCGAAAAAGGCGAGAAAGCCGCAGTCTACATTCACAGAGCTCACGGGCTATACAGATCAATTATCTTCGGCGCCTAGTGAGGATATGGACACTGAGTCGGTAGGGTGGCGAGACATTGGTGAAGACGATCCTTTCTCAACTGTCCTTGCCGGTTATCAGCCAGCCTCTCAAAGCTCCCAACTCGAGTGGCCTTCTGGCTCACTGTCGGAAGGGGAATCGTGGCCAATGTCCGAGCAGTTTCGACTTTCGGCGATAGATCCTGTCCTTCTTGCGGCATGATGATTTGAGATGTTTGCTACAACACCAAAAATCTTCCATTCTTTTATTGCAGGCAACCATGACGTACGACGCCCTTCAAGAGCATTTCATAAAGCTTCAGAACTGGCGTCGTCTAGCGGTATGCATAGATATGTTGAAACGTTTATGTACAGTACCAAGATACCCAGTTCCGAGTCTCACATACGCGCAGAAGAAAAATATTCTGTGCTCGTGCCCTTCATTCTGTATAAATGCTATAAGCCATGGCCTTTCACGTACGAGAACATCGCCTTCCCTCGTCTGATGCATAACGACCACCGTCTATTGATCTCAATTAGATATCCAACGCCACCCGATACAATGAAAAATGCTCCTCCTCTATGTATTGTGGATAAGAAAATTCCGGAAGGAGTCCCAATGGTCCGAGTTCACGTATCTGCAGTGCCAATCAGCCAGTGTGCTTCTCCCCCGGAAAGTAAAAGAACGTACATATACTTCATGCTACTCCGCAGGCTCGGCTGAATGGACTCGGGATGCCACCTGAAGATGTACATGACAAAGGCCCAACTAAGGCTGGCGAAGACCGGCCATGAATTGTCGTGTATCCGGGCTGTTATGGAAGGCGATAGAGCTGTCGACCGTGAGGCTGCGGCGGAGGTTTTAGGGGACTGTATGGCTAATTTTGCCAGTGCCAGCATGACCCGGGCAAAGACGTAGATCACAATCTATAGTTTTGAGCGTCAGCTTTGCCTGGCGACCGAAGTTCGAGAGGAAAGGGTATCCTAAGCACACCTGTTGGTTGACGCTGCCTTGTCGCCCGCGTCCGAAGACGACATATCCGCCCAAGAGGCCCGCGAAGAAAGTGTCATAGGGTCCCTCTTTGCCTGTGCCAAGTGGATTGAGATATCTTAATGCGAGCATGGATGACTTGTATACGACGGCGAAGGAGGCGAGGTTGCGGGCATGTTGTCGAGTTGCTTTTAACACCAGCCATATCTTTTCGCGGAACCTGGATCGCTCAGTCTCATGTGAGTGAGATATGGGAGTATTTTGATAACGCACGTTCCTGAACGGAAAAGGAAAACCATCCTGAACCTGTTTAGTAACCATTGATCTCTTGCGGGGACTTTGAAGGTTTTCCTTACACCAGCGCATGTGGAAATCTGACTTTGGTTCCGTAAACAGCGCCATTCCGAGCGCTTTTAAGGACAGCGAGCAGAGGAGCCAGTTCTTCATTTTTCAGTACGCTCTCGACGGAGTCCTACCTCAGTAGTCAGCACGTCTATTTCTTTGAGACAGGATCACGCAGAACAGCTACCTTTAGAGTGTCCATTGATCGTCGGGCATGCGCGATCGAGTACGTAGTACGGGCTAATGCGAATTTTGCAAGCACTGCGCTGTTTGAAGTGCAGGACGTTTCAAAGTGTTCGAAATCTTCAAAACTCGTTCACCGACCAAAGTTCATATTGCGAAGGGGGGTAAATCCGTGGCTTGTGCACGTGAGAGTACCTTTCTTCCCGCACACTCCGCATCGACGTTCGGCATGTGAAATACCGGAGGTACGGAGGTCTCGCGCCCAGCGATCTCAGCACAATACATTGCTCTACCTATTAAATTATTTTAATTTTGACCGAAACATTGTTGTCATACGCCTTTGGAATGTCCTAAGGGTAGCACGATGCCATACGCAGCCATATGCTTTCATGAAGTAGTAGGATAGATCATTTATGGGACGGACCCATCGCACGTCCGTGATGCAAACCAGCAAATTCCACTACGGCTCGAAATGGGCGGAGAGCCTCGTGATTAAGGTTTACAAAGATTGGTTGGGCTGAGGTCCTAATCAGTGATATTGTAAAGTACTGTGGCCGCAAGCTTTAGGTAGAAAGTGATTCGCTGGGGGAAACGCGACTATTCGAGTCCTCCACAACCCGCAGCAGTCGGTCTTTGTACTTCGCACTAGAATATTCGCTGATATATAGGCTTGTGTCGGAAGATATACCCTCATGAACTGCACCGAAATTGCCCGAGTGAAGTACCTTCTTTAAGCTGAGCAACTATAGAACATAGAACAAGTCTCTGATTGAGCACTGTTAGTATTGAAGGTAGACATGTTGCAACATATCTGATCAAAAAATGTGATCATCATATTCCTGAGCTGCATAGAAAATTCAGATCGGACCGCAGCGGAGTTCAGACGAATATAAATGCTGTACAGGTGGTCAACGTGCAAAGCTCATGCGTGGGGGAGTCAGGACACGGATGGATGAGGAGCGGTCTTCATTCCGCCAGTAATAAGCCTGTTAGTCAATCAAACACGGTTCACCAAAGATTTTGCTTCTTCTCGGAAACTTTTCCATGAGCTTTTTAGGCATCCTGGGCTTTCCTGCTCAAGTCACGTCGAGAATTACCTTCGGCTGAAGATGCTGCTCCACCACACTGTCTCCGGGTGCGGACGGGCACTCCCTGCGCATATTGCAGCTGGAAGAGACAAAATCTGGGCTATAATGCATAGCTCCACATATGTCGTGGTAAAGATGCAGTCTCCTGGTTGGCTAAGCCAATTGACCGAAATCGTGAAATTCCTCGGTTTAAGTCATGCGGTGATCATGAAGAATGTTCTTTGAATGTCCTCAAACAAAGTCATGAATTTCGTCCGGTGGAGTGAAGCAATCGAGGCTCACACCAGACGAGCCTTTTTGTGCACTTCTTCATGAATGACGTCCGGGTCAGGGTCTTCCTCCATCTCTCCATCGCTCTCAAATTGCGCTGCACCACCTCTTTTAAGACCCTTCATCTTCCTCGTTTGCAGACCACTGAGATCCTGGCGCCCAAGGTGTACTCTGCCAACCTTATCACCAATAACATCCGTGCTGATATTCTTCTGTTTGTTTTTGATGTCTTCGTTTGGTCTCTTGCCTTTCTTCATCGCCTCTTTCAGCATTCCCGTATCTGCTAAACGTACTCTACCCAGAGCAAAGTCTATTTGAGCACCAACTGGTTCAACCTCCACTCTTGGTAGCTTTTGCCCACTCTTCTCAGTCTTGATTCTATACCATCTAAGGTGAATCACCGGGGCTCTGTTGTCTTGTGGGTCGCCGGCTGCCACCATCAGTAGGTATTGTAAACCTCCAACATCGACGGTTTTCGTTTCTTCTCCGCTGAAGATGTCAAGGAATAAGCTCTTTAGCATCGTAAATGTGCGGGTTTGATCAGAAGCGGATTCATCGCCCCAAACAGCGCCAGCGAAAAGCACCATCGGTTTCATCCCCACGCCGACATGCAGCTGTTGTTCGGTAGAATCTTCTGGTGTAGGCATCAACAATAATTCCGCCATCTCAAGCACTTTGCCATCGAACATGTGTATCAGGGTGACTGAATTCGGTCTCTTCTTACTAGAGCTAGCCCATATGACTAGGCCGCACTCATTCTTTTTGGCCAGGAACTCCAGCGATTCTGCATTCTCAAAGGGATGTATATTTTCATTCTTCTTATTTAGAAAAACCGAATGCGGCTTTGTTAACTTATGAAACGTCTTGAGGACTCCATGAAGCGGTAAGGTGCATTTTGAGCCGTGGAGCAACAAGGTCTTTTTGCGTTCCTCAATGAGCTGGGGCTCGCGAGACTTGAGAATGCGAGCGGTGCGCGCATTCCGCGGTTTCCTGAAGATCAAGTTAGTCCACTGCCGGAATCCAGATAATCATGGTCCTTACACCTCCCGTAGCATGCTGACAGGGCTTCGTGCCAGCGTCGCAAAGGCGGCTGCCACCTAAGATTGGGTGTAGTTCGACGCAGAGTAACTTGTTGCTGGGAAATTTTATGGTGCAGATATCTCGATTGATAAATGTCATGCCTGCCAAGCCCACAAACTATTAGTACCGTGGGAAAGGAAGGTGGCGCGAGGGGCACCCATATATCTTGAGCTCTTTCATTCTGCAACGTACCTGTCAACAACAGCATCAATCAAATATATGTTTTTAGTATTACACTATACCGCAATGTGTCCCGAATCACGGTATGTTATATCACCGTTTTGGTGCAGGCGGTCAGTCCCCAGCTTTCTTGCCTGATGTCGCTGGGACGGACCTTTTGGCGCAGCCAGTCCGACTCTATGCTTTGAAGTTACCCGTTAGTACATGAGATCATCCATCGAACAAATTGGCCGTGTCTTATCCTTACACATAGTAGGGGTCTCGGTGTGCACCTCTTCGAGCAATGGCTAGCGGCGCGTAAGTGGGGCTGAATTACCCTATCCTGGCCCATGTGCCTGTTAGGGAGAACTCTGCTCAAACGTAAGTGGTATCCCGAGTCCAAATTTTCGAGATTGGCCCAGCAAGGTTTATTTCCCCGGACCGGCATATCGAACAGCATAGGGAACATGGCTTGGGTCCTTTTCCCTACAGGAAATCGTAGCATGTGCAGTTGAAACATCGGTTAACTCCAACAGGACCAGTACAAGATCACGACTGTGCATTTCCCAGGGTCAACAGAGCAACGTTACATTGCTGGTGCTGCATGAAGCAGAGGCGTCGAAGATACGTCTGTTGAGATGAAACAGCAGCCACATACATTTTCATGCCTGGACTGCACCCGATCAAGTTGTTGACCAATGAGGCTGCAATGGAGATCAAGGAAGACGGAAGTTTTCAGGCGGTTTTGAGGCTGCTTCAGGGCTTCTAGACCCTCGTGTGGCAGCGACGTAATATTTGAGTCCGATCATGGGTACGTTTTAAGCTCACCTTTTTTCTCAGAAACCGTGTACCTCATGACGAGTAGCTGCAATTTATCTAACTGCTCCTCTTACAGTCTAGAAAGCCTGTCGTCTAGCCGGAATTTCACCTCAAGCGGGATCAGTAAAACCAGCAAATCTTAAGTGACCTTGGAGGGCCCTTGACAGCCCTACAAATACGGGGATCTGCACTTGCCTTACTAACATATGCACATGCAATATTATGGCCTCGTCCGCCCCAGATCTTGAGTGAGTAGTCTCTCAGCTTGTTGCCTTCGGTATACTACTTTCTAGCAATGTTTCGGTTCAGCACTAAGTACTGTCTTAAACTGAAACGTTACGTCCAAAGTTACTTTATGTCGTCGCTCCTGGCGGCAAGATGCCCAAAGCTACCTTATAGAGGGAACGCAGGTCTTTTAGATAAGCAATCGAATCTCGGCCAAAATCAAATCAAGGCGGAGCCAAGAAGCGTTTCATTGATCGTAGACTCCATTCCAAACTATCTCGAAAATCTCTGCCCGATGAACATGTCACCAAAAAATCAAAACGTTAGAAGGCAAATGCCTGAGAGATCAGCTCTGCGGAAGACTTTATCTATCATTCAACGCTTGAACCTCCGGAGCGTCCTGAATAAGTGGTGGATCTGTGAGCTTTTAGCTTGCTGCGGCAGTTCTGTCTGTTTCTTTCTAGTTGTAGGTATCTTGGTTGCTTACAATGGCCGTCCTCAGCCAGAATGGCCCTGGAATATCACAATCAACGCAATTGTCTCTTGGATTACAACGATTATGAAAGCATGCTTATTGGCTGCGGTAACGACGAGTATCAGCCAAGCGAGCTGGATTCATTTTCGGACGCAACCGCACGCCCTGATTGATATGGCTGTTTACGATTCTGCAAGCAGGGGCCCGCTAGGTTCTATCTATTTGCTATGGAAATTGAAGGCGAGGTAAGCATCTTGTTTTATCGTCTTTAAAGATAAACAGTCCGAGCTAAACGTGATCTTGTCAAGGCATAATCTCATTGCATCTCTTGGTGCTCTTATCATTATCTGCACAATCGGCGTTGACCCCCTTATTCAGCAAACGCTGAGAATACGAAGCCATCAACTTAATTCAACGTCTGGCGCTACTCTAGGCCGAAGCCAAAATTTTTATCAGACTTCATTGATCTCCGATGATGGTATAAACTTACCATCTAGATTGATTGCAGCAATCTACTCTGGAATCTTCTCTCAAGCAACTCCAGGAGTTACAAAGTCCTTGGACGTAAGTCCATACTGTACAACTGGAAACTGCACCTTTCCGTCTTTTCGATCGCTGGCGCTCTGCTCTAGTTGCGAAGACTTAACCACCCTACTCGACACCACTTGTCATTATGGAACGGTACATTCGCACATATCAGAAGAGATATACTGCCAACACTCCTTACCCAATGGTTTAGAACTAAATACGACTAAGCTGAATAGTCATCGAAAAGTTATCTCTATAATCTCTAGTGGCTTTAAAGATCCTATTGGAAACCCTCAATATGGATATTCTATCCTTAATTTCAGCATGATACGAGGTGTCGTAAGTCCTGGCATCAACCACACTTACAACACATCCGTCAGAACTGTGACCGCCCATCAATGTTTTCTTTATTGGTGTGTCAACAGCTATCGATCTCAAGTCAAAAATGGAATTCTAGAGGAAAGCATCACTAGATCATGGCACAGCAAGACAAGTAACTTGGTTCAGGAGGGGGTCCTGCCGCGTAATTTCAGTCTTACACCTGCTCTGACTACGACCGGATCATCTACTGCATTCGCGGTTGGATATAATGAGAACGAATTGTTGTCCGCCTGGTTAACAAAAACTTTGACTTTCAGTAATAGCTATCAAGCGCCGGTGATAGACAAATCTGGTATTACGTTTCGACCAGACGACTCATGGAGTCTCTACTCTTCGACTTGTGAACAATTAGCTGATGTGCTGAGAGTTTTCAGTGATCATGGACCATTGTCTACCTTCCCCAGCATTGCGAAGAGCCTAACGAGCTATATCCGGGCAGTCGACCCCCACGTACAGGCCGATCCTGGCGACAGTCATGAGGGTTCGTCCCTAAAGAATTGGGCCAATGTTGGCTCTGTGAACGGCACTACCCAGCACACAGAAGTGTACGTTTCGGTCCGCTGGGTCTGGCTCGCATTCCCAGCTTCCATGATCGTACTTTCAATGACCTTCCTCTCGCTTACCATCGTTAGTACTGCACGTAGCCACGTTGCAGTTTGGAAGAGTTCCCCTATTCCCTTGCTATCCCATAAATTAGGCCCTGAGACGGAGCGGTTGAGCGCGTTAAGAGAGGTTCTCGAGATGGAGATGATGGCGCGTGAGATACGGGTCCAGCTCAAGGATGAAGACTGCAGTCTTCGACCAGAAGGAAATTAGACGTCATACCACGCTTCGTATCGTTCATCGGACAATGTTTAATTGTTGCGGAGGTGCCGCTTCACACAAAGGGGATACTTGAAGGCTGGTTTTCGAAGAAGACTATCTGACGTTGGAGAACCACGATGTCCTAGAAAGAACATCACTTTCAAAGATACCGTGTCCAACGTGGAATAATTTGTTGCTAGGAAATTTTTGGGCAGCACTCTAATCGATAAGATCTGGTATGCGGCCGCCAAGCAGAGCACATGGGTTAATTCAAGTCTACTCTAGCCACTCCTAGCCTAGATAGTGCTCCAATCGTAAAGTGCCGAATTCCTGAGGCTCCCTCTGTCATCGATCCTGGTCGTCTCCAAGCCTATCTGATTCTGAACCTCATTCTTGGATTTATTGTCGCCGGATCTACCACGAAATTTGCCGGATTCTTCGGGTTGGTGAGGCACTACGATGCTGAGATATAACGCAAATTAACAGTCGAGAATTTGTGCTCTGTAGATCGAAATGAGTTAGGGTTTGCAGTGATGGTGAGCAGTGAGAAGGTCGAGCTAGATGTCTCTCTATCAGAACCAGAGCATAAATAGAGACGTCGAATGTGGCGGAGGAGGTTAATCCACGTGAGAAGAGTGGACCACAATACCCCCCGGGTCATTATAAGTCAACTCTGCCTTAACAAGCCGGAAAATGCTTCGTTCTTGATCCATTAATAGCATAATGACTACTCAGCGAAAGGGATGCAAAGTAAGCTTTCATATGAATTCTCATCACATGCCGGGCCAAGCTGTTTCTTCCGGATCATCGTCCATCATGATATCATCAAAGCATTCGTCATGAGAATTCCGTAGATGATCCCACATGGCGCGGTGGGATCTGTAGCTTCGATGGTCTTTAGCCAGATTGGGCCCCGAACATCTAGAACAATACCAGATGTTGCCATTGGAATCAGGCCTGCCGACTTCGGACGGACGGCGAATGAAACCAAAACCGTGTACGCCTCGCAGGTGGTCGACAACTAGGCCAAGATCGGCTTCGAAGAAGCTGGCGCACCGGGGGTAGATTTTGCCCTTGCAGATGAAGTTTCGTTGTGACATGATGCTAGATTTTCTATTTGGGATTACGGGGACTTTGAATGTGCCTGAGAAAGCCGAGTGGAACAGCTTCAAAATAATGCGCTGCGGGTCGGTTGCGGGGTCACAGAGGAGAATAGATTCTGGCTTTGACTTGCGCCATGACTGCTGATACTTTTACAAGAGCAATTTGGGGGTTTTGAGTTGTCCACTAGACTCCTATAATTCATTATCGATAAGATCTTTGCTGCGGCCGCCAAGCAGAGCACATGGGCTAATCCAAATCTACTCTAATTAGCCGAGATAGTGTTACCAAAGTGCCTCAAACATGATTCCATAATCCGAGGGACTCCAGGTTTCGTCTTCTCTTCGCCCCTATGTCAAACACTACAACGTTACTTTCGACTTCACAACGGTTTAGCAGACTTGGAGTGTTCCAACGCAGCGAATCTTGACGGCTTTGTCTCGAGGCGCTTGTCGCACAAATGCAATGTTTAGCTTCAATCCTGATTATCGATCACTCATCTCCGTCTTGTATCGCATTAGACGGCATCAGAGACATGCTCAATGGATTCTTCCGAGGCAACAGAGTAGGTATTGGCATATAAATACCGTGTTCAGCTTTCTCGTCGAATTGCTGCTCTGTTTTTCTCTATAACATTCTCTATCTTGTCTCATCGTGGATCGCAAAACGAAGACTCCATTTCCTTTTACCCCTGTTACTTGAAGATGACGATCCGGCGTTCCTTATACGTTATATCGGTCTTTTGTTTATTCATTCTCAAAGCGGCTCAAGCTCTTCCGACTCGAGATCTCCTTGGCAAACATGTCGCTCGAGCGCTCTATTTTCAATCAAATCAGCCAACGAACTCTATCCTCGCTGTCCCCATTGCTAAGAACGGAACATTAATGGATGGCAGTATAACTAGTACAGGCGGTGCTGGTGCCAATCTCATCAACAGTATGACTGGACAGCCCAGCGCTCCAGACGCACTTGCTAGTCAAGGCGCAGTCACGGTAGCCGGTAAAGTATGCTGTTCGACCTATGGACTCGTAGCCAGAGTGTCTGATAATAATCTAGTTGCTTTTTGCAGTGAACGCGGGTTCTGATACAGCTTCGATGTTCAAAATCAACGAAAATGACCCAACACAGCTCACGGCCATAGGTTGTCCAGCGATGACCATGGGGAAGTTCCCAGTGACCATAGCCGTGGCCGAGAAGTCGCAGATTGCCTGCGTAACGCACACCGGAAGTATTTCCGGAGTCTCCTGCTCCAAATACGATGAGAATACTGGCTTTTTGGGGTTTGATGCGATTCGGCCGTTCTCTCTCGGGCAGACAGATCCTCCAAGTGGCCCACTTAACGCTGTGGCCCAGACATTCTTCGATGAGAGTGAGCAGACTCTAATCACAACAGTCAAAGGCGACCCAACCAAGAACAATACCGGCTTCGTTTCAACTTTTGGGGTCTCCCAAGGCGCCGTTTGTGCAATTGGCCAGCAAGTGTCGCCAAATGGAACAGCCGTTCTTTTTGGCACCAAACAGATCCCTCATACTAGTCGTCTACTTGTCACCGACGCTTCCTTCGGCTTCACCATTCTCGATATGAACAATCTAGCGCAACCCCTCGCGAAAACACCTGTCTCCGGCCAGTCTGCTACTTGCTGGGCGACATTCTCATCTTTCACTGGGACTGGATTCGTGACCGATGTAGGCGTGAACAGCCTCGTGGAAGCCAATTCTTCAACAGGTGCGATTGTGAGGAAGATATCCCCAGATAACGGCAACCCGGGTATGATTGACCTCGTGGCTGCCGGGTCAATGATCTATGCTTTGAGTCCGGGAAATGGGACGACGCCCGCCTCAGTAGCCGTTTTCGACGTATCCGGAGGTCCAGGTTCTGCTAAGTCGGTTCAGAACTTTGCTGTGAAAGGTGCGGATAAAAATGCGCAAGGGATGGCGGTGTTTTAACATCACTTGTTCTGATTGCGTTTGGGTTCTGCGGTGGAGTTTGTAGGTTCTGATCTGTACAGAAATTTGCATGTAGTAAAATCTCGAGGCACACGTATACAAGCTAGTATATCCTCTCATCATCCCAGGTTCGTACCCGGAGCGAAGTCGCCAGGAGGGCCGCCTGGAGAATCCTTGACAGGAATAGAAGTCTGCTATGAGCAATTTCAAGCTTAAATACCGCAATCACGTACGCAATGCATCCGATATCGCCTTAGACTGTTTCAGGCATCCTTCAACAATGGTTGAGTCTCCGCGTTGCTTCCGATAGACTTCTCTTCGTCTTTCGGGATGCTATCGAGGAGAATTAGCAACGCCAGTTTAATTGACATCTTAGGCAGGTGGGAGCCGGTTCTTACGCAACATATGCGACAAAAGTGAACAGCTAAAATGCTCTAACAGAAGTCATGATGCATTCCATTATGTTATTTATCCACAGGAGATAGACAAATGCGACGCACATGCCAGCATCAAAGATGAAAAGGGCAGTATTTGCCACCAAAAAAAAAAAAAAAAAACTGTCAGCGCGTACGCGTCGACTGATTTTCAACGATTAAAGGAAGAAGTAAGAAAAGTTTTATACATGCTATCTCCTCAGTTGAAGGAATCGAGATGGTTGAAATGTCTGGTCATAATAAACGATTGTGGTGCAAGCAGCGCTACCATCAAGACCGAGCAGAAACAGCATAAGAAGCGGAACGTCCACAGTATGCCATTGTGAAGTGTCGAATATCTTCAATGCGATAAGGGCAACGCTGGCATCAACCTCAAAAGGATTGCTACTTTGGAAAAAATGCTCGATAGTGGAAATCATGGATGTCGTACATATGAGGCGAATAGCGGGCGTAGTAAGTCGAAAGGAACGTCCCTGTGTAGGCGAAGGCAGTCACTGTGTAACCAAGGGTGAGAAAGGGCTGTAATTGAAAGGTAGCTATATCAGATATGAAGCTAGAAGTGTTCGTATAGAGCTGAGGATAATGTAACAGCTTGCGGAATGAGGGTAAGGAACACTCTTCATGCTGGGTATTGGAAACAGGCATCCACTAATACGTACACCGTGTACAAACCCACTACCAGAAGACAGGCAACATAAACGCAGAAACACAGGCCAAATGACTAAGGAGGCGCTACGCTAAATGCCTTAGGAAAGACAACCTATACGACGTAAGGATTGCTTTAGTACGGATATCAAGGACGTCCTTTAGCCAGCCAAACTATAAGCATGACGCTCAACGTCGATGTCCATGCTGAGCCCGCAATGAAAAGGAATAGCTAGAGTTGAATCAGGGGCAAATGAGAGACTACCATAAGAGGATTCCACGCTTGTAAAAATAGGATTTTGGACTCTCTAATGCATTAACTGCCGCCAGAAAGAAACGACAAATTGATAGGAGCTGAAGACGACGACGACGACGAGGAGGAGGAGGAGGAGGGGAAGGAAGCAATAGGCCCAGAGGATACCTTGAGAACACCCGAATCTATTAACGCTTTATAAGGCTCTGAATAATTTGCGGCTCTAGATGCCGTCAATTTGGGCCCCTGCATACCTTGTTCTTGGACCTGTGCGGGGACCGAGAGCCGCAGGATGTGACGCAGGGCCTGCAAAACAACGACAATATAGGATTAGTTAGATTCAATCCAAAAATCGAGGCTGAAGCAATAAGTCGGGTGGAACGTTGAGGCTCAATGCTCCCCTTTTGAACAACTGGATACACCATGTGCCATGAGGTCGAAAGGGAGAGTTTTTGCGTTCTCTACGCCCCCAGAGACCGGCCAGTCTCGCGGTTGGCGGAGCCGAGAAGCCAACCACCACCGAGAGGCGGTTAGGCAGAAAGCTTAGCTTATGATCCCCTGAGTCCAGGAACCGTATCCATGCCCTCCGTCATCACCTTAACAACAACATTCGCTTCTACAATTGTTCCCCAATCACCTTCGATTCTTTCTCCCTCATTTTGGTCTTGTCTCTCGCGTTCTGGTCTCGTCTGCCTGACATGCATAACATCCTTGGTCTCTCGGAACCCCTTGCGTCCTTTTCCGCCAGCCTCCGCCGATATTAAAACCCCTTCAATTTACTCCGTTCATGTATTTTTCGCGGACACGGTCGATTTCGCTGGCAAAGAGGGGGATCAGAGACCACAATTAATCGTCCAAATCCACGCTGTACCTTCTACTGTCTATCAGAGGAAGAGATACTTTCAATATTTGAGGTCCTATGAGCTGTTTCTGAAACCATGAGAAGCGGTCTGATCAGATTGCTTGAGGAGATATATTTTGTGCCATGCTCTTGCACAGACGGTCCAACTTGATCTTGTTCCTGGCTGGCTTCGTCTTCATCCTACTATATATTCAGATTCCCAAGACAAGGACTGCATGGAAAGAACTGCCGCAAGTTGTGGGGCTTGGAGAGTACGGCGGTGACGAAGGACAGGCGCCCCTGCCAACCAATACAGGTCCTTTGCGCGTCGCCGAAGAAACTACCACGCGAAAGATTGTGGACATCGGGCCTCTGCCAACGTATACCCCAGGGATTCCGAAACCGCCTGGATTGAATTATTCGCGCGTTTTGGTGATTGCGAAGACTAAGGAGGAGGATACAAATTGGCTTGATGAGTTGCTGCCAGACGTTGACAAGGCAATATACATCGCCGATGACCCATCAGCTCCATTACACCCTCCCAAGAACAAGGGGCACGAAGTCATGATCTACCTGAGCTATTTGATTGACCACTACGACAATCTCCCGGATGTAATGATGTTCATGCACGCCCACCGTTGGACTTGGCACAATAACGACATGATGAATCATGATGCAGTAGAGATGGTTCAACGTCTTAGCAACGAGCGAGTGACGCGAGAAGGATTCATGAACATGCGTTGTCAATGGGATCCAGGCTGTCCTAGCTGGATACACCCTGGTACCGTCGACGAGAATATCAACAAGCCGGAGGAAGTTCTGATTGCTGAATCTTGGAGTGAGCTATTCCCCATGTCGCCAATACCTCAGGTTCTGGCGGGTCCATGTTGCGGCCAATTTGCCCTGTCGAAGGAACGCGTGCACTCGATACCACGCTCGAGGTTTGCTTTCTACCGTGAATGGCTCCTGAAGACCGAATTTACCGATTACATGTCAGGACGAGTCTGGGAATATCTTTGGCAATTCATTTTCACAGGACATAGTACTTGGTGCCCTGTTCAGCACGCGTGTTATTGTGATGCTTACGGACTCTGTTTTGGTGGGGAAGCTAATTTTGAGAAATGGTTCGAAAGGAGGAAAAAGAAGCAAGAGCTTGAAGAAGAGCTAGAGGATTGGAAGGAGAAGGCATGGAAGGTTTCGCTTGCAACGGCGAATGGTCACATTGATGAAGCGGCTGATATCATCATCCCAGAAATGGGCAGAGACCTGCAAATCTCTGAGGAGATGGATGATCTCCAGAAAAACATGGACGCCACCATTGACGAGGCCATTCAAAGGGGCAATGATCCGAGAAATAGAGCTATCGAGGCTGGCAGAGAATGGAAAGAAGGAGATGGTTTCTAGGAGAAGCTTTGATGCAAAGCTTGTAATCCTTCATTAAACGGTGAAACTCGATCCCTCCCAACCCCAGTCCAACCACCCGCAAAAGCTTCCGAAGCCTCGCAATCTTCGTCATCCGGCGGCACCTTGAGACGAAACGTACTACCGCTAAGCAGTGCCAGGACCATTCAGAGCCCCACGACCATTGCCACGAAGGTGTAATAGGCGATCCCTAGTCAAGACTCGACACAGCATGAAGGCTTGCAGAGAGGAGCTACATTTACCCCCGAGCTGAAGGATAAGGGGCCCGCTCTCCTCGTGCAAAAGGAAGGAACTTCAGAAATGGTATGCGACGGATAAGTGTGAGCAATATGAGGACGGGCTGATGAAGTGTGAGAATCCACCACCCCTTTTAAAGGCATTCCGTGGCATGTGAAGGGAAGAGAGAGCCGGGTCGCAAAAGTCGACGGGCAAAGAGGGATTTCGAGAAGGGAAGACACTGCGGCAGGTATTGTCTTATTCTTCACCTTGCCGCAGGTAGATCTGTCTCTCGACTGTCAGACACACCCCGAACAGACTAATTGCAGCGGACATCTGCTTGGATCTTAATACAACGCATATACCAAACATTGAGACCTATTTCTAGAGAACAGCAGGGCAAGATCCCATGTGGACGCTTTCGTGAACCGGGGGGGGGGGCCCTCTGCTTGACGTTGTGAAACTTCTAACAGTCCTAGAATGAATGAATAGACCACTCTGAGAAAATCAAAAGTCCACGCCCACGTCGTTCCTCCGGATGCTCCATGGTCTTCCTTCATTCCCCCCCCCTTCTCTCTCTCTGTATCCAGGGCTTGCCTTCGAACTTCCTAAGGGTTTCAAGAAGATTGTATGCAAGTACACCATAGGCTTAGAATTGGAAGGAGATATAAGGTACGTAGGTACTTTATTGTGAAACGGCGTCGGCCTCGCCCGGCATGGGGCTTCCGCTGAAAATGAAAAAAAAAGCCCAAGCTACCTACTATGCTACCAGCACCGACCATCCGTGGCTAGTTTGGAAAACATCGTCTCTAACGTCGTGCTGGAACGGAAATCTTCACCATGTCTCAAAATCGGGAAAAGGTCACGCTTGCCCCCGTGCAATGTCTTTACTCGGGTGCGAGAAATCCCTCTGCCCAGGGGAACGATTATTTTATCTCCCCTAAACCCTTGTCTTGCGACAAGGTATAACTCCGTGACTAGCTTCGGATTTGTTTATTGTTGTTGGTCAATTATTGCTAGTTGCTGCCCCATATCTAATAGTTTTTGGCACGATGCAATGTTCCCATATGTGGGGATGTAAATTCTGCACCCAAAGTCCAGAGAAAGATTCCTTCAATCCATCTTGCATTTCCTATCCGCGAAGAATCTCGGCCTGCGTAACGCCTGCCCCGCTAAATGTCGGGATTTAGAGCTCCACGATCCCATTCATCGTGCCTGATGTTTTGTCTGCAAAGAACTCTTTTAAAGATCTTTTGCCCCCGGTTCATATTCTTAGAGACGAGATGCTTCCCGTTCTAGAGTCCGCCTCTGCCGTGTGTGCACTGTGCTTCGCGGGCGGCGGCCCAGCCCCCGATGCGTACGTCGGCTTGTGAAAGCCAAATCCATTCTCCGTCCTGGCCCGATTCTTCGTTCTCTGCTGGTACATGCTGTCGGTCTCGTCCGAGTCTCCGTCGAAACCGTTGCTGCCTTGTCCGTTGATCCGTTCTTTTCTACCGCCTCCGATGATACCTGACCGCCCTGTTGCGCTTATCGGGGGTGCTGTTCTCCCCTTCCTTTGGAGCTGTCCCTTCTCATCGCTTACTATGACCACCATCCAGACGCCGACTGAACCGTTAGACCCAAGAAGCGGCGTGCAATGGATCCAGCGGCTGCTGCTCTCTTCGTCTGTCAGCGTGACCCATCGCACCTTGGCGGTCACACCGCGGCCCTCCGCCAGCGCGGCCACGAGCTCCTCGCGCACCCTTGCGGAACCACCGATACGGTCAAGGAAATGAGACTGCAGGACGCCCGGAATCCGTTGAGAAGGTGATGCGAAGAGGATGCGCAGCGAAGGATACGGACGGATAAGGAGGTAGTTCTGGTAGACGCCAGAGAGACGGCCGCTGGCGGAGGACGCGCCGTTGGCAGCAGGATGAAGAAGCTCCTGGGGAATCTCGCTGCTGGGTTCCTTAAGTAGAAGCCGTGGGCGCTGTGGCGCTGAGGTGATGCTGGAAGAGTCATCTTGTGTCTCACGGTGCATTCGACCGCCGTATCTTCGGACGGTGGCAATCTCGCCCATGTTGAGCATCTCACTTAGGGCCTGAAATTCGTCCTTGTCATCGTGGGCCGTATGAGGCATGTCACCTTTCGCGCCTTCGACTTCGCCATTTCGTTCTCTTTCTTCTCTTTCTTCGAGAATTCTAGCCATACCTTCCATGTCCGTGCAATCCTTCACCAAGCCACTCACGTCAACCTGTGCTCCGATGAAGTAGCGGATCTTCCCTCGGCTGTCGCACAATGGCGCGCACATTAGCAAGTTCATGAATGGTGACCCGTCTCGGCGACTGCAGGCGTTAGTATATACGGTGTATCTCTGTCCCTCCCGAGTTAAAAACATACTAATTTAGAAAGACTTCCTGATGGTGCTTGCCAGTATTAATGGCATCCCCAATTCTCCGCACACTACAGGCATTCGTCCAAGGTCCCTGTAAGAATCTACAATTTCGACCAATAACGTAGTTCATACCGTACTGCGTTGTTCTGTGGAATTCTGGATCGGTGTAAGCTCTCATATCACTTGGACATGAAGATTGTTCTCCCACCTTCGGACGCAAAAACTATCGGATTGTCGGATCTCGACGGGTCTGTCAAACAGAAGACCTCCGCCAAACCTTCTGAAGCTTCCTTAAGATGAGGCGCCATGGTCCCCGTTATTCTCTTGCTCACACTTGCACTGACAACCTGAATATACTGATAGGTGATAAACGCGGGTAGGTCCTCCCTCACCAAGACGTCGAAAGCGTTGGCTGCCTTTTGTTCCAACGTCGAATTGGTCGTAGGCTCCGGTACTCTGTCTGTGAAGTTGTGACTGGATATGGGCTCAAGGGCCTCGGCGATCGCATTGGCGTATTTGATCGCTCGCAGAGCTTTTAAAGCGTCCAGATAGTATATTAACATAGGAACTGAGCTCGGCCGGTTGCTACTTAAGAACGCGGTAAACTTTAGGAGCGTAGCGGGCTCGGCGAAGATAGCTTGAAGGTGTTCTCGTGAGAATAGTAGTTGGGATCTTTTTTCAAGCGAAAATTCAGAAGCATTGGTTGGCGGCGGCGCGACAAGATCGTACGAGGCAGGATCGTCTTCTAGTATGGGTTCAAGTCGGTCGGACTCTGCGTTTCCTTGGCTTTGAAGTTGTAGCGGTGGCAAGTCGCGGGCACCCGGCGCGCCTTCCATCTCCTCATTCACAGCAGCGTCAAAGGTTCCGAGGGAATCTGTACTGGCATAAGGCTGTTTGCTAATTGGTAAGGCAGAGTCAGACTTGGGAGAGAGGGGCTGGGCTGCATCAGAAGGTCTTAGATCAGGACCCGGACTTCGAGACATGGAAGGCATAGTCTCAAGCGCTCGCACGGCACATCAGTTCCAAGTTATCAAACCAGTGCAGAATTCGGACTGCAGCCACCTCACCGCCCACCGCACTCAATTGTTAAAGTAGAGAGAGAGCAGAGTCGAAATTTAGCATCCAAACACGAATGAGGACCTTTGGACTTTAGTGGAGGTGAAGTTAGACACAAAATAAAGAGGTGTAACACAAGCGAGCGCAGGACCGAATGTAAGTTGAAAGCTATTCTGAAAGACAGTGTAGAGAACGAAAATATTTGGAGTAGCTGCCATTTGAGAGACAGACGCCATGGCGACCGAGGGATCATAGCTCCCCGGGATCCGATCCGGATGGCAGAAAGTCATAATCGACGAAGTCAATCAGTAGTGCAAAAGCTAGAGGCGGATCATGTCCGGTGCGTGGGCACGGTGGGTAAGGCCAAAGCCCACCATGCTTTGGAGAACTGGTCTGAGCAATCGAAGAAAAGATTTATGCTCCCACATGTGATTCGTGCGGCGGTGGAGACAGCAGGCTGGCCTAGTTGATGGCGTGAAGGGGTACCGGCGATCGATCACAGGCTCTAGTGTGAATCATTGGCGTTGCTGTCGTACGACGTCGCCAGAATCTCACGCAGAGCTCGTGGCATTCTGCAGCTTCCGTTAAAGCGGTCCTCACGCTCTGTCGCGAAGGTTCGAGAGACAGCAGAACATGCCCTGTGCTCATGAATATCGTCGGTTGAGGCTTGTGCAGACGAGAATGTCATGTTTTCGCGATGCGACTTAAGCATTGTGCTGTTGATCGCGATGGCATGAAAAGGGCAATCCGCCTAACGCGAGACTAGGCCGGGACCATTTGCGGTTAGCTGTAGATCACTCCCCGTTTGCAGTCGCCCCTGATCCATTGCTGTACCAATCCGGCTTTTTGCACCGGGTGTTCCTGGCCAGCCACATCTCGTGGCACGAATCGCTAGTGGTAATGCAGATCCAAATCTGCGTGTCAAGAAATATCGCATCTCTGGCTTTGCATCTTGAAAATGGAGGTATCGTTTCCTCATCGCTTTGGAGCAACGATATCTTATGCACATCGGTGCCTAGGGCCATGCTCACCCCCCGCCGGCCTAGCAGCCGTTAGAGTTTCAGACAGCACGCTTGTCCCGGTCAATCGAATCAGCTCTCCTGCCTTACTTCGGTTACATCCCTATCCTTGTCCGGCAACGTGGTGTTAGGTCACGGGTCCTGGCCTCGGAACCCACTGAAAGCTGCGTGCTTCTATCAAGTTTTGATACATCTCGGCTAGTTCCTGCATCTTCCGTCGTCGAGTACCCTAGAAGCTGCGGGGTTCCGTCTCCATAACGAGCTGATACCTCTAGCGAACGTCCGGCTCGAGCTTGTCGTATCAACTGATAGGCCCCCGAAAGCTCCGACACGTCACACATAACACTTCGAAGAACCAGTTGCGACCGCCGCCGCTTCTAGAGATTCTGAAACGAGCCCGTTGGCCTTGGGGCTTACACACCACCAAGGTTGCTCCCGCTCGTGTCCCGCGTGGCACATGGGGATGCCAGCATGAAAAGCGATACTGAAGAGAAGACGATGAAAACGCGTAGACTCGGGGTATCATTCATGCTCGCTAAGAAATCTACCGTATACCGATACCCGCCGATTCTATGCATGATAGGAGCGCTCCCCAACGAATTCCCAACGGGGTCATATGTACAGTCAAGCCAATTATGCTTCCTCATCTGCAACGTCCTCTACGCTTGCATTTTTGCTTCTCCGGTTATTCGAAGGTCCGTCCGAGGCAACATGCCCATCGGCATGCGGGTTATTATCTTCGCTACCGCCAGCAGGTCCACTTGGGACGGAGCTATTCTCGAGTTGATACGAGACTGGACCGTTTCTCTCCTCTGGCGTTCCCCAAGATGGTACGGAAGCATCCGTCCGAGGTTGGGTGGCCGTATTGCTAGCGTTAAGAGATTCCTCGAGTTCGGTCTGGTGCTCAGAGTTCTCTGTGGCTTGCCTGGTTGTTGGATCGTTGAAGCCTGTAGGATTAGAGCCTTGGGGCACTTGTATTTGGTGAGTGTTGCCCTGGTTGCCTGGCAATAGACTTTCGTTATCTCGTTGTGGTGTGTGAGAGGTAGCTGCTTGATTGTGCTCCACAGCCACAGTATTCGCTGGTTGTGGCGCGTGATCATCATGTCCGCCCAGTGATGGCTGTTCAGCGGTCGAAGGTTGCGGTGCTACCACTGAAGAGCCGAGCGGCACCGTAGGAGTGGGTATGGCCCGTAGAGGTGGCTGTGGATCAACCCGCTGTAGTGGCATCAAGGTCCAACCGTCTGGTAAGGAGAGCCCGGACGGAAGTTGGTCACTTCCAGCTGTCAGCACTTGGTGCCGTCCGTCCTGCACGAGCGTTTGAGTCGCATTGAGGTTTGGCGCAAATGCGGTGGGGGCGGGTGGCATGATCGCTTGATCCCCGCCGATAGCGGCTGAAGAGGCACCTTGAGCATGACGTAAACGTGCAAGTTCACCCTGCAGCATACGGATCACAGACAATTGTTGTGCAGAGGCTCTGAGACTATTTATCTCCTGCGAAATTTGATGCTCAAGATGATGTAGCTGTGACTGCAGGTCAGTAGCATTAGGACGTGACGAGTTGACTGGATCAATTCGTGTAGGTTGACGTCCGAAGCCGACGCCGAAACCGTATTGCTGAGCTCCATTGGGAGCAGGAGGTGGTGGTGGCGGTGGCGGCGCCGGCTGTTGAACAGGCCCGCCATGGTTGACTTGGTTCGCAAGTTCCCCCAGGAGATTTCCCCTGCCCCGTCCAAACACGACTCTTAACGGTCCAAATTGGAAAACCCGCGCCTGATTTGCACCTTGCTCCTGGCGCTGATTCTGGTCAGCAGCTGCATCTCCGCGCGCTAATCCAGCTCCTTGACCTTGCTGAGCGTTGCCGGCCGTGCCCACTTGAATCTGTTGCGTTACAACCACAGGACGTCTGCAGGTTGGGCATATTTGTTGGCGTTCAAGCCAGCTCCTGAGACAAGAGAAATGTAAAATGTGACCGCATGGCAGCTTCTTCGGTCTCATCCGCTCACTAAGACTGTTGGCAAGGGGCCGGTTGTTACTTCGACCCTGATCGTTGATAGCTGGATCTTCTCGTTGGAAGGGTCGCATTTCTTCCCGGCAGATAATACAGACATCCTCCCTAGCAACCTCTTCTGCAGTTGCATCTGGGTAACGAGCATTCATATCTCTGGTTGCATTTTTATATCGGCGGAAGTCGGCTATTCGCTTGAAGAAGGACCGGAATGTCAACAGGACATCACGGATAATGTGAATGGGAAGTCCGTAGAACATGAGCAGAATCCAGAAAAAGACAACATATAGAAGAAGCTTCTGGAAATCTGTTTGCAGAGTGTTAGCCGTGCCCTGTAAAGTATTGTTGGGACACATACCGGTAATAAGATCCAAGTAAAAGATGTATCGACCCTTTCCTTCCCATCCAGGTATGTCAATGTGGGCTTCGTCAATCTCGGGTTCAGGGGATGCTGCAAGCGATGGATCCTGAGGAGTGTCGCCTTGCTCGGCTCTAAGCTCAGCTCGCAGTTCTTCCAATCGAGCACGTTTCTGCCTCCGTACCACAAGGATTTCAGCAAGCGAGATCGTGTATCGAGCAGCTGTGGATAGAGACTGAACGGTAAGTAAGGCGAACTCAAATCCAAACATGACCATCATATCAGGCCGAGCCTGGTGCAAGACAGTATTGATGCAGTACTGAAGCATGTAAGAGTCGAACAACACCGAAATGGCGAGGGAAGCAGCAAGCCGCGTATGGAATAATCGTGGGTTAGCTGGAGGCTGTTGCTCGAGGACTTCGACCCTGCCTTCGCCTATCCAACCCCAGACTTTTGCGGCTAAGAGGCTCAGGAACATCACCAAGAACCAGCCTCCCATCTCGCCCCGAAATATTCCTAACGCCAGGCAGGTCTCTGTCACGGCAAACCATGATCTTTCGTAGAGTTGTTCAACCTCCAGCGGTCGAAGAGGGCCATAGAAGAGGCGCTGGAGGCTCAGCATAAAGATGCCGACGGCAAGGAGAAGGGCATTTGTCAGAATCTGAGAAAGAGTTCTTGGTTAGTAAAAGATATGCCAGTCGTGAAAGAGAATGTAGCTACCATCAAGTTCGCAGTACTCTGAGCCAAGTACACGGATGCCGAGTAAAAGTTTGATCGCTGGTGCATTGCTTTCACCACCACGCCGGCGGCCAGGGTCACAGAGACCTTCAAGGAGTTATTAGCGACTGATAGATCATAGGGATTGTAGGGGCACCAAACCCCAGCATATGCTGTCCACCTCATCTTCTTTAACCTCCGGTACGGTTGCGTTACGAAGCGGTTTCTTTCATCGGAGCGAGGCCAGCTGCTATGTTTGAGCAAATCCAGGGCCAGGCTTTCACAAGGTAGATCGTCGTCAAAAAGCAGTATGCATTATCATAGCGGTCAGAAATGGTCCGATCACTAAAATGAAAGGCCTTTAGGTGGCGAGTAAAGCCGCATTGTCCATTACAACAGTTGTCTTCTTTCCCTGTTCTAACAGAAGCACAAGCGGAGGAGCTCAGGCTGGAAGCGACGCTGACCTCCGATTGGCCCGTAGAACCAGTACCGCGGACCTTCAACAAACGCTTGCACGAGAAATAAGTTACGTCGCCACCACTCTTCATTCTCCTTATGCGAAAATGGGCTGGGTCTTACATTACATTATATCAATGCCAAAGTCCTAAGCCTCATCATGTTTACTGCGTCAAAGGTTCAAGTTGCAACATATCTGCTTGGTGTCTGTCCTTTCAGCATCGCGTTTCTGGTATGTCTTCTCCATATTCTCTTTCATTTTATACGTGAGGCTAATTGGATGTGGTAGGTGTTCTTAAATTCTTCAATCTCTTTTGTTGTCTCGGATCTTCTCGGAGTATCTGAAGGTAAAGGTGATGCTGTGGGAACGCTTGGCTTCGCAGATGAGCTGTTAGCTCTTGTGGCCTGTCCGGTATGGGGTGTCTTGTCGGATCGAATAGGAGTTCGGTTGGTAAGACTCTTGAATCGCAATTTTTGGGCAATCTTACTGAGTTCCTAGGTCTGCGTCGTTGGCTATTCAATCATCGGACTGTCTCTAATCTGCTTCGTCCAAGCAAAGAATGTCTATCCACAGTTGCTCCTCGGCAGATTATTTTTCAGCCTTGGTGGAGCGGCGGCCTCTACAATGGTAACTGCAATTTTACCCGCTATGTCGAAGCCAGTGGCTGTATCTCAACAAGGAACTGGGCTACTGTCCACCACTGACAGCGCAGATGATGCAAGTCAAGCTTCACCAGCGATGGCTCCGACTAAGTCTTCGAAACTTATAGCAACACCCCCCAATAATGACTCGTCTATATCGTCCCCCCGAATCGCTGGTCTTGTCGGCATCTTTGCTGGATGTGGTGCACTCCTGGCTCTCGGTCTATTTCTACCCCTCCCGGCGCGCCTTCAAAACGCCGGGGCATCTCCTGCAAAGGCCTTGCAAGAAGCTTATTATATAGTTGGCACTGTTGCCTTCTTGATTGCAATAGCATGCTTCTTTGGTTTTCGAAATCTTGCAGGAGAAGAAAATAAAGTGGTTAGCCTGCAAAGCAAGAGGGGTCATAGCCTAGCAAAGTCGGAACAGGGTATCAGCCACACGTTACGGAATTCGTGGCGCCGTCTTTCGATTGCTTTCATTTCCGCTTTTAAAAATGAGGATATTGGTCTGGCTTACGTCGGTGGCTTCGTTGCACGAGCATCCTCAGTTGGACTATCTCTATTCGTGCCGCTACTGGTTAACGGGCATTTCCAGAGTTCAGGCTTGTGCGCCGAGAACGGCTTGGAAAACCCTGGCGGTCTCCCCGATCTCAAAGAAAAATGTCCAAAAGCATACGTCTTGGCTGCCCAGCTCACTGGCGTTGGCTCGCTTGTTGGACTGATCGTGGCCCACCCTTTTGGCTATTTTTCGTCCAAGTCACGACGTCTTCATGTTCCCTTGATGGTTGCTGCAGCCGTTGGTATCTTCGGATACATCCTACTTGCAGCCCATTTCGAACCCGAGAAACATCATGCCAAGGGGACGGTTGTTGATTACCTAGCGATCTCCGGAGTTGGAGCGAGCCAGATCGGTGCTGTCGTGACCAGCCTGGCAGTTTTAAGCAGTGCAGTCCTCAGGCAGCAAAGTGCGAACCAACACCCTCCATTGCACGACGACTCCCGTCTTGAAGACGTCCATGAAGAGAATGGTGATGCTGAAGACGCGCAATTACTACCTGCCGTAGCAGCCCGGCCAGCGGTCGATCTTGCAGACATCAAGGGCTCTATCGCTGGGATGTATTCTTTGTTCGGAGGAGCCGGTATACTGCTCCTTACGAAATTGGGGGGATACCTCTTCGACAAGATATCCTTCGGAGCGCCACTCTATATTCTCGCCGTCTTCAACGGCATACTGCTTTGCACGGCTGTGTCAATGGCGCTTTTTAAGATTCTTCGAAGGCGGAGGGTAGAAGAATGACATTTGCCCGACCCCTAGCTTAAACTGACGCTACATCGCAAAACGGCCGTACCAAAACTGTCGCATATTTCGCAACTCGTAACCCTATACGCCGCATCGAAATAATGACTATTAAACGCGGAAATTTTAAAAGTTCATCTTCGCCGGACTGGCCGCGCGCAGAAACTTCATGATCTGCCTCTTCTCATCCTTACTTAACCCGAGCTCGACAACCGTCACCGTATCACTCTCGTACCCTCCATCCCCTAGACTGTAGCGCCGCATATTCACCTTCTCCTCCAGGTTGCTGTCCTTCTTGCGTATCTTCAGCGGCTCCGGAGCCAGTGAATGCGATACGTCATTTTCAGCACCTAATGCTTGTCCGTTGCGCGAGAGCCCTCCAGTCTGCACACCTCTATAGCTGCTGTTCGTGTTAGAAGCGTAGCTATGCCGCTGAGACTCTGGCACGCGAGCGGCGATCTTGCGGTGGAAGTAGATCGTCTGGGACCTCTGGGGAAGGCCGATACTGGGCCCCCGGGTGGACGAGAGATCTTGCTCGACGGTCGAGTGTATCGGCGGACCAGGGCTCAAGGGCGGAGATGATACTGCTCGCTTATGTGTTGCTGCAGAGTCATCTTTGGCTAACTTTGAGGGGTTTGGGAGGCAGAAAGGCGTTGGCCGCTCGGCGGCGCCTGGACGCTCTTTTTGCAACGACGGACGAGATGGGGCTGAAGCTGACGGCAGGCTCTCCTTCGATCCTCCAGCAGACGCAAGGCTGGATATGGAAGGCCGAGAATGGTAGAACGTGGGAACTCTATCAGCAGTAATCGTTTGCGATCTCTGCAAGGGTGAGGGCGACGGTTTTGGAGGCAATTTTGCGGTATTCGATTGTTTCGCCTCAAACAAGCCTCGGTCTTTGCTAGTTGCAAAGTCGCGGATACCGGTGAAAGATCTCGATCGGATTTTCTGGCCGTCCAAGGGTACAGTCTTCTTCCAAGGCACCAGATTGGGAAGTTTGCAGCAGAGGGGATAAGGAACCGTAGCAGCGTCCGCGATCTCGGTCGGGGTACGGACAATGGAGGCGAGCGCTTGAATGATGGTGTATATCAACACCCAGCGGACTTTGCGGCCATCACACGGTGAGATCGCACCGGCATCGCTTGATTCGAAGCAGGACTCCTGCTCGAATTGGGCGTATCTTTGCACGAGAGGGCAGGCCAAGACTCGAGGAATCGTTCGGTTGGTCGCTCGCGCAAGTTGGACAAGTTTCGCCTTGCTGGCCGCTTCACGGGATTCTTTTCGCCATTTCTTCCCTCTTTTGGCCGTAGGAGGAGGCTCTGCGATGTTGCTTGATCGGGGAAGGGAGGGTAGCGGCCGATGAAGCGGTTCGGTCTGGCGAGATTTGTCGAGGGCTAGGATTGTCTGCAGGACGTCGAGACAATCAGACGACACTGCCGTATTTGAGTTACTCCTGGTGAATTTGTTGTCGACAAGATACTCGTAAAGGTTGCGGAAATCCGCGTACATGGACAGAATTATCCACCTACCCGCTGCGAAGTTCTTTTCTAGGTCCACTGGTGGCCAAAATCCGTGTTTTTCAATGTAGAAGGAATGCAGGTAGGAGCGGAAAAGTTCATAGTGATTCCGGCGAGTGCGATCCCACGACTGCAGGGGTTTCGTGGCGTCACTGTCGAAGAACGTGGCAAACGTTTCGTTGACGGAGGTTATGCGAACATCCATGTCGGAACGTGACCGCAAGATTAGCGTCTTCGTTTCAGGGCTCACGTCCTAGACGAATGAACATTGGTCAGAACAAATATTCCGATCTCTTGAGAAGCGAACTCACCTCAAATTCTGGGGAGCCTGTTAACCGGTCCTCCATTCCCACGCAATGCGCAAAGGCGGTTTTCCACAGCGTCTCCATCTGGCAGTACTCGGCGAAATTAAGTAAGGCAAGGCTATGATCAACCGAGTTACTGACGTTCATGTAGCCCTGGGACTCCATGTATTCGAGAACTTCCAGCGTGTACTGTTGCTTGTCCATTCGGTAATGCCCGATGCGGTCGACGAGATTCAGCAGGGCGCGACTGAGGCTCGCTCCCACCACTGGTTTGCCAACTGCAAATGCCACCAAATTCCTCGTATCAATGTGATAATTCAGAGATTCTTCTCTGGTATCATTCTCTGGGGATGCGACAAAAAGCTGATAATTCGGCTCGTTTGAAAACTGGAAGGTAGAAAGCGGGTCGTCTGAACGGCCATTGAGAGCAAACTTGACGAAAATATCCAGGTTGCAGGCCGTCAATTTCTTCATCGCAACGCAGAAAGACGGACCACGTCGGGATTGCCCTGGTCGATAGAGATGGATGTAGCAATCTCCATCGGGATCCCATAGATCTTGATCCTTTCTTAACCTGTCCCATTGCCAGCTCGTCTTAGATGTACCGTCCCATATTCTTATCGTCGCCATGGCACGCTTTGGTAGGTTGTAGTCCAGCTCTTCCTTACGACCGCCTGGACAGTGTTCCAGGAATCTTCTTTCTAGAGAGTTCCAAGTCAAAAGGATTCCGCGTTGTTCTAATAGTAGCAGCTCTTCAAAGTAGTCAAGCTGAGAGTTAAATAAGTGATCAGTCTGGAAACGGCCACCAACGGCTTTGGCACTTTGAAGAGCCAACGGAGATGACCACTACGAACAGATTCGGCGGTCTGTTACAGCCTGAGAAGCGTTAAAAGAGTATAGGCAACGATGAGTACTTTGAAAGATTAGTTAGAGCACTGGGCTTGGGCTTCTTTTGCCAATCCTGGGGATTTTGACTTTAACTTCCACCCTGAAAACAGAACATGGGGAAATAGCTGAAGAAGCAGAGCGTTGAAAACAAAGTCATGGTTGACGCCGGAAGAACCAAGGTTCTGGATTGCACGGACCCAGCGATCCAGCACACATTGTCGGCGGTGTGGGAGGAAGTCAAGAATCCCAAGTGGAGCAAGGCTACGAGATCCAGGCGAAAATCGAGCACGACTTGTCACAGTTGGAAAAGTACGCTTTGTCGCTGGTGGGGCCTAGAATGCTGGGCACGGCGTTCAGGAAAGCTCGCCAACCGGACGTCCGTAACTTTTCAAAAATGAGGGTTTTGCGGCATGAAACAAAGACCAAAAGAAAGCCGTGAGCGACGGTTAGGGCCTCCAATGGCTTAGGCGCTGACAGGGGTTATGAGGTAGTACGTGCAGTAGAGGGGATTGTTGGAGCCAGAGCTCTGGGTCTGGTGGCCGTGACGGAAAATTTGGAAGATTAACAGAGCCAGAACAACGCCATCAAACCCTGATTGGGCATCGCACGGAGCAGGGGACCCGGCAGACGTGGGACCGGTCCGGGAACGGGACTGGCCGATCTTCCTGAACGGTCGATTTCCCCTAACCGGATCGGTCACTGGCATGAGATAGGAGAGGGAAAAAGGGTTTACGGCGAGAGGCCGCGGCTCCCGCTTCGACACCATCACCAATCAACACTTGACCTCTAGACGAGACTAGAACCCTCTTTCGCTTCGTATGAGCCTCTGTTATTTTCCGCTCGATTCCGTCTCAATGCTGTCAAAAAGCCCTCTGTTCTTGGTATGAAACGCCACCCTCAATGCCTGATGACCTGGTCCATGCCTACTGGTCCCTGGTATTGCCATCTGCAGCCACGACCACGGGGGGATTTGCTCTTTCATAACGTAATTATCTCGATACCAGTAACAGTATCCCGAAAGGATACCCAGGGTCCCTCCATCTCATCAATACCAAGTTCAGCAAAAGCCACTTGGTGACGTCTACTGTAATATTTCGCCGAAGGCACGGTACGCTGTGAGACAGCCATGTTGCAAAGTTCTCAGAAAGGTCCTCCTGCCGCTTGTCTACCAGTTGCTCGGAGTTGTCTGCCTCCATGGCCGGACAACAGGTCTCCTGCGCCCCCAAAGTGGTTGGCGCCACCTTGCTTCCCCGGCGCTTTGACTTCCAGGCCAGCATTGAGCACATTCATGCGGAGTAACCGCAAATGCGCCTCCCGTGTAAACGCTTTCATCATATCATGTGCCTCTTGGTGCACCTCAGTACGAATATTCTTCTCTCCAGACACCAGGACGCGATTCTCGAGATCGATCTTTGCCTGCAATGTTCCTGATTCAATCATCTCGATCAACTCATCCTCGATAGGCCGATGGAGCGATGCAGCAAAAGCTTGACTCATAGAGTCGAGAGTCACGCGACTGAACGGCGCCAAGTATTGAACGATGGATTTGCTGCGTACTCGACGGTACAGGCTGGCGACATGCGGCTGAAGGTGAAAATCCAAAAGGTAGTCGGTGCGATACGCCTCCAAGATTTCAAGACACTGAGTGTACTTCGATGCGCAGAAGAAGGATATAGCGCGGCGGATGTGGGGTTCTAATTCGAGGAAATTTCGGAACGACGAATTTTCCAGGACGCGTCGCTGCAGTTCTTCTCTATCCATAGAGGCCAGTGCGCAAAGCCCACCGTAGACAGCTATGTCATTGGACGAGACAACTTCGTTGTATGTATCGGTGATGGTGGGATCAATAGATAAGAAACTGTTTGCGGCGTCCCTATAAGCCTCTGTCTCCAGCTGAGACAGGCCCATCGCAGCTGTAACTTTCGGTTGGAGCCTTGCGTTGTCCTCGCTTCGCATTTGCTGAAGATTCCGGACTCTGTGGACATTTGACTGCACGGCTAGCCAGTCTCCACGATCAACCGACACGTGTATGAGACGCAAGCACATTGAAGCAATATGTGCTGTGGTTGTGCAATAGTCTCTCATCCGGGTGTAGGCTTTTGCAGCAGACGCGAGATCACCAATGTTGTGATAATGAGTCCCTAGCTCCTCGTTTCCCATCTGTCAATTGTCAATACAGCTCTAGGGCGAATAGGTAGGGTTTATCCTCTGACCCGTATACTCTCTTTGATCATGTTGTTCTTGTAACCCTTGAGCTCACGCTCAAGCCTGTCTGTCTCAGCCTTTGTTGTCTTCAGCTTCTGATCGATCCAACCCCTATCGAGAACGACTTGAGGATCTGAAGGGACTAGATGATGTCGCAAAGCTTGAACAGCATGTTCGTATCTCCCAACATCATTGCCCGAAAGCGCCTCGGCCACGGCGGCTTTGAGGGCATCGACAGCAAGGAGCGTGGAGCAAGTACCAATAAGGAAGAGGCGGTCAAAACGGGTCTTGCCAGTGTAATTTGCAATATAAGATTCGAGATCGAACTTGGGAGCGCCTTGAAGAAATCAGCCTCTCACGCACATTGACAGCGGTAGGAATGCCCAGACCAGTGACCACCACGGCAGTAGGCACCGTTTGTGAAGCTGTATTGCCATCCATCGGGTGGGCGGACAACTTTCGAGAACCGCTGCTTCTAGGCTTTGTCTTGTCCAGGACCCACTGAAATTCACGAAAAGTCCCAAAGTCGCTGTGTTACGAAGCGGATTGTGAATGTAACTAAAGGCAGGATTCTTCTGGAAATTGCGCTTAAGGCTGCTATAGTCAACTCTTGACAGGCAACGGCAGCTACAAAGGTTTCTCTCGTCTCATTTGATGACACTGCACGTTGAAAGAGCTCGATGCCTTCTAAACAAAGATTCGCTGGAAGGGGTGAGTGCTGAAGTTTTTTGGTAGTGCCTGCGGCCTGTCAAATGTCTTAGACCGCCGTTGCTGAGATTCCTCACATCGAGAGTTCAATGTATGTAGAGCAATGGTACGGCTGGTGATGCGGCGCTTTAGGCATCATGCGGGGAAAGCTTTGGCCTTCTCCAATTCTCCGGCCCTTTTCTTGAGCATGACCTCATGCCCGAAGTGAGCACTTTCATGGCAACTACCGGCTTTGATGATGGAGCTTAGTTTGGGACTCGATGCTTCTCTCTACATCATCCGAGGCTCGTTGTCCGTTAGATTTATTCATTGAGAGCTCATGTCTTGCAACAGTCAGCCCTCCATGACTTGTACTCTTTGCTATGACCCTCCCTTCAATAATAACGCCTGCCCTGCTGGCATCGATTCGAACTAAGCCATTCCTACCTCCCAATTCCTGGTACTTTATAACAGCGACGACACTCTCGATTCTTAATAGGCCTGACGAGATCCCCAGAGTTTTTCGTTACGCTCTCGAGAACGACTGCACCGACAGTAGAGACCAAGCCCAACAACATGAACGCTTGAAGGTTGCTCGCAGACTGCGTGAGGCCTTGATCAAAGCAGCCCCCATAGGAGGCTTACCCAAGGTGCGTCGTCCTGGACCATATTCTGAAAGTTCTGCTTATAAGCTCGACGTAGGCCATCAATGCCCTCTTAGCCCTCAAGTCAGCCACGCCAGCTTCTCTATTGGATGAGCCACTGGGGTTCTCTCCTTCTGCGAGATCGGCGGAAATATTTGATGTACCATCCTCCCATATCTTGCAGCGCGGCCAACGTTTTTTCGATCAAGTGTACGGTAAAGTGTCAAAGCGAGTTATGGGTCAGATGGATCGATCAGGGACTGAAGACCTCGGCTTGACGGCCCGCCTGATGTATGGGTACATATTGAGTAACTCGAATGTTCTCACTGCGGCTGAAAGCAGCTTCGTTCTGATTGCCGGGATCATTCCTCAAGACGTACGCATAGGGGTGCTCTGACATTATCACAAGCGCTGATTTAGCTCTATAGGTTAACCCCCAATTGAAAGGACATCTCAAAGGTGCAATAAACAATGGAGCATCTGTGGATGAGGTAAGATCTGTGCGGGATATTGTCATAGAGGTATGCAAAGCTTCGGGAATGTCGGATATTGGAGAGGGAAGCAGTGGAGGATGGGGTTGGAGGGGAGAAGTCGCGAAGATTTGATGACAGCGCAATCTTGAGATACTACCTTCGATACCATGATCCCAAGCCAACCGATACTCACAACTAATTTAACTCACCTTCACGCGGGGGATTTTTGAGAACGCAGCTTCCTCGCGACCTCTCTTCCGGGCAGTCAAAAATCTCCAGCGCGTCTTCGTAGGTATGTGTATCCCGCTCTAAGGAATAATGCAGAGATTTTTCCCGGACGTGCTAGAGTGAAATGTCAGAACGGCGATATTCGCATCACTTTCTCTCTGGATAGAGCCCTGCTGGTGCTATTGTACACTTGAGTCATATTTCGTAGCAAGTAGGATAGTTGTTCGCATTACGGACACCGCATAGTAGCGGGTGGATGTTTTGGGATATCCTGGTTATTTCTTATTCAACGCTCGTCGAGAAAGTGTTGGTCAAATCCTAATTTCCAAAACATAGAAACTGCTGTCGTCTGCCACTCGACCTGTCAAGCCGGGCATTGACTAATGGACTGGAGGGGAAATGAAGTCACTGCAGACAGAATCGAGTCAAATCTTCCAGGGTACACCGTGTTCGCCTCGTATCCAGAAGATCCAAGTCCGCTGCGCTTCCGCGAGAAGAATTATGATGCCGGATAGGGCGACCCTTCGACGAAATGTTGGATTCACCGCCACGCAAATTGTATCGGCATTGCCGTGTGTCAGTAATGGTAATTTGCAGATTTGCTCCTTCGATCCCTTCGATCGTGGGACCACGTTGTTCGCATTCGATGGTCTAGATCAAAGATGGTGTATTGACTGCTTCAAAGCGTTGGCAGAAGTACAAGTGCCGCGGGGAGCCGACTTTAAAGCAGACCGCTGGAATCTCAGCATCTTGAGGGCCAAAAGGGTGCGAAACAGCGGTGGGTTCAAGTATGGTACTGTGCATATCCATCACGCAGGAAAGGGGGATGGACAGTGGCAGGATGCAGTCAACCTCTGCGGCGGGCCTGCCGACCCCTTGCTTTAAGCGATCCTCTGGCCCTGTAGGGCTGACGGGGATGCGGTCGGGAACCATTCGCACATGGCCACGGCGCAACAGACGCGGTGTCTGCAAGCTGAAACCAGTTGTACCCTCGCGATCACGTCTATTGCTCCATGTAATCAGTATTCTCCAGGCAGCCATCCGTCAAGCCAAGGCGGCTGGCGGATGTAACTTCGCCGGCATCCTGGGTGTGTAGAATTCCGGAAGAATCGCGATGATATGAATTCTCCAGCCTGACCGCACCGGGAAATAGGGAGGACGGTCACATCGCCTTGCGTCTCGCGTATCGGTCTAGTGTAGAGTTACGGTGAAGGAAGAGGCGTACCCGCCTTGTAGGGCGATGCTCCCGCGTAATGACGATGCTATCCCCTCTGGCACACACATACGCATGGACGCTTTTCCTCCTTCTTCCAGAAGACCGCCACGAAAAGCTGACGCGCTGACAGCCGGCATTGCGGCCAACCGCTCGGTCCGTGGAGTCAGAAGCTTGGAGGAGCGGCTCAAGCCAATTGCGAATATTGTTCTCCTTGTCTGCTTACCTTGGTGCGCGGCAGACCTTTCTTCCGGCGCCGGACACGGACAATCGAGCCTATCGATTGCGGGTGTGGAGGGGTTGCCGAGGCGAGCGTACGACCGATATGGTCCCAGGTTATTCCTTTTCATCTACAGACGACGATCTAGACGGATTGCTGACTACAGTATCAGTCTGCATGCAAGGACTGCCCTTCGCAACCATGCTAGATAGAATTGAAAGAACCGCGGATGTACTCTGGGCTTGCCCTTTTGGGGAGTCAGTCCGGGTGATGAAGTCAACACCCGCGAGACGGCGCGATCATCCTCGACAGCAGTCGCAATATCGGACGAGTGAAGCTCATACGAGCAGACGGATAACCGTCGACGTGGTGGTCAAGCGCCGCGCCTCGTCGGCAGCGTGCGATGACCGCGGTTGCCGCCTTTCCATTTTCAGGAATGCAAGATGGACAGTGCATCAGAAAACGCGCAGTGGCATCTCTCGATACGTACCTCGGTGACCGCCTCTGTGGTGGGAGGAGAGTAGAGAATAGACAGTGGCTTTGCGTGGCAGTGCTGCGTAAGAGCAGAGGGTTCGTGACTTGGCAGGCGGTGTAAAAAAAGACTGCAGCGGAGTAAGCGAAGGCGTGGACAAGCCTATCACGGCGGCCCAAAAAAAGACATCGGCCACTGCACGAACAGGGTTGCTGGTCTCCCAAGAACCGCTTCCATGACGCCTTTTTTGACTCAGCCTTCTTCCGACCTCCAGTCGTATCGTACCCGTCACGCGCGCGATTCAATACTCACCGATACCGTATTCGCGGCCGTATGGACTCTTTCGGCCTTTTCTTCCTTGGGCTCTTCCCCCGCCACCTCGAGGGGCAGGTACCGGTCAACGCCATTCCCCAAGCAGCACTGCTGCTCGATAATTGAGCCACGTTGCTCTGAATTGAGGGAACCCATGCTGCAGCCAACGCCCGATCCAGGAAAGCCTCCTTCCCCCGGGACCACGCGTGCTCCAAAAGAGTAGGTCTACCCTCTGTGCCCTGGCCCCCTCTCTCCACCCCGACTTTTTAAGCCCTGGGCTCAGAGTACCTGGTACCTGAGGTAGACACTCCTCTCGCGAGATAGGAGAGGGTTGATGTGGTCGTGACGGCGGCCGTGGCGAGAACCTTGCAAATCAGAGGGCGGGAGACGTGTGCCTAGGGCATTGGGGGTCATGGATCCTGAGGAAGGCGAATATCATGACCTCTCTCGAGAATGCCAATGGTCTATCTCAAACCGTGCGATCTCGTGATGGTACAGAGTCGCATTGTGCCAGGGAATTGGCTCCTTCCCAGACTGCCGGATATTGTGGCGCCGGGGAATCATGGAGGAGCAGCCGCCTGCTGATTGGCAGGAGTCTCGGGCAGTCCGGAGGGAAGCGACTGCCATTGGCCGGCTCGCAACGACAGATGCACCTGCCCGCAAAGGGTGACTTGGACAAGAGGCAGCGGGCGACGCTGATTGGCGCCGACATTCCAGCAGACGGGGTCGCGGCTCGCGTCGTTCCCCCAGGAAGCCACGACGGGGAGCAGAGGAAGGCAGATAGCCGCGCTCTGCTACGGGTCAAGGGCCTCGTGCTGGGGGTGCCTAGTCCGGCGTACTGGCAGGTGCTGGTCCAAACACCCTCGTCATGGCGCGCTCCTAGGGCACCATTACTCCCGCATTTCCTCCCAAGCCCTCCAAGCCTCTCGGGGATCTTGGTGTGTGTTTGGCTCCCACCGTATAAGCCGCCGTCCGCGCTAGTAAGGATGGTTTCGCCGTACGTCCCATACCTGATACCGTTACTAGCGCCATGCCGCAAGTCCCCAAAAATTCAGGTACAGGGGGTCCGGTAGGGCAGAGAGCATGGGTCGCAATCCTTTGCTGCTGCGCATCATACGAACAAGATGGCTTTGTTCTCTCTGAGTGGGTGACACCCCATCCCATCTCATCAACACTAATAATGTCCTCGTCCACAGAGGCATTTAATCATTGCGTTTCGCCCCCTTCCCAGCCTGGTCCAGACGAACAAGCGAGAGATCTTCCTGTCTCCTTCTCCACTACTCACTCCTGTCGCCGACTCGCACCTGCACTACTTGCTTCTTCCTCCCTCTTGGCCCTTGCTGAATATCACCGACGGTAGAATCACCGCGTATATACCATCCAGCCCTTCTGTCAATTAATTCAGTTCTCTTCTAAGCTGGCCCAAGTTCAAAGTCGGCCTCTGACGAGGCTATTTGCCTGCTGCTCTGGCTACGAGCTTGGACTTGCAGACCTTGACTACAACAACAGGATTCTCACGGTCCCATCCCTCTGGGAGCTGACAAGCTCACCAAGTCGACCCTAATCCTCAGCTTGAGATGCTTGCTTTTGCGTCGCAACAGAATCTGATTCACGGTGATCCTTTCAGCATGGCATCCAGCATCACCGAACCCTATTCTACGCATGGGTTGACGGCCGCTTACGACGAACCATCCGACTTCGTGCCGGCTCCGCTACAATACTACGACAGTTCATCTTTCTACACCCAAGCAGCCCATGACGAGTCTCAGAATATGTACTACGCAGCTGTCCCCGCCCATACATATCATAAAAACCCAGCTGATCAGCCTCCGTCTTCGTTGTCGACAGCATCAGGACCATCGGTGCCAAGCGCGTCGTCATCCACCATTGGCTCCCCCTACTCAAGTCACGCCAACCCGGCTGCTTACCCCGAAAATTGGAACAACGTCAATCAGGGCCTTGGCCTGGACCCTGCTATTGCCAACAGCGATGATTTCAATCACGATTATCCAACGGCGGGAGTCGATCACGACACTGACTTTACATCTCAGACGAAACTTTCTTCGGATTTTGTGGGTGAGTCCACCGACTTTTCTTCTAAGTCAAAGACGCAATCAACTGTTTCATACAATACATTTCTTTCGCCCCCTCAATTAGCTATCAACACGGCCGTTGAGAATCCTTTGACCATCGATTCCATTCTCGAAAACGCAAATAGTGCAGTCAGCTCGCCGAAACACTTTCCAACACCCATATCCGGGCGACCGATCACTTCTTCTCCCACGCAGCTTGCAGACCATAAGGCGCCCATTAAGATCGAGTCCGATGTTTTCAAAACTCCGACTACACCGGCCTCGGCGGTAAGGACCTTCAACAGGGTTTCGCCACCCTGTACAGAACTTGGGATTCCCCGAGGGCTGACTCGCACATCGACCATGCCTCTTCGAACGCGACCGCAACAACAGTTTTCGCCAGGAGCGACTTCACAGATGGGGACTTCCCCCTCAAATAGCCCTTTCCAAGCTCATTTCTTTGGTCAAAGCAATGGTAGTTTAGTACCACCATCAGCTTCATCTTGTTGGTTTCCTTGAAAATGTCCTCTCCTTCCATTGTCTGTTGTTTTTGTTGGAAGCATTCCAATATTTTCAGTCCAGATTTCAGTGGAAGATTTGCAGACCATGTGCTAACAAATGGCCTTTAGATCCAGCCCTAATTTCCGGCACACGAGGAGCTGCCTTTGTGAGCTCCTGCGGACCATATTCAAGCGAAGGCATTTACGCGCCTCTTCCAGCCCCTTCTTTTCACAATCCTTCTCCGGCACCCTCGCCTACCCCTTCCGGCCATGACATGGCATTCCACACATACCCACCTCCCCGGTTGCCAACAATGACATATTACCCGTTTCCTCACCAGGTTAACTCCATTCCCTCATTCAACCCAAGCCGCTCCCCGAACAGTCCGCAATCCGGCAGCCTCGATCTGGACGACGAGAGCCAGAAAGGCCGTTGCCCGCATCCCGAATGCGGGAGAATCTTCAAAGATCTCAAGGCTCACATGCTTACTCATCAGTCTGAACGGCCAGAGAAATGCCCAATCGCGAATTGTGAGTACAATCAGAAAGGCTTTGCTCGTAAGTACGACAAGAACCGACATACCTTGACCCATTACAAGGGAACCATGGTCTGCGGCTTCTGTCCCGGATCTGGATCAGCTGCTGAAAAGAGCTTCAATCGCGCCGATGTTTTCAAAAGACATCTCACCTCTGTTCATGGCGTAGAACAAACTCCGCCGAACAGTCGCAAGAGGAGCCCAACAACAACAGCAAAGAAGATCACCAGCTACTGCCAAGATGCAACAGGCAAATGCTCTACCTGTTCAGTAACATTTAGCAATGCCCAGGACTTCTACGAGCATCTCGATGACTGCGTTTTACGCGTTGTTCAGCAGGAGGAGCCGAGCGAAGCTATCAACCAGCAACACTTGGCCACTATCTCTAAGGATGATGCAGTGAAAGACACCATGGAGAGACACGAGCTTACTGAAAGCAATGATATGGAAATCCAAGATGATGACGAGGATGAGGATGAAGATGATGAGGATGATGATCCCACCTATTCTCATAACGGGCGCTCCGGCAAAGGCTCTATCAAAATCAACAAGCCCAGCGGAACCAGTTCCCGCGCAATCATCGGCCACGGGAACGCCATTTCTAAGACCGGAAAGCCCCAGCGGAAAGGAATGACCGTTTCGAAAGGCGGTGTCCCCCTTGTGGGAAAGGGCCGCAAGAAGAGAAAGCACTACCCACCATCCTGGGGCGTCTCCGCCGACAAGATGAAAATGAGGAAAAGAGTCGTATGTGTCTACGATGGGGAACGACGATTATGGAAGGATGATATGATGCTCAATAATGATTTTGAGGTGCGCATGAAGCTCGCGGATGGCAAGTCGTACGTTACGGACTTGGACGTGGAAACCGTCAGGCGGGCCAACGCACTACATTCGGCCACGGAGGAGGAAAAAGGCCCCTGGATTGAAGATGATGATGAGGGCGAGGCACTGGATCTGGAGGATCTCATGTCTTGAACGCGAGGCTATTAATGCTCTGACATGGTGGATTTCGCTTCTTTTGCGGGTGTGTGTGTGAGCGTTCAAGCGATCTGTCGTTTTCCTGTTCTCTTCTCTGTGTCCAGAAATTCTTGGATCCACATATTGTCAACATCATGCATTGTTACCCCCCCTTTACTTTCTGATGTACGTGTGATGAACGCGAAAGAAAAATACCCCCAACCATCAAAACTCATGTACGCTAGTACGAACCAGCCTTGCCATGGCTGTTCGCAGAATTTCCGTGACGCAGGTCGCACGAGAAAGTATTACCAAAAACTTACATTCAGTCCTTTCAGTGTATTGACTTAAACTCGAAAATGAACATGCAAGATCAGCTATTCGCGAACCCTTGCGATCCGGCGACCCATGGGCCTGTCTACCCTCTTACCCAAAAATTTGGAATAAGAGTACCCGCATATAATTCCAGAGATCTATTTCCTCCCCTTGTCCTACACAACTTGCATATCAGAAGGAGGGAAGGGGGGGAAAGGCCGCGTATGACGACGCAACAACCGTTGACCCTAAGTTTACTCCCGGGCGCTTGTGAGAAGGACGAACCCCTCTTACGCAGCAAATCACATTTCGTTCGCCGGCGGCCCCGCCCTGCACACGCAAGTCAGACCGGAAAGACCACACAGAAGCCAGGCTCTTTGGGGTGCGGGCATGCACGTAAGACCAAAGATATTCCCAGCAGCAGATCATAGAAGAAAGGTGTGAAGTTGAATGATACGTAGTGGGGGCTTAGGCAAAATGCCTCCTAGTGAGAAAACGCTTTCCGTTGGAGAAAAGGCAAGGCTGCCAAGCAAGCGGGACTTTTCTTCTCCAAAAAATTTACGGGTACTAAAAATAAAACAAATATGGCGCAAGAAGAGGTCGGAGCAACGAAGCTTCGAACGCCGCAAAAAAGTGTGTATCATCGATGACTGACAAAGTGCAGAGAGCCTCACAGCCCCGCACAGCAATTCTGACAAACACACGCACAGATCGGACGAACGGTTTCTGTGGCACCATGCTTTTTCTTCTTATGTTGGAAGGAATTTTTCAATAATTCCACCGCCCAAGCCTCACACTGCCCCGCGCCCACCGCGGCGAAGTCGCTAAATAGTTCCTGTTCCTTGCATGCGCTGTTAGACGCCGTGGGGCAGTAGACGGCAGGTGCTGCGGCCACCCGGCGCGGCCTTCGGATGGGGGCCGATTGATCATGTTGGTTTCTCAGGTACCCGTTGGGTAGAGAGCTGCAAGATGGGTGGGTGTGGAGCTGGGAGGCTTTCAAGATAAAGGTGTGTCGGAGCGCGGCGTACTTGATCGCCATTGCAGCAAATGTGCCTAAAGTAGGACCGGGAGACTGACGAAGCATTGGTTTTTCGTCGGTACTGGCAGATGCACCTTGCATCCAGACTAGTAGGGCTATTTGTGGGTGCAAACGCAATACCGTACGGTGTCTTCGCGCGATGACATTGGTGCGCCCACCCAAATGTGCACAGAAATTGAACACCTCGCTATCTGCTATAGATGGTTCTGCTTCCGATTTTGCAGCTCGTGCAACCCCGAGTTCTCCGGCTTCTTACCCTCGGGGATCGATATTGGGATCCCGACGGCCTGCAGCACCTCATCTAATTTTCCCTGCTCGCGTTGGAGGGTGTCCCACTCCTCCTCTGACTTGACCATCAAAGCGCCGGCCAGGAGGGTCCCGTTGAGTGCGACAAAGCTTTCGTCATCCCCCGGGCGGAGATGTAAACCTTCACTCCGCCGGGGACAAATCGCCATAACGGACTTTGTCATGGCGAGGTTGTAGCTGATGGTCGGCGCGGAACCGGCAGTGAGCTGCTCTATTGTTGATGGAGAACCATGAGTGGAGGCATAGGCTTTTGCAGATTCTGCTGCTAGAGCGTAAAGGGTTGTATAGATTTCGTGGAGGTGACGCGGGGACGGATTCGGGGAAAGCTGCGCTGCGTAATGTGTAAATGGAAGAGAGCGGAGCGGATTGTGGAGGACCTTGTCGTTATCTGCATTTTGAGTAACAAAATGGTCGATGAGAGGTTGCCATCCTGATGAATTAGGAGCATCGAAGTTCATGTCATCGACTGGCAGGAACTGGATATGGCGATGGGGCTGGCTCGCCCCACTATGCTCGCCAGAGTTGAAGAAGGCGAAGAGCCGCTCTGGCTGGGAGTTGTCTGTTTGCCATGCTTTAAGACACGCATATGTCCAGGCAAGGTCGTCTTCTTCCAGAAGACCTGTCTGCGGTTTGTTGCCGCGCGTTGCAAGGATGAAGTGACGAGGGATGACAGGATATTTGTTCAGAACAAGGACATGACTGGGCTGGTCGTGAGGGATGTTTGCGATGAGAAGATCCGCAGGAGGATCAAGGAATGGATCTGCCTTCGACTTAAACTTAGCGGGCTTCGACGTCGGCTTGTTTGCAAGTGCTGGACAGTATCGTAATTGGAACTGGCACGCAGGCTGTTAGCAAAACATCTGGACGTTACCGGGGGTAGAAAGCAGTACTTGGATGCCATGAGAGGTTCGGATGTTTGATAACTCTGTATGTGAGAATATAAGGCTTTCTGATCGTCTCGCAGCTGTGAATACACGAGCTATAAGAGTCGGAAAATTGTCGAGCAATTCATAATTCATCTTGAATGACTGGGAAATTGAAACGAGTCTGGTTGCGGGCTTGCATTTTCCGTTTTGGTGCTACGGCGGCTAGATGTCTCAGATCCCAAGTCAATCACGACAGTCAACGTCCGCTTCTAATTACACAGAAACCTCTAGTATCGAGTATGAAACACAATTAATCCCCAAACCCTCCAGAGTCCGATTTGCACATAACAGCGCCGACCACCGCATCTGCCTAGCATTAGATGAAAGCCGATGTTATGCAAACCCTAACGCTACCAATCCAACCGATTGTCTCAAGAACCAGCTAGATCCAAGTTCCTCAATTCCAGATACTTCTTCTTACAAGTGTAATTCCCGAAACGAAAACCTCCTCGAACCTCTATCTGCTCTGCGACTCGCTTCCAAGGTACTTTGTGAAGGTTGTTCTCCGCAGGATGTCCGCTGGAAATCGCATTTGTCTCTGTTGGATCAACTAGACCAAGCTCGTTCACTACTTCGCAAAGAAGCGCAAGCTGTCTGATAATTAGCAGCGGAGAAGAAGACATAATATGGGAAACATACATCCCTCTGATTCCATTCGGGCTTGCGCGGACGATTCTCTTTGCGTTTGGTCAACGTTCGATAGCGACCACGCAATGTCGACTCTGCCTCCGAGAACCGGCCCAGTTCTCTAATCTCTTTATAAGACATCCCCTGGGCCTTACATCGTACGAGAAACTCGTCCTTCGCCTCAGTTCTCTGTAGGGTCTTTGTTGAGGACCGACGACGTTTTGGGCTTTCGGTGAAAGAGACTGTCGAATCCTCCGGGGGCGCATATTGGGGCAAGCTGGCGGGACTTTCTTCAACCTCAAGATCAACAGGCAGCTGAGGCTGTGAGCAGTCAAAGCTTGGGTCCATATCCATAGGTGTAAAGTCTGTTGATGCTATCATCGGATCATAATGCTCCCAACCATCGATGAAAGCTAGATCTTGAACTTGCGGAAGTCCAGTATCGAGCTCCGGGTATTCAAGACCTTTGCTTTCTTGCTCCCGATTCTCAAAACCGGAGTAAGAAGGCCACAGCAGCCTTCCTTGGGGTTGTATGTGTACTGGAGTTGGACCTGCTAAGCCTAGAAAGCTTTGACTGCCGCCTCTTCTCCAGTCTTCCTGTTCGCTTTGGAAACTCGTTGAGCACCTGCTAGAGTTAGTCGACCATAGTGGCTGCTGAGCAAGTTGCGCCGTTTCCGATAGCCTGTAAGAGCCTCCTAGGACACAATTAGACTCTCGTCTCTTCTGAGCAGAGGATGGCGGTGTGCATCCGAACGACGTCTGGTGTGGTTGCTCAAAACCATGAATATTGGCCTGGACTGTTGGCAGCATACTTTCGGCTCCATATGGATGATGCCCGACGGTATTTGTACGTGCCATTGAGTCTACGCTCAAAGGCATCGTTAGCTTCGTTGAAGTTGGCGAAAAGCTGAAGCTGACGTTTGAGGCCGATCTATTGTTGGTTCCCATGAAGTCACCTTCACTCTTGGTGATTTGATCGCGTGGCTGACACCTGATCTGTGGTAAATGACTGCACGCAAGCTGCTGGTCTGGATTTTGATCATGCCGAGATTTCGTTATTTGAATAAGTTTCCATCTCTTCTGGCTTTCGTCCTCCGACTCGTCACACCATTTGAACTTTGTGCGAGGAGGCTGCTCTTGATTATCGACTGCTGCGTCTTGAGTGTTGCGTGCGCTATCTCTGCTCCAAACCTTCAGCGAATACCAGTTCCAATGTCCCAGTATCTCGTTTGTGTCTCCCTGCATGTTATCGTAATCAAGAACATTGACAGAGTGCCACCTTTCGGGGGCAGCACCAAGCCTAACTTCATCGATGTGGGTACAAGGTTGAACATGTTGGTTCGGAAACATTGGGATATGCTCCCGGAATGAAGAACCCCCTTGTCGGTCATTTTTCTGACGCTCCTGCGCTGAGTTGAATATTTCTGCGTGCTGTAGTGTCATTAAAGCACATGAAACGCCTAGAGAAATTAATGCCAGCCCTCCAGCGATTTTCCATTTAATGTAGGTTCAGCTTGAAAGGCTGATGGTGATATCAATGCTTGGGCTATATCCGGCCAAAATGCATGAGAATCCGATATCATGGGACAGTTTGGCGTTTCAAAGAATGGGTTGCAGCATGTGTGAATGAAGCCTTCAAGCTAGAATTGTTGGAAGGAGGGAATGCCTGGCTTGAATGAGAGAGAAAGAGACGAAAACTCGAAGAGCACGTACGTGAAGAGTGTCTTCAAATTAACACAGTCATACCTCCGAGTCGGCATCAACTGAAGCTGGGCGGGAGTCCTGGATCTTGAATATTGTTGCAAACTTTCAAAAATGATGGGCTGTGATAACACTCGACGCCGTGGATTCGCCCGACTATCGCGTAGAGATCTTGATTGAGGCCTGGTAGCTGGTCATTAGACGGTCTTTTACGTTATGATATCAATGCCAAAAAATACATGCTTACCACCTTATCACCCACCAATGGATTATGGCTTGATCAGTGATTCGTGTCCAAGGTTTTCAGACTGCTACCAACAACTGCGTGGTAAGTATTCAAGGAAAATAAACGGAGATGGCAATAACAATCTGATCCAGGTAGCCTCATTGCCCTTTGGCACTGGCAACGGCGCACAGCACGAATTAACTCCATTACCCCTTTCACGATCGCATGCCGGACGATTTCATTTACCTTTCCTCGGTCTTCCCGCCTAGTGGAGCACGCTTCCGCATTCCAGGTCCCTAGCATCGCATTTCTCTTCATGGTACATACCTTCTTTTCAAACCAGAACTGTCCTTGCAATTGCTCTTCCTCCAATTGCTCTTCCTCCGAAACTTGACCGCGGTATGAACTTTCGTCTCTGATCTTCCAGATATTGCCGTTGCTCTTGAAGTATCTTATCAAGCAATTATGCTATGGTGCGACATGCCTTGAACTCTGCGCTTCTGTAGAGCTTCGCAAGCTTCATTCGAGAGATTCCCACAATGGAAATCGTTAATGGAGAAAGCACTAGCCTGGGATAGGCGGGCCACTGCAGGCGGAGCAGGTACTTCCGGAGACCTGCTTATCGCTCGGTCGTACAGCCGCCTGACCATTGGCACATGAAACGTGCGATTGCCGAGAACATTCTTTGATGCTTGCCATGTCTTTTAGTACTGTCAAGTCGTAGCTTGAGGCTTCACGCAGAATACAGCTGTGATCAAGGAAAGATCCAATATCGAGAGAATCGCTAGCTTTCCGTGCAGTCGATGATCCGCTATACACGTTGAGTCATTCCTGGAGAGAAGCGTTTTGAACAGAGTCATCATGAAGATTTTGAAGGCCGAAAGCCCTTTCCAGTAATCTAAGATTACAATCAGGTTCAACCTCATCTCACGTGACCCACGTTTTATGAAGCCTGGCGCTTCACCTTGTGCCTTCTCACGGTACTACTGTACCTTTGCATCTCGCCATCTCTTTTAAAGTCACCTTTCGAACACAGTGGATCCCTTGTATCTCAATCCTTGGTACGCAATGTTCGAGTCGGCGCAGACGGCCCGTTGGCCATGTGGCCACCCGAGACTCACTATACTCCTTCCATCTCCTTCTACTTTGTTTATAGGCTTGCATATCGGTCTATGGTAAAGCTGTTCTGGTCCTTATGGTGAATCGGCTTGAGAATTCAAGGCACGCTCATCTCGACCACTAGCGTCAGCACCGCGAAGACTCCAGTGAAAAGACAACTTTAGCCGCCCTTGACTATGTCTCACAATCAGTTAATTAATGCGCTAGGTTGACGGCATCCATGACCTAAATTTAGACAAAAGAGCGAACACTCACTCGCTATATCCGTAGGTGCAAATACTAACTGCTGAATCTTTAACCGAAGGCGAGGCTACAGCCTTGTCGGGCCTTCGCGGGCCGAGGCGACGGCGCGGCACTACCGACAATATTCGGAGATAATGGTGCAACGCCCGAGATCGCGCTTTAGGGATCCGAGTCGCGACAACGTGACCCCGTGAGTGTCTCCGAAGCCTTTTCAGAACCAATGCCGCAGACTGCAGACAGCAAAAGATCTCCCATAACATTGACATTCCAAGTAAGCCGTAGAGAAGCTTAGTAATTAGCAATCTCCAGGTGCCAACGGCCCTGGGCCGTATTCCACCGCCAATGACATTTTGCCCATCAACTCTACTTGGAAATAGGCATCGAACACGGATTTAGTGAGTGTCTGGTGACGTTTAGTTATCATATAAAGGTGGGCTTGTGAAATCCAGATAAGATCAATCCGAGGTATTCCTGAAGTCCATCTTGCTTTCAACTAACGAATCATGGCCTCCATACTCCTTCAAAACGGAACAGTACTCTGCCACCAGCCAGATGATCATGTCAATGCCGAAGCCAACACTGATGTTCTCATCCAAGGGAACAAGATAGCCAAGGTCGGCAAGTCATTGAGTCGAGATTCGTCGACCAAGGTTATCGATTGTTCAGGCAAGATTGTGTCCCCGGGATTCATTGATACCCACCACCACGTCTGGCAGACCCAGCTGAAGGGTCGTCATACTGATGAGCAACTATTGGAGTACATGGCAACAGGTAAGAGGTTCCTTAACGTCAATATTTTGCACAACGAAATCTCGACGAAAGCAAACTCTCTTTTCACCTCGTATCCGTCAGAGAGCTTGGGACTGCGTCCAGGATCAGATTGATTCGACCTAACGTGGTTGAGGAAGTCGCCGTGGTTTTCTTCACGGAACATAGTCTTGCCCGAGATGAAAGACAGACTTTTGAACCTTTTGACTATTTAGAGAGTTTACTGGGGCTCCCCAGTCAAGCCCATGAACTCCCTTGGTTGCTCTCATAATTGTATGTGCATGCGCTCATTGTTATGGCAGGAGGCTTCCAGGCATATAATTATACACCAGAAGACATTTACTGGGGTCAACTTGGAGGATGTCTCGAAGCGCTTGACGCGGGAACAACCACAGTCGTCGACCACGCTCATCTCACATACTCCCCCGAGCATGTCGAGAAAGGCATCTCAGCCACTGAGTCGTCAGGCATCAGATCAATCTTCTGCTACACAGCAGTCAACCGTTTCAAATCCTGGACGTCCGAGATCGCTCCTGCGGACGAAGTCATCCCGGCTTGGTACATGGAACAGTTCGAGAAATTGGCAAAGGCACAGCCCTTCGGAGACGGGAGAGTCAGTCTAGGTTTTGCCTTTGACCTCTTCTTCCTTCCAAAGGATGTCGTCGTTGGACTTTTTGAGAAGGTCCGCGCTGCTGGATCCAAGTTGATCACAACACACTTCTCACGAAATGCTGTATCTGGTAGGCCTTTACCTTCACATATGCCAATTCTCAATAACAATGTTATAGGCAACTCCTCGAAGCCGGCAATTATCGAATCATATGGCCTTGTCCGCGACGACCTCCTCTACTCCCACGCTCAAGGAGCTACAGATGAGGACTGTGAGCTTATGACGAAGAGCAACTCTTATGTCTCGTCCACTCCAGACACCGAGGGCCAGATGCTTGGCGCACCAGTAGCGTTTCGAAAAGGCGTGCTGGCTTCTCTGGGCGTTGATTGTGAGCTCGCTCTATCTCCTAGCATGGCTTCAGGAGACTTACCAGATAATAGGTCATTCCAACAATCCCTGCAGCATTGTCGACCAGATGCGCCTCGCTCTCTTCTCAACACGACTCTTATCAATTCATGAACTCGAGAAACAAGGCAAGTTCCCGAAAAAGGTCAAGGGCACGACAGAGGAGGCATTCAACCTAGGCACTATGAATGGTGCACGCGCGATCAAGATGGGCGACCAACTTGGGAGCATCGCAGAAGGCAAGCTGGCGGACATCGTTGTTTTCAATGCCCTCAGCCCTTCTATGATTGGCGCCGCTCAACATGACCCTCTCACGGCCGTAGTTCGCCATTCGACCTTACATGACATATCCGAGGTGATTGTGAACGGCATCGTGAGAAAAGGCGGTTGGTGCCTAAATTCTGTCCGCGCGAGCTCTAACGCTCCGGTCAAAGAGGGCCAAGAGCTGCCTTGGGATGTAATTTCAAAGGAACTGATTCGGAGCAGGGAGGAGATCCAGAAGCGAGTTGAGAAAGCCGATCCTGAGGCGGCCATTGGGATGATGAGAAATTCGTGGAAGATCGACATGAACAAATTTGTAGGTTACCCCTCCTCTGTCCGGCGTTTTGATGAGTCCGCTTGAAGGATTGAGATGACTGACATTCGTGCGTTAGGTGGATGTTTAAGACTGAATCGCGATGCAAGGATGAAATTGGCGTAAGGAAGGATTGACGTTGGACTCCTAACAAGGATACGCAGGCCGCTTCCCACCTCTGGCAAAATATTTTAGTCTCCTTAGCTCCTAGTCGCTTGTAGCCAAGGTACTCTTTTTTTTTCTTGAGATGATCTTAAAGCAAGCAATTGATAGAACTACCTTCATCATGACCAAAATTTTGCGCATGATATGTGCGTATGGGCATGCCTCACGCAACGAGATTCTGGCGACGCCAAAGCAGCTCACCTCATCACAATTTCGATTTTCTGAATAACTTAGTACTGTCCACTCTGCTCCCTTCGTCATCTTGTTCCGCAACCTCAAGGACAGGAAACTCCGCCGGCATGATTCTTCGCGGTACCGCACCTGGCACTATGGAGTATTTCGAGAAATCTGTCAAACCTCTCTTGCGAAGAAAATCCTCATCCGTATCAATTAAACCATTGACCTCGCTTGCCGGAGCCTCCAGCATGGCCAAGATAGCGTCCGAGAAAATGGTCTGCGAGCGTGAGTACGGGAAACTCTGATCTCAGCTTTAAATTTCCAGAACTCACCGGCTTCCTCAGATCCCTTTTCACTGAAAGGTCCCCTGAGCTGCGGAACTCTGTGGCGGCAGACTCTATTGCAACAGCTGGCCAGATGCTCGTGATAGCCATATCTGACCTGCCTTGGCGGACGAAATCCATGGCGAGACCTTTCGTGAGGACGCTCATCCCAATTTTGCCTGGTTGTGCTTGAGTACAGGCATCCGTTGAGGAAGGGCCATCTTGCAGGACTTACCCATTGCGTAAGCGGCTTTGCCACGGAAGAAGCGAGAGTAGATAGGCGGAGACACGACGATGACCCGGGCTTTCCAGCCAGTCTTTTCAAAATGCGGCAGAGCAGCCTGAATGGCTCCATAGAGGCCTGTTCCATCTAGGATAAGCATAATCTTCATGTCGCCTGTAGTGGATGAGGTTACTTACCCTCCGGGTTGATCCTCTGCATGAGCTGGAACCTTTTCATTGGCGTATCTTCAACCGAAGCCCACCTGGTAGGAAGGTGTGAATTTAGCCTGGGTAACTTTTGTTCCCAACGTCTAGTTGATGACTTACCAGATAGCCCCGGAGTTGTACACGAGGACATCCAATTGTCCAAAATGCCTGACTGTTCCATCCACAAGCCTGGTAATACTGTCAAAATCCCTCACATCAACGGCAATGGCATGTGCCTCTCCTCCTGCTTCTTGTATCTCTCGGACCACGGTGTTGATGGTGGATTGTGAAGAGTTCGGATCTGGTGGGAAAGGCTTGGTCCTGGAGGCGTCAGAGGTGGTCTTCGCGGCTACCACCACTATACATTGATCAGAGGCTTTTCAAATAAAGTGAAAAGAATATCACCTCTGTAGCCATGTTTTGCTAGGTCAAAGGCAACCTGCCGGCCGATGCCCCTGGATGCCCCTATCACAAGGGCTACTTTTCCTTCGGCAGACATTGCGGGACAGATTTTGAACTCGGAATGTTGATAATCGCCGAGCTCAATGTAATACCTTGCAAGAATTCCGATGGGATACCGTCAGAATCGTCCAAGACAAGCTCAGCAGACCGTGGAACCTTATTTTTCGATTTGATGAACATTTGCCCAAGGACTACCGCGGCAGGAGACGTACACCTATCTTCGTCATTGACATCCTTAAAAGGTGCCTACTAATACTTCAGGCTACCTCAATTTTACATGAGCAATCATGGGATGGAGCGACTATTCATACGTTCTCTTTGAACCCCTGTGCAATGTAGAGTTTCTGATGAGTGATCAGAAAATCCGCCCTCACAACAACCTCGGCTCGGAAGCCCCCCCTGTAGGAAACTCTTGGAACGAAAGGTCAGACCTCACCTCACGTACCTGCATGTTTAAAAAGGACGTCTCTAGTTTTTGTTTTGTCTTATCTAATAATTCTGATGAGGATTTTCTAAAGAAGTGACTTTTACACACGCTTTCGTGACGCGAAAGTAGTGCCTCGGTTGCAATCGTCAGGGGGGAACTTCATCTCGCGATAAAAAGGGACAAATTTTTATTCTGAACCTCTCTGAGAGAGTCTTCGGCCCTTTTTAGACGGCTATCAAGCGCTTGATATATTGTCTCACTTAAATTGAGGAGCAGTCTTCCTGCTCTGTCCGTGTCTGAAACCCCGACAACGCACCAGAGCAACTCCCATGGCCAAGAAGGACAAGATAGACTGCTATGTGGATTGCGTGTCGCCGTACTCTTATTATGCCCTGCTATATCTACGGAAGAATCGACAAGCGTTGGAGTCGTATGACATAGAGATTGAGTGAGACACTCATTACTACGTCAAATTCGTATTAACAATTTCTTAGATTTCACCCCGTCTTCCTTGGAGGCATTAATGTAGCAACAGGTGAGCTTCCGTCCTCTTAGAGCTTCGGCAGGCACTACGTCCCTCTATGCGGTTGTATCTGCAAGGCTGCGAAGCGTCTTAAGTAATATTCTGACGCCGCTGTCTTTGGAAGGAAATAAACCCCCATGGACAAACCCAACAAAATTCAAATACTCTCCGTTTGATCGCGAAAGGTCGGCGAAATACCACGGCCTCCCTTACCACCCGCCGCCAAAATTCTTCCCGATCCTCTCTATCCTACCTCAACGCTGTATGATATATATCAAAGACTATTACCCCCGGGAGACCTTCGAGCAAGCCTTCATCAAACTTTGGATATACCTTTTTGACCGTTCCATTGATATCTCAAAGGCCGAGAATCTGAGCCAGGCGCTCGCGGAGCATTTTAACGATGAGGATGTTCGAGAAATACTTGACGCGGCTGCGACACCAAAGTATAAGCAGGCATTGACGGAGAATACGCAAAAAGCTGTCGACCTCGGGGCATTTGGAGCGCCATGGTTATGGGTCCAAAATGCTAGAGGAGAGTGCGAGCCATTCTTTGGATCGGACCGGTTCCATCATGTGTGGCAGTTTCTTGACATCCCTTTCACTGATATCGCTATCAAGGAGAAGTCAAGGCTGTGAGCGTGATCCATGACGTAGTCGGCCCGGTAACTCGACTCAGGCATTCGGGTTGGAAATCTAGCCATCGTTTACCGGTGGAATTGCTTGTGGGAATGCTTTGTCGTTTGCAACCGGAGCATTAGGCATGCCCGTATCAAGCTTCGGACTGGAAAGAAGTCTCAAAATTCATGTAATGGGCTTAATATCCGTGTCACAGCGAGCATAATGAAAAATATTTTAACTGGAATCAACGCCAGCCTCAGGTGTCTGCGCTGCACTTATTACGGCGTTAGAAGACGGCGTCTCATTTCCAAGTCCGGCTTCAAGTCTTGCCTTCTCGTATTTCTCACCGGCTTCAGTGACGAGAGCTTGTATCTCTTTCAGGCGCGTTTCACTTGCAGCTTTCTCCTGTTGCAGTGCTTCTCTCTGTCTAGCGATCAAAACGCGTTTCTGCTCCATTTCTTGCAAACGGGCCCGAAACTTTTCAATCACTGCGCTAAGTCGAGGAATTGGAGTAACATTCGGAGGCCTCTTGTTTGACGAAGATTGCTCGTTGGTTTCTCTCGCCAGACCGTCCATGCCTGCTCTAGTTTGTGCCGCTTCGTAGGCGAAAATCCTCTCGGCCTCGGACTCATCTTCCGAACTCTCCTCGGCGTTATCGATAAGCTCTCGCATTTGGGCGCGGTCAGCTTTCTTTTGGGCTCTCTCAGCTTTCTTGCCTAATGCCACATTTCCATCGTCCACGAACTCTTCGAAGCCCTCTGCGAAGTTTTCGTCATCACGTGCCAGGCGATCGTCTCTTTCACCTTTATCGAGTGAAATGTGCCAATCGTGCTCATCATCATCAAGCGAAATGTAATCTTCCTCTTTGGCCAGCCTGGCCCTCCTCTCCTTCTTCTCTGCAATTTCAGCAGCGCTTGGGATTACGGTTCCGAAAGTCTCTCCTGTATTGAATTTTTGCATAGCAGTAGAAGGCTGGGCATCGGGATCATCGCTCTCGGCAGGGGTGTTCGGCTTGGACGGTGTAGATGATCGAAGCTCTGTAAGATAATCTTGGTTATAGGTTGGCCGGTCTTCTTGGAGCGCAGACCGCACAGGGAGTTTTTCGATTGTAGTCGCTCGAAGGCTAGATCTTTGCAAGGGCTTTGCTTGTCTAATTCTTGAAGACTGTCCAGAGCTAGCTTCCTGTTCGTCGTGAGACGGTTCGTCAGTGACTTCGTCGGGCGCAAAAGACATACGCAATTTTGATTTCTGCTTGGGTCCGGAAGTAGTAGGCCTGCGAACAACGACAGGCTCGCCGTCGTCCTCAGAATCGTCCTCCTCCTGGCGAGCTATTCGCCGGGGCTTGCGTCTAGAAGCCATGGATTTATGTGTAGAGTAATTTGTTTCGTTGACTTGAGAGCCGTGATGGCCTCTGCTTGGTTTTGAGAGCCAGCCTTGAGGGCAGAATGTCTTCGAAAACCCCTAGGCAGCTTAGTGAGTCGCAAAGCTCCCGTATGAACATGGCGTCCTTACAAAATAAGTACTTGTGGTCTCCTCCAAGGCATGCCACGCTTGCCCATGACTCCAAAATGTTCTCCCCGCAGCGCCTAGAGTGCTAGATTAACCACACATGGCTAGCCTTGGGGATATTGCTTCTAGCGCCTACGAAGGTCGCAAGTCCACCCAAGAATTCTCAACTGACACTTCTGGATCCCATTGTATCCTTCGAGCTCTAATTGCAAGGGTATTACTTGATTTGATCACACATCAGCCGCGCGCCGACGTACAGACTCGTCCAAGATGCCTCAAGCACAACCGGAGCTGAAGAAGGTATCACTCCAATCCACATCTACTACGTCCAATGTTAACGGGGAACACAGTACATGGAAAAGCGGCTATTCGTGCAGTTGAATGGTAACAGAAAAGTGATGGGCACTTTACGCGGTTATGATGTTTGTATTCAAGTCTCCCTTGAGGGGCGTTACAACTCACTCAAGGTACAGGTTTTCCTCAATATCGTTCTGGATGACGCTGTGGAAGAGAGACCCGGCGGTGAAAAGGCAGCGCTGGGCATGGTCGTTATACGAGGAAATTCTGTGGTTATGCTCGAGGTGCGACAGTCACCCGGCGTCAACAGCAGATATGCTGATTCCCTTACAGGCTATGGAGCGCATCGGGGACCGGTAGACCCACGACGGGAAGGTCATGGCAAGATAGTTCAGCGAGATCTGACTTGCATGGAATACTGGAAAAAGCTACGAGCGAAATGGAGGACTCTGAATGAAATGTACGAGGTGGCTGTGTGCCTAATGCAGTTATTTGAGTATGTCGACCTCATTTCCAAAATCCCGAGCGCCTTCGCTAAAGTGTTTTAAAGGCGATTTCCAAGTTACCGACGTGGCCGCCATTGATGCAGAACGTAATCCTACGAAAAAAGCCAAAATTTCAAATTCCCTCCTCAGTCCCTGTCCCAGGCTTCCTAAATTTGACTTTCAGAATTTTGCGCTGGCCTTCTCCATTTACAGCGATTGGGGGCGTCGATGGGTCTGAGACGGCCGGTTGGAGAGGAGGTGGCATATTGACTTCCTTAGGAACCACAGGAATCGCATCATGAATGGTAGGGGCGGGCTTAATAGGAGCGGTTCTGTCGGGAAGCGGTCTGAGCTTTTCCGTCTGAGAGAAGTGGAGGATGCCCTGAAGGATTGGTTGAGAATTTAGTCAACTCTGATCTGTATAGAAAGTACTGGAGAACATTTTCTTGAGCTTACCTTTCCTGTGTGCCTCACTTTCCAGAACCGAGGTCTCCTTAGGACGAGCAACCCATCGTCAGACTCGTCATAAAGCAGCTTGCAAATGTCGAGAAAGTCTTGAATCTCGTCTAAGCGAAGACGTGGCGAATTAACAGCCGTCCACAAGAGATTTGCAAGGTCTGAATGCGAGCCCAGCTCCTTTTTCAATGCTTCTGTTGCGCCAGCGATCGTCTTTTTCCTTGCTTGATCAGCTCTCATCGCCTCTGTAGAGACTTCTTGTTCGATGACTAAGGTATCGTCTTGATTCGCAGTCTCAGCTTTCTTATCGAGGCCCATAGAGACTCGTGCCAGAATTTTCGTAAATGACCGCCTGAGGCTGTCTCGCACCCACGGAGAAGGATCTTGGGAAGCCGAACAAAGGAACCAAGAAAGTAATTCCGGAGATTTGAAAACATCGCACTGCAAGATATTCTGGAACGCATTCACACGAAGCTGGTCGTAGTTGCCACAACGTGTATACTGCAGAAGGTGCACCGAGTCGAGGGGCGCCACTTGAGCCTGAGATAAGCGTCTTTGGCAGTCCAAGGCAGCTCGAGTAGACAGGTTTTGGTAAGAGCTACTCCATTCATCTACACGCCTGACGCGATCAATGGCCGTAAGGCAACTCTTCTCGAGTTCTTTTTCTTCGGATCTTTCAAAGTCCATACTAGAATTATCGATCCGCGCATCGCGTCTAACAGTCAGGGCATCGGTGATGGATCTAAGAAGTAGAGCAACATAGTAACAATCCGAGTACTAGCAAAATCAGTATTTTCCACGAATCTATGGTAAGAATATATCTAACTTACGTCATTGATTGAATTGTCATTCAGATTCAGCTTATCGAAAATGAACATTTTGGCTTCCGAAGGGGCTTCCCCATCGTTGTTGCGCACCTGTGCCACAGCTCGTAGGATAGCACACTGCACATTATAAGTTGCTCTATTCGAAAAGTCATTTGGCCGAGGCATACGGGTGTTCGGTGGCGGCAGGCAGAACAATTCTTCAAAAGCTTTCTTCAGGTGGAATAGACCAATATAACCAACTTCTTGCTTTGCGTGTTTGATCAAACTTCTCGCAGCAGCTGTGCGGATGCCGTGAAAATACCGTCGATCCATCAAAGTACGTATCATGATAGACGAAAGCAGAGGATGCGCCGGATAGCTGTCCATATGTTGTATAGCCTCCAACTGTGCAACGACGTCGCGATCTTGTTGAAGTTGAGAGACAAACATATAACCAGGCATGCTAAACTGGAGCGCAGCTATCCATTCGAAATCAACGTCGAGTCGCATCCACTCATAATGTTCCTGACTCATCTCACTCTCTTGCTCGGGAGACCATTCTTGAATTCTCCACTCTCGAATTTCGTCCTCGCTTTGAAGAACGTCGCCAAGGCAATATACCAGAGCGTCTTCCTGTGCATCAGATGCTTCAAGTCCAGCTTCATTCCGCTCTCGTTCCCGTTGCCGTTTGGTTCGTTTCAAGCGTTTGTACTTAGTGTTATAAGGAATTTCAAACTTCGTAGTGGCTTCTTTAATGTCCACAATGTGCTCGTATGGAGTCCCATCGGCTTCATGAATTCGAACTGTCATTGGCCCTGTGAAGACGCTCTGGACTGGATCAGCGTCAATCTCTTGAAACTCTTCTTTCACATCCCTCAGAAAATGATTGGGGTCCAAGTCTCGATTGATTGAGATATCGCCTTGCGTCTGCTGAATTAGCATTTCCACAACGATCTTCTTCTTGTTGAACCTTTGAGTCGCCCGGAATGAAGGACATCCAGCGCCTCGCACCCACTGGTTCAAGAAATCGTCAATCTTAGCATGGTAAAACTTTTCGCAAATTTTCTGGAAATATTCTGTCGAAAGCTCTCCTTTCACAATTTCTCCAGTTGTGGTCCTCAAGAAAATCCTGGAAATGATTGACGGCATTCGTGGCATACCTGTTGTTTTCGTGATCCTTCGATCGAGAATGTAGAGTACCAAAGGCGCTTTCAGAGCCATAAACTCCATTTCGGAAGGATCAACATGTAAAATGCTTCCCATTCTTGACAGAGACGGACGAGAATGGTCGAGCTCGCAGACTCGGTCAGACTGTCTCTTTAACCGAAACTTGTACTCGTTCAGGCCGCTTAGCTCCTTCATGAACAGATCCGTAATAAAGTACGCAATACCCACAATAACCCACATATCAGTCAGCTCTTTGGGCACCACATTGATACCGATCCACTGGGAAGCGATCGAATGCGCAAGTTTCCTCGTGACGTCTTCAGCCGGATCTATAATGTCTTCAGGATACAGGAGATGGGTGCTGCAAATGCATAGGGATGCGAAAATAACAACATCTGATTGGAGCTCCTCTACGAAGCACACGCTGAACGATCTGAACGGACTGGAGCCGTACTTCTTGGTTATATGGTCAAACGCCCTTGGAATTGGTAAGCAGGTATTGCGAAGCTCCTCAATTCGGCCGGGTAAGCAGTAACCGTACATCTCCACGGCTCCCTGATTGGCTTCGTCTTCCTGCTGGTTGTCCTGCAGCTCCGCCAGGTTGACTCGCTCAAAAGGTCCCACCACCAAGCCAATTTGTTGGGCGGATAATGGTGAGGCGCATGAGAAAGATACCGACTTCTTAGACGGATCTTGTCTATCGGTGGTTTCGCCCGTCAGGTCTCCAGAGCATAGAACGACGATCTCCCGGTCATCACGGTCAATACCCGATATTTTGACGCCATAGTCAGATATGTTCAAAGATTGAAGATCTTGGAGAGCGCCTTTTGGCTTTACCGCATTTGCAAGAGTCGTTGGACACCGGACTGAAATATCCCAGAGACAACGTTCATTGATACTATCGATGCAAGGGAAGGCGGACGACGCGAACCCTGGTTGTAGCCCCGTGATAGAAAACATGCACGGGTATTTCTTGAAACTGGGTCCGGCCTCAACGAAATGGAAGCCATCTCTTACTTTATCAAGCACGTACTCAATACGAATACGCAAGGGTTCGTACTTGATGACCGAGCCATCCGCAAGGGTTTGTATTGAATCTGTCACTAAATGTGCCTCGCTTGCGCTGTTTTGGCCGTTTGTTTGCGGAGCGTTCAGATTGATCTCTCGAATCGAGATGCGACTTGGCAGACGTATAGTGAGCTCTTCTTCATTGGGTAAAGAGAGTGGCGTTGCATCACCGGAGTCAGGGTTTCGTAGCTGTGGTAGCGGTTGAGATGGCTCGAGCTTACGTCGCATTACATGATGCTGATAGACAGAAGATCTTGTATGTAATTTGTAATTAACATATGGATCCACATAGGTCCATTCCGATTTCGACAAGTCCAAGTCATTAATGGCAATCCTCGTTATTTTCGCTTGTCTTACGTTGAACTTCAGAACTCGGAGCTCTTTGCTGTCAGGAACTGCTGTGATAATTGATGTACCTTTGACCGAACACTGATGGAAATCTAGGTCCAGCTCGAGCTTTTGATGAGCTATTGAGAAGCCCCGAAGAACTCGCAATGGCGTTGCATCTTCCGCCTCCACGAAACTCGGCATTGTGAGAGCTCAGTGAGCCGTCTTAAGCTGCTTCTACTCCAATTGTCGCAGTTCGAATGAGAGGTCAACATTGGTGAAGAGAGAACCGTCCCACCTTTCGCAGAATAGCTTAAGCTTGACAGAGTCTGGAAGAAGATGCAGAAGGGGCGGGGTTTGGTGGCTGCAGAAAGTTATATTTGCGAGTAGCTTTGGAGGAATGCTTTCATCGTAACGTTATTCGAAGAGATATCTAAAGGATGTCAAAATCATCGATGTGGCGCACAACTGTCGCGCATGCTTCAAGCAAACCTGAAAGAAAGGTGCTTGTCTCATACACTTCATTTCAGCAGGCTAGCAGGGATATGTCTTGGCATCTCAGCCTCGTCCAGACGCGCCAAGACATTTCGAAGCTCTCTCCCAGAGTACCGAAGTGTGACCTCGGTTCAAATGACCTCGAAATCGGCATTTCGATCCTAGTCTCTTTCCCATCGTCAAATGATACAGAGTCTAAAATTCTCTGAGAGCCACTTATTCTCGAACTTTGTTGCAATGGCCACCGTGGTCTGGTGAATTCGTCCCAACCTTTTTACCTGCGGACAGAAGGGGTACTGAATAAAGTTCGGCTCTTGCAGAAATGACCCTGGCTTAAGGCTGACTGAATCTTATTCCAAGACACCGGGAATTGCATAAAGAGGTGGCAGAAGGTAGGTTAGATTCCTTACTGAGCTTGAGCTTACTTTTCTGTCAGCAAGAATGGTGCAAGCTGGTGATCCTCTTTCCAAAGAGGCCTTGGTTCACCTGAAAGCATACAAATATTCCAGCGTTGACAAGTCGTTCTTATCAAAGTACATACTATGCCACTACGTAAAGATATCTTTCCTCGAATGCGGCGGTATGCTCATAACTTGTCGTAGTGGAATGCCTTCGTCAAGCTGCTTCCCCTTTGGCTGGCACCAAATATGGTCACCCTGTTGGGGTTCCTTTGTATTCTCATCAATATCGCCTTCTTGCAAATTTTCATGCCCGATCTGACAGGTCCGGTATGTCCACAAGCCTGACGCACCACCTCCCAAACGCGCAAAGGAACGCAGCTAATACGTATGCCTCTTGTAGGGTCCAACATGGATATATTACAGCTTTGCGCTCGGCCTATGGATGTGGGTCGCATTGTAAGATTCAGTGTTGTTGCTCTGTTTAGTGACGCGTCCTTTCCTAGGTACTCTACACTTGACAACGTTGACGGCAAGCAAGCTCGGAGGACAGGTTCATCAAGTCCCTTGGGTGAATTGTTTGAGTATGCACGAACATTCATAATCACCATGGAACAATGCTGACGCTTCGCTTCAGCCACGGCGTTGACTCTCTAAATTGCACATTGGCAAGCCTTTGTGAGACTGCTGCCATGGGTCTTGGTCCCAGTAAGACGGGTGCCTTCACCGCGTTGGTCCCTTGTCTACCAATGTTCTTCTCTACTTGGGAGACGTATCACACGCATACCCTCTATCTCGGTTATTTTAATGGCCCGACAGAAGGGCTGCTTCTCGCGTCACTCATCATGGTTGTCTCTGGGTATTACGGACCACAGATTTGGACGCACAGACTTTCCGATATCTTTGGATATGCCGACTACTTCGACGACCTCACCATCCGCGATCTCTGGGTACCAGTACTTCTTCTAGCATTCTTCATTGCCCACCTACCAAGTTGCATCTACCATGTCGTCAAAATCAGAATCCAGAATCGTCAACCCATTCTTCCCGTGTTCTTGGAATGGACACCAGTGCTGATCTTCACCTTTTCCACCGGGTCATGGCTCTTCTCCCCCTACTCCTCCCTCCTCAGCCACAACCGCCTCCTCCTCTTCTGCCTCACCATGTCCTTCGTCTTCGGCCGTCTCACCACGAAGATCATCCTCCACCACCTAACAAAGCAACCATTCCCATACTGGACCGTCCTTCTCGCCCCGCTCGTCGGCGGCGCAATCCTCGGCAACCTGCCCCGGCTCGGCATCTCCCAGATCAGCCCAACCACCGAGCTGTACTACCTCTGGGCCTACCTCGTCTTCGCCCTGGTGGCCTACATGCGATGGGCCCTCCTCGTCATCGACACCATGTGCGCCTACCTCGACATCAATTGCCTTACCATCAAGGAAAAGGAGCAGCCGGGTCCCAGAAAGCCGTCGTCGTCGTCGAGACCCCGTAAAAGAAATCAGCGGAAGAGCAGCAGCGCGAACGGCTACGCCGACGGCACGATCAAGCAGTCCTAGAGAACATCGACCCGTTGCGGAAGTCTGGGATTTGACGAATTCATGCACATATACTTGGACACGGAAGAATCGAAGAGGTCCGGTAGGTTCATGGCGGGAGAAGTCTAGCTTCAAGAAATTTGACATGCAAAAAAAGCCAGGAGGTATCTGTCTTGCAGGCTACCCAATGGAAAAGCAGGCGTTTCCAGGTTCAGAGAAAAAGAGTCAAAAGGTAGAAAAGCATTCTAAAAATCTTCGATAACGATGCCATTGCTTCTGTGCAAAAGTCTTTTGATGGTGGTGGACAGGATGCACTGGCGGGCCAGACACTTAAGTAAGCGTGTCTCGCCGTGCACGGCTTTAGCTGAAATCCCCTCGTGGAGCATGCCCTAATATTTTCGGACTTAAAAGAGAATCGTGAGAAGATGTGTAGAGCATCTGAGCAGAATCCCAAATTGAGGAATTAATGTATTATGCGGAGGACACGCTGTACGCTTCAATGTATAGTCCAGACTCCGAAACCTGCAAATCCCAGAACCGATTGTGCCATTACCACTGCCGAAGAAAGCCTTTTCAACCATACGCATCGACAAGATAAAGCTTGCTTCGGAGCCGGCACCCTCAAACCCAATGCATCAATTGTTCAAAATACCCCTTAGAGAAAGATGGCAAAAGCCCCAAAGATGAGCGAGGCAGTGATGAAAATGCCATACGTTTGGCCCACGTTGACTAGAGTTGCGCCACTCGAGTTTCCACTACCAGTGCCACTGGTTGAAGCTGCTCCTCCATTGCCACCAAAGCCAGTGTACACAGCTCCTGAACCCGAGCTTGCGGCAGAACCGGAGGTCGCCGAGGCCGTAGAAGAAGAGGTGGTTGTTGTTGCGTTGTGAAGCGTTGGATCTGTAGCACCACAAGGGTGGTCTGCTCGACATGCTGACTGGCATGCACTGTCTCCGTTGGGGCAGGCGGCCACGCAGTTATTATTATTTTGGGTGCAGGTAAAGTATGGGATTGTTTGGGAGAACTCGGAGGCGTTGGGTTGCTGGCCAGAGGTACAGACGCAGCTGAAGGCTAGTGTGCTCTATTGTGGGGTTAGCCATGTACTTTTGCAACGGTGAACTCTCAATGTTGAGAATCAGTATGAATTGCTTTGATCAACCCTTTACTGTACTATTGCGGGGATGGTCTCACTACTTACCGGATCACAAGTATTGGAGGTTGTCGATGCGGAATTTGAGATTTGTAGGCAGAGGAGAGGGCAAGAGGTGGTTTGTGAAGTGCACCATTGATCTGGTGTCAAGTTAGACTCTCAGAATGTAGTAAACATGGTTTACTGACCTCTTGTTCCGATTGGAACAGTGGTCGGATCAATTGACTGGCCTGAGGCGAAGCTCGCTAAGCCGACGGCGACTGCGATGGCTGAAGATTGAAGTAAAGAATACATGCTGAAGACTTTTGGCAGAGGTGCAACGGGGTCCGATTCAACGTTTTCCGCACCGGCAAGAATATAATACAGTAAAAATGAAGCAAAGTGAAAATGTTACTAGTTGCTTGAATAAAGAAGAGAAGACGAAGAAGTGTGAAACGAGTGAGGGTGACTGTTGACTTATCCACCTGCCCAACGAAAAGGAAGGAGCAATATGGTACGATTTTATGGTAGCAGCGATATCAGTGGAGCTCCAGGAGCTGCAAGACCCAGACCTTGCGCTAAAACTTTAGCAGGATCTCCAGCGAAAGAACAGACCACGGAGAGACCCTGCCCCCGTTCAGAAGGGTTAGACTTCTGTAGCTCATGGCCATGAGTGGCATAGTCTCCAGTGGGTGGCCTCGGGGGGCGAGATTTGTGGATCAGCTAGAGCGGGAGGGGGGAGGAGGCTGGGCGTTTAGCATAGATGTATTGAGTTTCTCCGGCGCATGTCTAAGACAGGTTGACGGCTGTGCGTCCTCCACACCTCGTTTTCTGCCGTGGGTTGCCGTGGGGTTGAGGCAAACATGCCTGGGGTGGTGCAAGTCGTGACAGGTCTTATCAGACCAGCTTCTCGTATCGTGTCCCTGAGCGATGTAGAATGAACTTTTCGTGGTCAATGCAGCCACCTCTGACGCCTTCTTTGAAACAAAATAACCACAATTGAAAAGCCAGCAGGGATATCTACTCCAGGCAGGTAAGCCGACGATAGTTCCGACCCGCCGAAACTCAAGCCCCCACCATTCTTGGCTGCACGTGAATCCGATGGATTGCTGGTCTGGTCAAGTCCGACGTTGAAATGCTAACGGATGACTTGCGTACGGCCCCGCCGCCGGGAGAAAGTGTTCAGTAAAACCTCGATCCAGGCGACAGGTTAGCGGGACGCTCATTACTCACAGCGAAGCGTGCGTGCCTCTCATAGTGTGAATAGTCTGTTGAGATATTCTCCCCGTGCTCGTCGAGGTGTTTCCGGCTAGGATCTGAATGCTGAGAACGAAATGCACGCCCCCATCTCCGTTGCTTGTATCAAGACATCATTGCAATCCCGCTATGCGTGCTGATTTCTCATTCGTCGCCTCCACCATCCACTACCGTTTCCAGACTGTTGATCTTCCCGCGTTACGCCAAGAGATCTGTGTGTGGATGTGCGCTTGTGGCAGATGTCCCAAAACTCCGAAACCGCGCCTCAGGTGGGCTCTACCGCTTCATCTAGCGGTATCAGTGAAGAGGAAAGAATAAAAGCTGCACGCGCTATCCAGGTTTGCACCCGTCGCTATGTTATCGTCTGATTGTACTGAGAACGGCCATTAGCGAACCTACCGAGGCCACCGTACGCGGAGGGAGCTAAAAGGATATCATTTGGACGCCAATACTCGCTGGGTTGAGGTGCGTGCTGGTTACCAGAGACCGGATTGCTCTTTATATTGTTCACGGGCTGACTACAACCACCAACTGAAGGCTATCAAGGACGCTCAGTACCAGAAGCTCACCGAGCCGGCTGCACCTAAAGAAGAAAATGACGCACAAACGCAGAAGAGTGACAATGGAAATACCGCGATGTCACCGGCACGGGAGAATTGGCACCGAGTTGGCCAGATCGCGCGTCGAGCAGGAGCTTCAGGATCTCCGCCCCCTTCTTCTTCCTCCACTTCAGGCGCCGACATCGGGTCAGGTCTCTCTGGCGATTCGGAGAAGCAGCGGAAGAGAAGAGAACGAGCCAAGGCACGTAACCAAGAAAAGACGACGCCTAAGATGATGGATCTGCAATACTTTTTGGAGATGGTCGATGTTAAGCATCGCTACGGCAGCAATCTCCGTGCGTATCATAACTATTGGAAGAACCAACCCACAATTGAGAATTTCTTCTACTGGCTTGACTATGGAGAAGGAAAAGATGTCGAGCTCCCTGAAAGAAGTCGGCGTCGCCTTGACACGGAGCAAGTCAGGTACCTATCTAAAGAAGAGAGGATGGACTACCTGGTAACGGTTGATGCAGAAGGAAGACTTTGCTGGGCAAAGAATGCTCAGCGCATCACCACTAACGACTCTCTCTACCATGACAGTATTCAGGGGATCGTCAAAACGGGCGACCCAACGCCTACATTCAAGTCGAACACATCCCCAACGTCTGCAACATCTGAGAACTCAGACAATAGCAGCGAGGAACTTGACTCAAGTGATGAGGAAAGTATAGAGGCTAGCCACTACGTCAACGAAGATTTCGAGAAGGCCAAGGGTCCCGCAAAGATCATGCATGTGTCGCCCGCCGTGATATTCAACCACCTCATGCGCAAGAGCATGAAGAAAGGCAACAAATGGATATTCGTGGCCGACACGTCTTTCAGGCTGTATGTGGGCATCAAGCAGAGCGGGTCGTTTCAGCACTCCTCCTTTTTGTGAGTCAAGCATACCTAAGTACTATCCGGCGTGAGACTTACAGTCGGACGCTAGGCATGGTGGCCGCATTGCAGCAGCGGGAACCCTCAAGATCAAAGATGGTCAGCTGCGCAGCCTCTCGCCGCTCTCAGGACACTACCGGCCTCCTACCGCCAACTTCCAGGCGTTCGTACATGCCCTCCGCGATGCCGGAGTGGATCTGTCTCGCGTCTCGATATCCAAAAGCTACGCCGTCTTGGCTGGGATGGAAAGCTATGTGAAGACCAAGAAGAAAGTCAATCACTTAGAACATGTCGTGACGCACCACGCTGATATGGTGTTCCGGCCCGACAAAGCTAAGCAGGACGAAGAGCAGGCTAAAGACAAGAGCCAGAGCGCGGAGAAGGAGCGGCAGTACCTAGAGGGACAGCGACGGCGAGAAGAACAGGCGGTACAAGCGCGCAAGAAGAACAAAGGTCTTGGCGCCCGTCTGCGAAGGGCAATGGGCTGGTTGAAGGTGGAGGAGAGAAGAGACAGCCCGCCAGGCGGACCTGAAGCTGGCATTCCAGCGCCTGATGGGAAACGATGACAGTTGGTCACGTGATGTTAACAAGTGAACTTTTTCAGTTTTGCTTATGATACCCTATTCACTGTATGCGTGGCCGTGGGCGGGTTGGCCTTCATGGCAATAATTACCCTCAAAATAATCTAGAGCCTACTGATGAAAGGCTAACGATTTGAAACACATCTTTGATAACGGACCGCGCTTGGTTCTGGGTACTTCAAAATTGCACCTTAGCAGCACCGGGGGCGGCCCCAAAGCTTGTTGGATGTGGCTGGTTCTGGCGACGGTACGAATTGACTTAGCGGCACCAGGAGGTCCAATTTGTGGCAGAACCCCGCAGAATCGGCTGATCATGTGGGTAACCGAGCGACAGCCTTGGGGAAGCCGAACTTGTCAGACTTTGATTGCTTTGAGACTCGGCAGGCCCGCACTTGCTCCTCTGACAGCAAGGTCCATGCGCGACACAAAACACGATGGAGGCAAAGGCTCAACTCGAATTCTGAATGTTCCAAATGAGTTGTTTGAATCGAGAACCGGCTGCTTCGCTAAGCTTCGGTCTCCCACGAGCATTTTCTTTCCCCCGTGAAGCCAACTGAAGAAATGGACGATGATACGTCAGAGCCGCGACCGTCTGCGCGAAACCGAATCACTAGCGTATCCTACGAAAGCGGTCTAGGTGCCAAAAGGATCGACAAGGAGCTTCTGCCTGTCTAACGATCTCGCCCAATGCGCTTCATCGGCCTTCTCAACTCTCGTCTGATTTGTGCGGCGCCACCATGCCGGCCAGTAGGCATCATGAGCTCATCGGCCCATCGCATGGCAGCATTTTGTCGCAATCCCACCTCGACCCCCTTCTGTGCTGCTCTGGAAGCGGTAAGCTGCCAATCAACGGGTTCCCAATGTGTACCAGCCCCCCTATTTCCCCTCCCTGCTCCAATTTCTGCGTCAGTCCTCGGTGTCGCTGCATGACGTATGGTAGAAGGACAGGCTGGGCATGCTGAAAGCTTTTCCCGCTCTTCAAAAAACAGGGTCAGGCAAGCCACAGTGAGGCACCAGCTTCTAGCTCTCTTGTGGTTCATACAGGCTTGCTCCGTCTCCTGTGACGTAGGTAGACAAGAGCTTACCATTTAATCTACGCCACGCCAGGAAAGCAGAGCTTGTTGTCTTCCCCTATCGACTTTTCCTCCCTAAGAGCTCTCTGGACCCCCCTTCTTACTCCCCTTCACCTAATGCGACCCTACCCGTTTGGGATCAGAATCTCTTGGTAGTCACTGTATGACCACTAATAATCAAAGAAATCGCTCATCTTCCTACGCTTACTACTCATTTCCCCCAACTCCTAGTAGGAACTCTCCGGTGAGGACGACCCCCTCTCCGACCAACACTGCCAAAAGTTCCAAAAGTGTCAAGAGTGCCAAGAATACTAGAGACACCCCGAATCCTAGGACCAACATGCCTTCTCCAGCTGCTGGGAGAACTCCAAATCCCACTACACCAACCAAAGCTGGCAAAAGTCCAGCTTCTAATGTGACTTCTAGGCTTGGCCAGGCTGGCAGAAGCGCTCAGGGTGCCGCCCAGGGCGCTGCAGGTGCTGCGCAAGGCGCCACCAAGTCCGCCAGCAACACCCCACGACCACCAAAACTCGGCAAGCCGAAAGGCGCTGATACCGATTCGCCTAAATTGCCGCCACGACCACAAGCTGCTGATGATGCCGCAGAGCAGGTCAAGGGGAAAGCCCCAAAAACCGAGGATATTACATCCGAAGCTGGCGGGAAGATCGGTATGGATGACAACGACGAGGAGGTTCCAGGCAAGATAAGCCAGACTGGTAACGAGACTGGCGGCGAAGAAAGTACCGATCTTTCTGAGGCGGTGCCTGAGCCAGAGCCAGATGATGAAGACACAATTGAAGGTGCTAAGGACACAATAGAAGGAGATGAAACCGAGACCCCAGATGTTGAAGAGGAGGCTAATGGAGCAGTCGACACAGCGAAAGGCCTTGGAGGTAAAGCTCAAGGCCTTGGTGGCAAAGCTCTTGGTGCTGCTGGCGGACTCAAAGATACCGCCCAAAAAGCCGGCCAGAACGTTGCGTCTGGCGATCCCACTGCGGCAGCAGGCGACGTTACGGATCAAGCGCAAGAAACGGCTGGAGACGCCGCCGACACAGCACAAGAGACAGCTGATGATGTACAGGATACTGCCGAGAAGGCTACCGAGCAACTTCCGGATGGAGCTCAAGATGCCGTTGATGGAGTCCAGGATACCGTTGAAGGGGCTGCAGATGAATTGTCCCCCGAAGAGTTGCTCGAACAATTCCCCGTTGATGTAGGCATTCTCAAAGGCCTCCAGGTTGGCGATGACGGCACCATTCTCGGTCAGGACGGCGACCCGCTCGGTCAGCTAGATGAGGGAAGCCCTGAGGATCTAGCTGGTCAGACCGTCGGCGACAACGGTGAGATCTTGGACGAAGATGGCGACGTCATCGGCAGAGTCTCTGTGATACCTGACAAAGCTCTGGAACTTGCACAGCAAGCTAAGGCGGAAGCCGATCAAGCAGCCGAAGAGGCAGAGGGCGCTGTTGATGGAGTTCAGGATGCGCTCCCCGACATTGGTATTCTTGAAGGGTGCGAGGTGGGCGCAGACGGTCAAATTCTGGGAGATGATGGTCAGGCCCTAGGCAAGATTGTTGAGGGCGATCCAGGAGACTTCGTCGGACAGAAGATCAACGCTGACGGTGAAATCTTAGACGAAGACGGTGATGTTATCGGACGCGCCGAAGTGCTTCCCCAAGAAATTACTGATCAGGTCGACGGCGTTGGCGACGCAGTCCAGGGTCTTACTCCAGACCTCTCTATCCTCCAAGGAAAGAAGCTTAACAAGAAAGGAAATATCATCGATGACGAAGGAGAAGTCTTGGGCAAGCTCGCCGAGGGTAATCCTGCCGATTGCGCCGGCAAGATTCCCAACGAGAATGGCGAAATCCTTGGCGATGATGGCGATGTCATTGGACGCATGGAGATTGTTCCTGGCGAAGCTGCCGATGAAGCCATGAAAGCCCTCCATCCAGATGGCCTTGTCGACGGGGCAGAGCTACCGGACGGCATTGAGTTGCCAGACGGTGTCCAATTGCCCGAAGGCTTTGAGGTGCCGGAAGGAGTCGAAATTCCCACTCTCTCGATTCTGGATGGTCTCAAGGTCAATAAGAAGGGCGAAGTCTTGAATGAGGATGGAGATCCGATTGCTCGTGTCGCTGAAGGAGAGATTGCGGACCTTGCGGGCAAGAAGATCAACGACCAAGGCGAAGTTCTTGATTCCGAAGGGAACGTTATCGGCAAAGTTGAATTGATACCTGAAGCTGTGCAAGGAATGATTGAAGATGCGCAGGCTCAGCTTGACGAAGCACTCCCAGAACTTGACTTATCTATCCTAGAAGGCCTAAAGGTCAACAAGAAGGGCGAGGTCCTTAATGAAGATGGCGAGCCTATTGCGAAACTGGCAGAGGGCTTCAACATTGACGACGTCAAGGGGAAAAAGTTGAACGAGAAGGGAGAAGTCATTGATGCCGACGGTAATGTGATCGGAAAGGTCGAGCTTGTTGGCGAAGCCCTAGAAGAGGCGAAAACTAAGGCCAGAGAGGCTGCTGCCGCCGCAGAGAAGGCAGGTGAAGCTGTTGAGGATGCTGGTCCAGAACTTCCGCCACTTTCCATCCTGGACGGCATGACATGTAACAAGTCTGGAAAGATTGTCGGCCCTGATGGAAACCCGGTCGGAGAACTTGTCGAGGGAGATCCCAAAAAGATTTCTAAGCTTGGTCTTACATGTGACGCTGAAGGTCGTTTCTGGGATAGTAAAGGCAACATTATCGGTCGCGCCCAGACGATTCAGGTCGAGCCTCCTGAAGAAGAAGCACAATTTGCTGGCCTCGAAGGTCTCATTGTCGTCCAAGATGGGTGGGTGGAGGACGAGAATGGCAACCGCGTTGGCCAGCTTGTCGAAGGAGACGCTAAGAAGCTCGTAGGAAGAGCAGTTGATGAGGATGGCGATGTAATTGATAAGCGAGGAAATGTCGTGGGCCATGCCGAACGGTACGAAGAGCCTGAAGAAGAGCCGGTAGAAGCGCCAGATCTGTCAATCTTAGCGGGACTTACTTGCAACAAACAAGGAAATGTCATTGGCCCAGACGGAGTGCCCATTGCTCGATTAGTGGAAGGAGACCCGAAGGAACTTGCGGGCAAACGCATTGATGCTGAGGGACAGATTTGGAACGATGCTGGACAAGTCGTTGGCAGATGCGAACTTATTCCCCTTGATCAGCGAGAATCCAAGCCTGAGGGACCTTTTGCCGGTCTTGAGGGATTGGTTGTCGTTAAAGACGGTTGGGTCGAAGATGAAGAAGGAAACGTTGTTGGGCAAGTGGTAGAAGGGGACCCCAAAAAACTAATTGGTCGTGCTGTTGATGAGGACGGAGACATTATCGACAAATATGGTAATGTCAAAGGTCACTGCGAACCCTACGAAGCGCCTGAAGAAGAGCCAGAGGATCTCTCTATTTTAGCGGGAAAGACTGTTAACAAACAAGGCAATGTAGTCGATGAACACGGAACCATCTTTGGTCGCATCAAGGAAGGGGACCCACTCAAGCTGGCGGGCTGCAAGGTCGATGGCGAAGGTCAAATCTGGAGCGATGATGGCAAAGTCATCGGTTACGCAGAGCTCATTCCAGGCGGTGAGCGAGGTAGACCCGAGGGTCCCTTCTCTGGTTTCGAAAGCGTTACTGTGGGCGAAGATGGTCTATGCCGTGACCCGGCTGGCAACGTCGTAGGACAAGTCATCGAGGGAGATCTTCAGAAGCTCGTGGGCCGATCTGTGGATGAAGATGGCGACATTCTTGACAAGAGCGGCAATGTTATTGGCAAAGCTGAACGATATCAGGAGGAAAAGAAGGAACGACAGATCAGTCCAATGGCGGGTCGCAAAGTCAACAAAGAAGGCAAAGTTTATGACGAAGATGGTAATCTCATTGGTGTGTTGACCGAAGGTGATCTTGGACAATGTGTTGGAAAGGAAATCGATGATAACGGATATGTTATTGACAACGATGACAACCGTATCGGCGCGTGTACGCTGATTGAGAACTTGCCCGATGATGGTCCTACCGATGAGGAGATTGAAGAAGCGAAGAAAAAGGCAGAAGACGCAGAGTTGGCCAACAAGATGTCCAGCATCCTGCAACAGACGCTCGAGCGAATTGAGCCCGTCTGTAAGCAGATCACTGAGGTAAGCACTATTCATCTCCCCATGGAAGTCGTGTCACAAGGTTTCTAACGGCATACTTTTAGCACATCGAGAAAGCCGACCGCACGCCCAAAGAAGAACTCGACGAGGAACAACTCGTCAACGACGTCAAGCCTCTCATCGAGGAAGGTAGTCGCATCCTGCAAGAATGCAACGGCGCCATCCGCGGCCTTGATCCTGACGGTCGCATTGCTGCTCAGGCCAAAGCCCGTGCCGCTTCAAGAGATGCAACACCTGAAGAATACCGCCTTGCAGATCTCCTCAAGGAGCTCACGACTACTGTGGTCAAGACTATTGACAACGCAAAGAAGAGGATTGCGGACATGCCGCACGCAAAGAAGAAGCTCAACCCACTCTGGTATCTCCTTACTGAGCCACTCTTCCAAATTATTGCCGCCGTCGGCCTTCTGCTCAGCGGTGTACTTGGACTAGTCGGCAAACTGTTGAATGGTCTGGGATTGGGCGGCTTGGTGAACGGTTTACTAGGAGGTCTTGGGATTGACAAGCTGCTCGGCGGTCTTGGATTGGGTTCCATCTCAGAATCGCTAGGTTTGGGCCCCAGCAAGAAGAAGGGTAAGAAATGAGGAATCTATTTCATGTTTGTCTATACCACTCAGCTTTGGAGCTTGGATTTGGACATCACTGTTCTGGTTTTCGCATTTCATGTACTATATTGGTTCGGGTCTCTAGCTTTGGCGTCCAAAACCATGTCTCATGTCTTAGTTTCAGGATAGTTTTAATAGCATTAGGTAGTTTAATTTGAAGGGCTGGGTTTATTCTGACACAAGATCTTTCCACAATGGTAACAAAAGGTGCCTTTTGATCCAACAATGACTTCCCAACCTTTGAGCAAGTGAGACCAAGATCTGCTATCCCGCACATACAATCGCCGATCTATAAGCAACGGTACTTCAAGAACAGGTTCATCATCGACTGAAGATAAAAAACAAATTGTTCGCGATGAAATGTCAAAACACGACTGAAGGCTCGCAGAAACTTTGAATAATGTGTGGAGAAATGATGTCTCATGAAGAAATGGTACAGTTGTTGTGCTGGATGGTCAATCTTGCCCTTAATCACGCCAATGTCATCATCGCTACTGAGTGTGGGGTGCTGCCGGTAACCGAGCCGTGGTACTGAAAGGTGAGTGCCCGAATTGGATCCGCTGATCGAGTTTGTCTTCCCAAGCAAGTTTTTCGATGACTTGGTTCAGAGCTGTCCACGCTACAGCTGTTGAGCTGCATGTATAGTCTGTTACTTTCACGTCGATCGCAAGCTACTATTAGCGACGCGAGAATCCATTGACATACCCGCCATAAAGCTCCCGCTATGATGCCTTTCAACCTACTAAACCACATGCTATAATCCAAGCTTGAACAAACTCTTGATCGTATTATACCTTATACGTCTTTCGCATGGCTTCCGTCACTCAAGAATTGTTTTCCGACCCGGATAATTCTGCCTCCGAATGCAGCACGCCACGCTCAATAGAAGATTTACCACCTGTCATAATACCTCCATATTGGCAACACCAACGGTCGACTTCCTCTACCTCTCATGTTTCAGTTGACAAGTTTAGCCGTGGACCGCCTATCAACCTTGAGGATCATACAGGAAATGGGTCAGAGACCGCGAAGGCATCGTGGGCAAGAGGCGTGGCCATCGAGGACTACAGGATAGTGCAGGCTGGCGCAAAGGGAATTGGAGCATATGTGGTGTGGAACTGTAGGGTTGATACAATCGATGTAAGCGCTCTGAAAACACGTTTTGGAGGGTTTGTCACTAATATTAAAGCAGGGTGGTCCAATAGTAATCCGGAAGCGATACTCCGAATTCGATATATTGAGAAAGGGATTGGTGGCGGCTTTTCCCAAGGCCAAGAGCGCATTGCCTCCCATGCCGCCCAAGAGTGCTCTGTGTATGTCCTCAGTCGCCTCCTGTTGTCGATACTAGCTGATTGGACTCCTTATAGTTAAATTTCGTCCAAGTTTCCTGGAGAAAAGACGTGCAGGATTGGCTTACTTTCTCAAGTCAGTGTGATGGACCCGGTGTGCACTCGATTTCGACTATATGCTAATTCATAACAGTTGCGTGGTACTCAACCCTGAATTCTCGGCGTCGCCAATTCTGAAAGAATTCCTCTTTTCGCACCCTTGAGCCAGAATTACGACGGATGACAACGTTAAAGAAGGGCACCACAACCGAATACGCTTTGTTCCGTTTTCGAACTTCACAGCCTGGATTGCCAGCCAGATCAATCGGTTAATCCTACAAAGACTACTCGGGGAGACTTAAGGGACTAGACCTCTACCATTTCTGCTCGGTGGGATGGGAATCCTCGTAGTTGAAGAGCCCGAGACGCGATGCGAGACTCGAATTTCTCTTCGAGCTGATTGAGCTAAAGGTTAGCAAAGTTCTAAACAAATATTTTCATGGCCGGCTAATCATCCTAACTAGAGCCCCGAGATATTCTGCACTGAGACGAATTTCGCATGAATCTTGGAGCACGACTACGTAGTGTTTTCCTGGTCGTATTTTCTTACATCGTTTTGGCTTTCACTTGAGCAAGAGTCTGTTTCTCACCGCTTGCTGGCTTGCATACTGTCTAAAGCGGTTGATGTTTTCAGCGGAGACTAGGAAATCAGAATTGCCAATGATGCGAAGAGTGATCTCAACATCTGGTGAATATGGGCTTGGGGCATGGAAATGTCTGAGGATCAGCTTGGGAAGAGATTAGTGAACGAGAGTGAGAAGCGCGCACCAAGAGGGAAGGTGGAACCGTGGCTCCCGGCTGCGTTTCGCCACGCGTAAATATCGTGTTGCAAAGATTACCGTGTACATGGCGATGAAATACACCACTCAGCCAGGGGTTTTCGATCACTCAGCACCTGTAGCTCACCATTCAATACCATGAGATGATGCCCGTCCTTTTTTGCAGCTTATGCTATGGGCCCTCGTCCGATTTCGCCACCCAGACGCCCGCACTTGCGCAGCAGCGCAGCCGCACCCGCGTCAGATAGGCAGCTACGCACCAAGTCATCCAGCAAACGCACACAAGACCTCTCGGATTCGGACAGCCTTGGACATTCCAAAAGACGGAAGAGAGACAAGCCTTCCGTAAGACAGCTGCGAATCCCCTTGCGAAGTCGAGAGCCGGACGTTACTCTTCCCAACCCAGACGTACCTCGACCTGTTCCCGCCCCTCTTGTTACGGGGTCGTTACGAAAGTCTCGGCGCTCCCTCCCACCAATACAAACCTCCCCGGCTAAAGATGCACAACACAACCATCACGAACCCAACGGAGAGCAGAAGGAGCCAGCGATAATTCCAAAGCTGAAATATTCCGCTCAGCAAGAGAAGCGAGCCCTCCGGTCGCATGATGGAGGCTCGAGATCTCGAACGGAGCTCTCTACATATTTCCACAACTATGAGCAGATGATAAGTCTCGAGCCTTCCGCGCCTGGTATGTACAACATGCCCATGCAAAACACTTCTGAGCTTACGATTGGACAGAATTTTTGACTCCATCGTCCAACATTACATTGATTGATGACCTTCAACCCGGTTCTCTTCAAGATGCCGTTGCGACAGCCTTGAATAAACCCCCATCCATTGTACCAAAACTGCCCAGCCCAGATTCGAAAGATGGAGGCGATTCATTCATATTTCAAGGATGGGACCATCTACATAACGTTCAGAGAGTCGATCTGAATGTCCCTCCACACAACGCTCGTCGATTTACGAAGGATCCTTTGTCAAGCGATCTATTTATTGCTGCTCACCGAAGACCCGAACGGCAGGAGAAGCAACTCCGAAATATTGAAAAGGAGCGAGCTCAGCATGAAAAGGTGCAACTGGATAGGCTTCTCGGAGAACTCAAGGGCCCGGACTGGCTTCGAGTAATGGGCATCTCGGGAATCACAGACACCGAGAAGAAGCTGTACGAGCCCAAGAGACTTCTATTTGTCAAAGAAGTTGCAGGCATGATCGAGAAATTCAAGCACTGGAAAGAAGAGGAAAAGCGCAGGAAAGTAGAGAGTCAGCTGGCATTGCTAACAGAGGACGATGAAGCCGAAAGGGAACCGGATTCGGAAGAGGAACAATCCTCGGTTTCTGAAAATTCAGCCGAAGAGCACCAGCAACCGGACTCAAACGAGCTTGATGCGTGGGCTGCGAGACAATTGCATCAAGAAGCTAGTTCGGCGTCAAAATCTTCTACGCGACGGAAGCCTCCAAAATCTCAGCCTCCGCCCATTCAGTCGCCTCCGCCTCCGCCTCTATCACCAATCCGATCTTTCTATTCGAAGAAGCATTTACGGGACGCTGCTGTTGGGAATCTTCGCAGAGGTGGCCGTTTGTTGACAGCTTTTGGAGTTCCACTGCCTGACATGGGGGAGAAAGAGTTTGAATTGTCATCGGATGTTCTTAATACTGAATCTATTAGGGCTTCGGCGAGGAGCCGCAGAAGGCGGAGAAGAGACCGTCCGGATGACTGAATTGGCTCTGCCTGTAACAACATAGTTGTGTATAATATTGTCACTTCGGCAAATACAAAAGTTCGACAGGTATCGAATCTGTGTAGCTTATATGTCTTTCCTCAATTTAATCAACAATTTGCGAAGATGAGATACATAGCAGTGGGTTCATATCAGTCATGACCATGCATTCCGCATCTTACGAAAAGTCCGGTATCAGCAATCTCTTCGAAGACCAAGTGTGCATTCAAGACTCAAACGTTGTTCCCTTGTCTAGCAGTATCCCCTTTTAAGGCGGAGCTGGGAACCTGGCTCGCGTTTCGGAGACCCTCCACCATCTCCGAGAAACATTGTAACACTTTTACGTTCCCCCCGCCCTCCCCTTTCAATAACTCCGCCGTTCAAGCCACCATGTCCCAAGATGTCCAATTCGACAGCGCCTTGTGAGCTTCCCACCCCCCCTCCCCCCTCCACTTCCCCCCTTCCCCAACCTCAACTAACCCAACCCTCCTCCTCCCCCTCCCACACAGAGACCTCCTCCGCCGCCTCTCCCCGCGCGACACCGCCCTCAACCTGACCCGCCTCACGACCCTCGCGCCCGACCTGACCGAAGACCTCCTCTCCTCCGTCGACCAGCCCCTCACCTCCCGCCGCTGCCTTCGGTCTGGCAAGGACTACCTGCTCTGTGACTACAACCGCGACGGCGACAGCCACCGGTCGCCCTGGAGCAACGAGTTCGACCCCCCGCTCGACGACGGCACCGTGCCCAGCGAGCGGGTCAGGAAGCTCGAGGTCGCCGCGAACGAGGCGTTTGAGGTTTATCGGGAGTTGTATTATGAGGGGGGTGTTGGGAGCACGTATTTTTGGGACTTGGATGAGGGGTTTGCGGGGGTGGTGTTGTTGAAGAAGGGTGAGCCTATTTTTTTTATACAATCTCACAAGTTTTCTTAGGGGGGGTGGATTGATTGGGGAGACGTGTGTGGGGAGCTGGGCTGACACATTTTCTGGGCTTGCGCAGCGGTGAATCCAGGATCGAAGAGCGAAGGCGGGTGGGACAGCATCCATGTGTTCGAGGTGGTGGAGAAGGCGAGGACGGCACACTACAAGCTCACGAGCACGGTGATCCTGCATCTGGCCGCTGGAGGGGAGACGCTTGGGGATATGAATCTGAGCGGGAATATGACCCGGCAGGTTGAGGCGGATCTGCAGGTCGAGTCGGACGCGAGTCATGTTGTCAATATTGGGAGATTGGTCGAGGATATGGAGCTGAAGATGAGGAACTTGCTACGTGAGTTTTTTATCTCATCAGCCTTTAAGCGGGTCAAATCAAAGAGTTTCTATGCTGACTGGGGGTAAATCTGCAGAGGAGGTCTACTTTGGCAAGGCTAAAGATATCATCGGAGATTTGAGATCGATCCCTCCGCTGACCGAAGCGAACAGGGAGAGAGAGAGCCAGAGGGGGGTGATGGGCCAACTGCCCCGTCAAGCGGCCGACTCTTGATGATCGACGGAATCATATCCGGGAGTTATCTACAACGAACGGTGCCGTGCAGACCAAGAAATCCAAGCCGAGGGCATTCGGTAGCCTCTTCCATATTCTCAACTGGATAGATAGCTCGGGACCAGAGTGGGAAACCTTGGGAGCCTTTGCTGTGACGAACAGCAACCGTTGCTGTTGAAGTCCACAAAAACAATGGTAGCAATCCGCCGCCATTGTTGTTCAGAAACCTCTCGGGGGGCCATCTCAAAAAAGGAAAAAAGCTCTTCAAAGAATGTTGATAGATAAAAATTCCCACCCGGTCCGCAGAGCCTGAGATAAAAACCGATGCTTCATCTTAAAAAGAGCAAAGCCCTCCATGGAACTCCAATGTTCTTAAAACGCCGTTCTTTTTACTCCCATCAATTGCCAATGCCCATGCCCCCCTTCCCAAACGCCATACCTTTAAAAATAAACTCATTTCTGCCCCTCCGCTCCTCCTCCTCCTCCTCCACCTTCCTCCCCACAAACCCTCTCCCAAAACCCCCGATGCAGCGCCTCATGGCTCTCGCCCATCGAACCCCGGATAAACCCGGACAAAACCCACGGACATGTCACCCGGGCCGACTCTATTAGTCTCACCCCTTCTCCTCCTTCTCCTTCTCCTTCCTCATTCCTAACTGTGGTTGTGAGACTCCACTCAGTCTGGATGACGACCCCCATTGCCGCCGTGACGATAGTTTCGCACCCGTCCCGCGTGTCCCGGAACCACGCGCGGTACGGGATGTCGTAGCTGGTCCACAACAGGCCGAAGAGGAAGGGGAGGCGCTTTGTGTCGACGATGTGGTAGGCGTGCCACGGTGACGAGTCCTGAGGCGTGTGCTGCGACGAGTGCGGCGGGGGTAGGGGGTTGGACGAGACGGGGAGGGGGTGGTGCGCGGTGACGAGGGGGTTGAGGGTGATCATGGAGGAGTGGTTGTGGAGGAGGGAGAGGGCTTTGGGGTAGAGGAGGGATGATGGCGAGGGTGAGGGTTTGGTTGGGGGTGGGGGGGAGGAGGCGTGGGTGTAGGGGAAGGTTGTGTAGAGGAAGGAGAAGGGGGAGGAGGTGGAGGAAGGTGTTGGAGTAGGGGAGGGAGAGGGAGGGTCGGTGGACATCGTTTTGTGATTTACGGATCGTAGGATGAGGGGGCAGGGAGACGGGGCTTGGGAGAGACTGATTTCGGGGGGTGCTAGAGGAACTTGATCATTGGGGAAAGTAACAGGTGGAAATGGAAGCTTTTATGGAAAGAGAGACGAGGGGACGCTCATCGTACGTCAGCTGCGCTGCTGAGTACGTGAGATGGGTGGTCGCGCAAATCTTGGAGAAGCTTTGCCTTAACTTGTAGCCCCGACTGATAAATTTGGCTTAGTACTTACCGTTGTCTCGTGAGAGCGTGGATCACAGGTTGTATGCTTGGTTCGGAGTGTAGGTGGTGGAACGTCCTTAAGATTCCAGGCTCTACGTTGGTGTGACGGAGAATGCCCGACCTGAAGTGCGTGCATCCGAGAAAAAGGGTAGGTGTGCGCTTGCCTGAATGAGGATGCCGCCATGGAGTGCACCTGCTGCCTTTTGACCGTCTCGTGCTCCAAATCATATGACCGAACAAACCGTTTAATGACATTTTGACGGACTTGTCAAGCTCTAGGTTTCAAAAACCATCCCCGTGTTGCCCGTTGAATAGGAAGGTAGATGCAAAGTACTACACCTTCATGACGAGAAATATCATTTTAGGACAATAACACTTGAATCACCCCCCTTTCGGGACTCTGAATTGAAGCATTCTTCATAAAGACATTAATCGTGCCGTACACGGCTGCGCTGCATGACCTTCAAAGTTGTTCGTGTTCCATCGGCATTCGGTGCGCGTTTGAACAGTATGTCTCCTCCCTCGATTGTCTGGCCCGTTTGAACAGTTGATAGAATACCTGCCATCTCAAGATCTTGAGCGAGCTGTGCAATCATCCCATCACAACCAGTAGCGGCAATTATGTCCACGGATACTGGCAAGTACTCGTCATGGTTCGTTATGTTGGAGAAGAAAGTTGCTTGACCTATTGGGTATACGGAGTCTGGAACGCCGGAAAGGGGAGAGATACGGCTCGTTCCAAAGCCCAATGGCACCGAGGGAGGACCATTGTACTGATTCCTCTCGTTTGTCGATGTAGCACCCACGCCAGGATACAGGAAAAGGCTGTCGGAGCAGGTCTCAGGAGCGCTCCTGACGACCTGCGTCGTGAACCAGTTGCTGAAAAGAGCCTTATTGTTGAGTTCTGCATCGAGAGCAGAGTCGGGGTAGGAATCGCCAAATGCCCAACGAACCAGTGGTGCCGGGTCCACGAAGGGCGTTCTTCCGTCATGGGCTGCTGCATAGTCAGCGTAAAATGGTGAACGAACAAGCCGAGTCTGATCCTTGCTGATTAAGATCGGATACGTGAGGCTCAAGAGTTGTGTAAGGCTTGTTGAATTGGAAGGTCCGGTGGTAGCCCACAGATTATTGAGGTTGATTGCAGTAACATTTGCCCCAAGGAATGTCTGAAGTTGGCCGAGAAAGCTCAAGTACAGGGCGTTAGTTGGATTGGAGGCATTCGTCGGAAAGCCTGATGTATAAATTCTCTTTGGGTACGAGGACACAGAGGTGAGGTTGCCGTACAAGACGCTCTGAGCTGCAGCCCAAAGCTGAGGGGAACGAGTAAGAAATCCAGCAGTATCAAGCTCTGGGCTCAAAGGCATAACTTTCGAAATGTCAACAGGGAAATGACTAAACACATCTAGACACACACCTCCATCTAAGCTTACGAGTCCATGAGTGGGCCGATTTCCAAATAAGCCCTGAGATTGAGACGGGCCACGAATCGATCCACCAGTATCGGAACCCAATGCAAGGTCAAGCCAAGGATAACTCCCAATGGAAGCACCTGCTCCTGCTGAAGAAGAGCTCGGATCTTGATATCTTGGAAACATATTAGTCAAACTAAATTAATTCGGATACGCTTCACTCACCCGTCCCCTCTTGGATTGAAGGGACTGTGATAGTCGACCCAGTCTGCGGTCGCCTCTTCCCCGTTGGCAAATTGACTTGATTTCTGTTTCCCTACGATGATCGCTCCCGCGGCTTCCAATCGTTGGACTGCGACAGCACTAGCATTCCTTGGAGGGTACAGGTTGTAATACGCCCTGTTCCCGTCGCTCGTCCTCGCTCCAGCTATGTCATAAATGTCTTTGACCCCAATTCGAACTCCGGCGAGGGGCTGTCTAGCAGTGGGTGTATAGTAAAGCCGAGACGGCACTCCCACAGTAAGTGACGCACTTCCGTCAATTGCGGCGGACAAAGTTGCATAGTTGCCGGTTGGCATCCTGATCAAGCTCTCCGTAAATGCGCCGGCAAAGTCTGAATACAGTCTATATGCTGGGTATAGCGACTGTGTCGTTAGACCCCAGAAATATGGTCCTTGAGGCACTGCGGCGGAAGAATTACTATTCACACAAGTGATGCTTAGGGGCTCTTCCAGAGCGTTGCCATCGACAGTGGCGCAGTCAGGAGAGGTCACCACTGTTTCAAGGTCAGATCCTAACTCACGAGGTGCCTCCAGGGCAGAAGGCTTCTATCGAGACGACTTGAAGCAGGAGACGGGAATATCGAATCACCTTGAAGAAAACCAGAGTTAAAGACATCATCAGTAGAATAAAATGTTGATATCAGCTCGCTGAATTGGGTTGAAGAGGTTGAAGAGCCAGTCACCGTTATGGGCACAAAGCCATTGACGGCCGCCACACTGGAGGATGATAGCGAAAGAGGAAGCGTAGCGATAGAAAACGGGGGTATATAGTAGGGAATCTGGTTCATTTCCAAGGTGGTGCCCGTCGACGTAAGTGAAACTTGCCCCATAACTTTACCAGTGAAGGCGAAAGCCAGCACTGTCACAAAGAAACTCATAGCGTTAAGATAGAAAAGAGACACGACAAGTGCGTTAGAAAATCCTAGATCTTATCTAGAGAAAAAGATTAAGGTAGCGACGGTCGACAAACAATAACTGATGGGAGAAGAATTTTGACCATTGATCCTGGCATAGCAGGCTGGATGGCTGGTGTTAATAAATGCTTACAGCGGACGGCAGTGACATGAGTCCATCTGAGCGGCATGCAGGAACAACAAAGCATGCAGGTCTCCATTAGCAATGAGCCTATAACATTGTACGGGCACTAATCTGGTAAAAAGCGGTCAGAGCAAACTCTTCGATACAAATGTAAAGCGACCCTCGTCTCTCTCAGGATCTATGAAAAAAGAAATTTGCAATCGCCCGCTGAGGGGCCATGAGGATGCTAGTGAAAACCATACCTTGATCAGTACGGTGGCGTGGAGCACTGCTTGCAGGCTAACCACAGTGCATTGTAGATCTCAACTCGTAGCCAACTTCCCAACCTGTCGATCCAATCAAAGTAGAACGTACGACACTGATATGAGATAAGATCATGAACGACCTTCTCGGTCGAGCTGGTAAAGATCTCCGAAAAGCGGCACACATGAAATGAGAAGGCTATCATGGCCTTAAATTTTCAAATTGATGAAGGGCTATGCTACTGTTGACTAAAAGAAGATGGCATTGAGGTTTGCGTGAAAATTCTCGCACGTGATCAGGCGTCAGTGTCGCGACTCCTGCACGCGTAACGCGCTTGGCTTGCCTTGAACAGTCACTTTAGATTTAGTTTCCTCTTAATGTAAAGCCCAAGCAAGAGTCGTACCCAGCAGCACCCATTCCAATCGGCGGGTACTACCTTGTCAGATCGAAGCGACATGAATGATGGTATCCTCTGACGAAGAAGATGCCGGTGGTGAGATTGACGGATACTGCGATGATGCTACAAGTCGGTCACTAAGACCACGGAAAAAGCGGCGTCTAAACTCTGGTTCAGGCGGAAGTAGCTCTGACTCTGACGATGTTGATCTGCCACCATATCCTGATCAAACCCGAGCGCACACTACGACAGCTTATCACGGATCCGATTCTGAGACGCCAAAGAGACCAAATAGAGCACAAGAATGGCAGGAACGAATGCATGTTCCAAAGCACAACGAACGGTATGAAAATACCTTCGTAACCCAGCTAGCACAACCATATTCCAGTCCTTCTCGAATTCGAGGGCCGCGGTGGAAGAAGCAAAGTCCGAAGGCCAAAGAAGATGAGCCCAGCGCTGAGGATGGCAGTTCTCTTCAGCAAGAGCAGGAAGCGCCCGTAACTCCGTCAAAGTCTCGCCCAAGGACTACTTCCGCTCAGACAGCAAACTCAAGTTCAGTGCAGAGTAAGATGTCTCTAAATTACAATGATGACATTCCGCCAGAGCTGCTGGCTGACGTCGATTTATCTCCTGGACTGGATCCAAAACGCCCTCAAGAGGCATGTGTAGGTGGTGTACCAAAAGCCTTGCGCCAAACAACTCTTTTTGGCGCGCCGAGTCATCACGTTCCCCAGACATCCTCGAGCCAAAGGCGATCGCAAAGTCATAGCTGGCCATTTGTCAACAACAACGAACAGCCGACACATCATAAGCTTCATCATGATGCTCTGAGCACCTGGATTTATCCGACCAATGTTGGGAGTATCCGAGATTACCAGTTCAACATCGTACATAGAGGACTCTACCACAACCTGCTGGTCGCCCTCCCTACAGGCCTAGGTAAAACCTTTATTGCAGCCACTGTAATGCTTAATTGGTTCAAATGGACAATTGATGCCCAGATTGTTTTCGTGGCTCCAACGAAGCCGCTGGTTGCGCAACAAATCCATGCATGTTTTAATATTGTTGGCATACCTCGTTCTCACACATCTATGCTTACCGGAAACGTCCAACCAGCTCTTCGGGCAGAAGAGTGGCAGACAAAACGGGTGTTCTTCATGACTCCCCAAACTTTGGTCCGTGATCTGAAGAGCGGAATCTGCGACCCTAAAAGGATTGTTCTACTCGTTGTGGACGAAGCCCATCGAGCCACTGGCGCTTATGCATACGTGGAAATTGTGAAATTCTTACGAAGGTTCAATACCAGCTTCAGAGTCCTTGCCTTGACCGCTACCCCTGGATCGACTGTTGAAACGGTGCAAAACGTCATTGACGGTCTTGATATCTCTAGAGTTGAGATCCGAAACGAAAAATCGTTGGATATCCGGCAATACGTGCACACACGGAATATTGAGCTTGAAATATTCGACGATTCCGACGAAGTCAGCATGTCTGTAGAGCTATTTGCTAGAGCGATACAGCCGGTGTTGAGAATACTTAACGCTCAAAATGCATATTGGGGCAAAGACCCGACACTTTTGACAGCTTTCGGCTTGACTAAAGCAAGACAGCAGTACATGAATTCAGATGCGGGAAGAAAAGCACCGAGCAGTGTGAAGTGGATGGTCAATACGGTATTCACAACACTTGCAAGTCTGGCTCACGCAATCGAGTTGGTAAAGTTTCACGGCATCGGACCATTCTACCGCTACTTGAAAAACTTCACTAACGAAAAGAATGGCAAGTACGACAAGCAGATTTTGGATCATGATGATTTTAAGACTCTTATGAAGCGTTTGCGGGTGTGGATGGACACTGATGATTTTGTTGGTCATCCGAAATTGTCCTATTTGAAGACAGTCGTGCTGAACCACTTTTTGGACGCCGGAGAAGGCCACGGCGCTGCTAATGGAAGACCCCCATCAGACACAAGAATCATGATATTCGCGCATTACAGGGATAGCGCTGAGGAGGTAGTCAGAGTCTTGAAGCAGCATGAGCCAATGATCCGGCCACATATCTTCGTAGGCCAGGCAACAGCAAAGGGATCAGAAGGCATGGATCAAAAGACACAGCTTGACATTGTGGACAAGTTCAAGAGAGGCACTTACAACACCATAGTAGCTACCTCAATCGGAGAGGAGGGTCTCGACATCGGGGAGGTTGACCTCATTGTTTGCTATGACTCATCGTCTTCTCCAATTAGGATGTTACAACGAATGGGTCGGACCGGGAGGAAGAGGGCTGGTAATATCGTGCTGCTTCTGATGCGCGGGAAGGAGGGGGATTCTTACAATAAGGCAAAGGACAACTATGAAAAGATGCAGCAGAAAATTGCTAGCGGATTAGAGTTTCACTTTCATGAGGAACGCTCTCCTAGGATCGTCCCGAAAGGAATGCAGCCAGTTGTGGATAAGCGCGACATTGAAATTCCTATAGAGAATACTCAGCCGGATCTTCCGGAGCCGAAGAAACGTGGGAGACCCTTGAAGAAACCACTAAAGAAATTCCACATGCCTGACGGAGTTGAGACGGGCTTCGTTCAGGCTTCTATTGTGGGCGGGCTAAATAAACAGAGAGCACTTGGCAAGAAGAATGCAGGTTGCACTCCTGACTCGGAGACAGCGACCTTGCCGTCTCTGAATGAGGTCTTACTATCTTCTTCAGACCAATCGAAGCTGGAACAGAGATATTGCACCATAAGTGGATCGGATGTGGAATTTATTAGCGCACCAAGGCTTGATTCTTTTCCCTCTCTCCAGCGCGAGCTTCGTCCAGTTAAGACCGTGTCACATAGCTCCACTACTCATCGCTTGGTGGACGCGTTCAAAAGCGACAAAAAGTCAGTCAAAGCGAAGAAAGGGAATCAATCGGCTGTAATCGGTGACAGTTCAATCCCCAGAAATGGTTCACGGCATACAAGAGAGTTAGAGGCAAACACTTCGGCTAGTTGTGAGGCTTCTCAGGGGAGCTCCCAAGACACTGGGGCTGAGTTGCCTGCTCTTGAGCAGATATTCCAATGAAAGTGGACGTCTAGTATCAACACCGTCATTCGCAGTAGCAAGTCTCTTAAGCACCGAGCGACAAATCTGCCTCATGGTAGTATACAATGTCACGCCTCTGACATTGGCAATGATTCGTCTCTTCGACGTCCTACATCTGAGTAGCTTTGGTTGGGTATCTTGTAGAATTTTCTATCCCGTCTTTGGATCGACATTTCGTTCATGTTCACACAGCACCATCCCCCTGCCCCAGTGACCCCTGGGGCCCCTTCACGACGCCCACCGTTTCTTCCTCTCCTCTGCCTTTATCCGATCTTGGTCGCTCGAAAATGCGCCGCTCATCTTCTTCACGCCACCGTCCTCCCGTACTCTTGACCCGTTCCTCCCTCCTCCGCCTCCCCCTCTCCGCCCGCCCCTCCGTCCCCGCCGCTCCCTTTCCATCGGCAGCGCCTCGTCCAGCCCCTTCACCCCGACATTCTCCGCGCCGGTCCCGAACCGCTTCGCCCGCTCGGCGGCCCTGATGGCCTCGTCATCGGCGGGTGCGCCGAAGCGTTCCGCGCGCTTGCGGCGCTTCTCGAGCTCCGTGTCGATCTGGGAGGTAGCGAGGTTGGCGGTGTAGGTCGTATTGTCGGTGGGAGGGGGTGGAGCTAGGGAGAAGCAGGGAGATTGTTAGTTCAAGGTAGTCTTCCTGGTGTTTGTGTATTCATGGGTAGTACAGTAAGTCCTCGATATAAACAGCAGCTTATTAGGGTTTAAAATGTGACCACGATCGGTCAACTATATCGAGGTTTCACTGTGTAAGTGACAGCGTACCTGCGGTCTCATTTTGCGCCCCGTTCGGCGGGTCTACCTCCTCAATTGGCTGCTCCTCCTCCTCCTCTGGTGCGGAAGTAGGAGCTGCCGGGGGCGCAGTCGGAGCAGCGTCATTCTCGGCAGCTGTTAAAGCTAATGTTAACAGAGCTCCAGTTTCAAGAACTGGGTACCGACCGTCAGCCTTGTCTGCCTCGTTGAGCCGCGCAATTAAATCTGCCTTCTTGCCGGTATGGGGGAGGCTGCGGCTTTTGAGGATCTCCTGGAGCTCGGCATTAGTCTTTTTCGCGTATTCGGGCATGGCGCTGGGACGCGCTTGGGATTAAAGGTGGTGATGTGAGCCGAAGCAATGCTCTGTAAGGCAGCCGAGGAAGGGTGGGTTAATCCGGCTGAGAGGTTGTTTTGATAGATCAAAAACATTCCAATGAGGAGAAGCCTTGGCCACTGTCAAACGATAGGCAGGCGGAGCGCGGAACGAAGCGCGGCTAACTTTTTCTCCGGGCCTACCAAGCGGCCTTTGTGCCCCCATCTTGCTTCCATTTCTGGCCCCTGCCAGCGCTTCTCATCATGCGTATGCCGCTGTCGACTGTTCTTGTGTCTCTCGTGAGACCCTAAAAGCTGGTCGGAAATCAATTATTCCACTTCTGCGGCGCCAGCTTACGTTTCCCGCCATATACTTCTACGCTTACCATAAGCACTTAAGGCCAAGCTCCTCTGGATAGCTGCTATTACTAGCAGTTGATGCAGAAAGGACTCAGCGCCAATTCACTTGCCCCTTACTGACGGGTTACACATCGGATGGCTTTTTAAAATTGAGATTGATTTCCTTTCCTAGCTACCCATATACATAGTCAAGTGTCTCTTCTCGTTGTGTTTTCGATTTCTGTTTTTCCTTTCCACTCCTCTTTGCGGTTCAATTTCTGCTTTTTAATTGGGTCATTTCCAGACTTAGTAGAGATCATGTATCTATTCAACACCTTATTACCTCTCCTTTTCGCTCTGACAACTCCCATTACCTCTCTCCCTGCCTCGCCCTCTCCAGAGTCCCTAATGAAACGCACCATCGGCGGCACCCAACTCGCCTCCTGCTCCCTTGACAACGTCCAACTACCGAAGAGAGGCACATCCCCCCAAGTTCCAGACCCCTCGGCAGGCCTCAAACTCTCCTACGTTGTCCTCGGCCGCGGCACCCAAAACTACACCTGCGCCAACTCCGACTCCTCCTCGACCCCGACCGCCGTCGGCGCGGTCGCTATCCTCTACGACGCCTCCTGCCTCGCCGCCTACCACTCCTCCCTCCTCCACGAGCTCGTCGGCGGCACGCTGCAGTTCACGCAAGGCTATGAGGCGCTGGCTGCGAGCGTCCTAGACCGCATCTCTGGGGAGAGACTGATCCTGGGGCATCACTACTTCCCCGACCCGACGACGCCGGTGTTCGACTTCAGGAGGCCCGGGAGCGTGGACTGGTTCAGCGGCAAGAAGAGCGCAGATGTGCCGGCGCCGGAATATGCGGTCAAGGGCAAGGATAATGCCGGGGATGGGGCGGTCGATTGGCTGAAGTTGACGAGGAAGGATAGCTCGAATGTGCATGCTATTCAGGTACATTTTCGGTTCCCTTCCGCTTTCTTAGGTGTTGGTGTGTGAAAAAGGTGTATGCTAACCACGTTTGCCTGACTATAGGAAGTATATCGGATGATCACGGCCGGTGGGAAGCCGCCGAAGAATTGTCAGGGCCAGCCGAAGGATATCGAGGTCGAGTACGCAGCGGAATATTACTTTTACTCCAATTAAAATGCGAATGATGTCTGTACATATTAAAATGTAATGGGTTGCACTGTTCGGATGGGGGTTGTTAAGATTGCTTGGGTAAGAGCTTGAACAACTACAAATCAGATACTTGGCCAGTTCGAGCTTGACATGCGAGCGGGAAGTAAAGCTCGTAGTGCGTGATGACTTGGTCCTAGTAGTCAGAAGATACCCTACACGCTAAAACTTATTCACCTTTAAATTCGATTGGGAAGCTTGGTGGTCGTGAGATTGTTTTCTCTAATCACGTGGTAATATCTATATACAAGAGAATGTAAAAGTTGCTCGAAGGCCACCATGAGCCCAGGTCTACCTCGTTGAATGCAGACCTTCATCCTGTCTAAGCCATCTGTCTACGTACAGCGCTAGGACTCCTCCTCTGGGCACTCCCACCGCACTGCCCTGGGTACTTCCTATCCGTCACCGGGTTCGGGAAGATCCCCATATCAATCAGCTTGTCGAACCCCCACGCTCCGGGGCCCTTGTACGCCCAGAAGAAATACCCGCTGGCATTCTCCTCGAAGGCGTCAAGTTGCGCCTCGATGAACCGTCTGGTCTGCTGCTTTAGCCCGTCGTTCCAGCTCTCAATCGGGTCGCTGGAGCACTGGCATCCGTTCTGGTAGCATGTCGACCCTGCGAGCGTGCTGCCGTCGGGGTTGACGCAGAAGTTTGTCGCGGCGGTCCATTCGCCCACGTGGATGGGGAGTTCGGAGTTGGTGGATGCGAGGGTTTGCCCCCAGTCGCAGGCCGCGGCGATGTGCTGCGATTGGTCCATAGCCTTGTATGAGTCGGTGAAAACTTGGTACATATGCGTGTCGAGGTGGAAGTCGCGGGAGGCAGCGGTGTCAAGCTCGGTAGGGAGTGAGGTCCATTGGTCGCCAGACTCGAAGGAGTCGTGCATGATGATGTTAAGATTCGGATTTGCCGCGGCGGCGCGGACGCGGGAGTAGGCGTCGCGGGCGAATTGTTGCGTTGTGGAAAATTGGTTGCTACCCCAGCTTATGGGCTCGTTGACAAGCTCCAGGCCAACGACGGTGTCGGCGTAGTCCATGGAGCCGTATTTGGCGGCCATCGTCTCAAGGACGGATATTGTATGCTCGATGTTATCGCCTTGCTGCCAGTCAACGGAGCCGGAGCGACCTGAATTATCAAATCCGTTTTGAGACCCGGGAGATCCGTGACTGTCAACCCAAACTTTCATGCCGGCATTACGAGCCCAGCCAACTGCTTGATCGAGATAGTTGGCCGCGCCTTGCTGATACGGTGCACTAGAATTGTCGAACGACCACCAACCAACGGGTATCCGGAGAGCGTTGATGCCAGTTGCGGCTAGCTTTTGGACATCTGCTTCGGTAAACCAAGTGGACCAATGCTGTTGGAGGGTACTTTGTGATCCGCTGATCTGATCAAATGTGTACTGATCAGAGGCTCCCCCGAAGCCCCCTGAAAAAAGTTGTGCGCTATCCATCCACTTTTCGAGCACAAGCCAATTACCAACATTGACACCGCGTAGGAATCCTGTGGGCGTCGTTGAGTTTGTGAAATTTGAAGTTGGGTTATTCGGTATTATTCTGCTAGAAGGAAAAGGAATGGGAGTGCTCTGGGAAGCACTTGATATGATGCTGCTCAGAGTGGGTGTAGGCGCAGAACTGTTTTGGAGAATGCTCGGTAAGGTGTTGCTTGATGTGGATGCTGCGTCGGTGGGCAAAGGTGCAGCCGAGCTATAGCTTGGATGTCCCACCGCCACAGGCGCTTCTGTCTCGAGAGAAAATTCACGGTTGTAGGATGTCGAGCTACTAGGACTACCCACGGTCGAACCTGCGACCAGGGTATGCCAATGAGTGACTGTGGTTGTGGTGTCGTAAGACCGCCTCAAGACAGCGGGTCCTGCATAAGTTCCATAGGAGAGAAGGAAGGCCATCAAGGCCAATTGTCGAACCATTCCCATAACTGAGTAAGGGTATTTTTGGTGCGCCGGGCACCGTTAAACGACGGAATAGATAGAAGTGAATCTAGCAAGATCTTGAATGAAAGGCAATGGCCAGAAAGGCCTTGTTGGAAAACAAAGCACTTGACGGAAGACAAAGGAATGACAAAGGACACCGGTCCGCAATGAATGAAGAAGTCACACAGGTGAAGAATGTAAGGGCGGCCATCGTCGCTTGGGCGGCAAGGGCTGGACTTATCTGGACCTCCATTAGAGCTTGCATATTGCTCGAATACCGAGCTGACGGCTTTGGTAAACGCTCAGTCAGTCTCCATGCGTTGAACATGGATGCCCAAGGCACAGATCTTCTAGTGGTCGCATCCATGGGCCTTTAGATCATCGGCTGGTTGGACATTGATGAAAATCACGATAGAGATGCCGAATAAGGCTAGAGTAGACGTTTCAAACAACTTAAGCTCAAAGGAGGTGAAGCCTCGTGTTTCAGAAACATCGATCCACGTCGCTCGGAAATTTCAGGCGCTTGTTCGGCTTTGTCTACTTGTAGCAAGAAGCTTAAGAAGAACTTGAAGAAGGGAACTCCACGCGCGGCTGGTACTATGATTATGGTAGGTCTCTCAAGTACGTCTTTGGTTTGCATGGAATTCAGTGGATAGCTTATGTAATAGATAATGTATGTGGGGGAGCCGCGTATCACGTGATCGGAGCCAGAACTCAAATTCGTGTCACCGTTATCTTTCTTCTTAACTCAGACAGACATACCCATCGAAACCACCAACGGCTGGCGCGTCAAGTTTGACTGCGGTCTCCTGACATCAGCCTCATTGCGAAGGGTAGGAAAAATATACGTCTAACGGTGCTCTCTTCTAACCAAAGGCGCAGCGGGACACACATAGGCTCTAAGCCTATCGCAAAATGTCTGACGGTAAGCTACATTCCATTCACTTAATACCAAAGCTATCTGACATGATCAACATAGCCGATTTCGATACTATCAGGCGGCTACAAGCTGAGCGTAATGCTCAAGCTGCCGGGAAGAAAGGTTCCAAAACCTTTGATCCCTCCAGCCAGCGAACTGACGTCTCGACAAAGGCTTCTTTGACTGACTCATTTGATACCACCCTCTACGACGGAAATGGAAATGATAAGTACGCAGGATACAATACCTCCATTGCGGTTAATGGTGATGATGAGGATCAGGAGATGTCCGAAGCTAATGGCGACGGGCGGCGGCTTGTCGGACAGTATACAGCATCAAAAGATCAGATGAATGAGTTTGCTTCAGGAAATGGAGTTGAAGAGGAAGACATCTTACTTGGCCGAGAGAAATCCGCCAGAATCGCAGATCGCGAGAGTGACTACCAGAAGAGACGTATGAATCGCGGACCACTGACACCAACAAGAGCTGATCCTTTTGCCGCAAACGAGCATGCGGGAGTCCAGGCAGAGGGCCAGACTTACCGCGAAGTCATGCAGATGCGAGAATTAGAAAGGGAAGAAGAACGCGTGAACAAGATCATTGCTGAGAAACAAGCCAAAGGCGAAGACGGTGTTGTCGAGCACAAGGCAACACTAAAAAACGACGCTGATAAAGAAAACAGTGAAGCTGGATCCACTGTTGCGGTCACAACAGGGCGTAAGAGGAAGCAGCGCTGGGATGTTTCGAGTGAATCGACTCCAGCGCCAGAGACTACTTCTACAGACGCGAAAGCGAAAAGATCACGATGGGATCAGACCCCTGCTGTTGGTGGTGTAGAACAAGCTCCTTCAAGGAGATCAAGATGGGATCAAGCGCCTTCTCTTGGTGGTGCTACTCCAATCGGAAACCAAGGCCTCGCGACGCCGATGCACCCATCTCAGTCTGCCGTGCCTGTCACTCCGACCGCATTTGGTACGGACATCTCGTCTCGGAACACTGCTATATCGGATGAAGAACTCGACATGATGCTGCCTAGCGAAGGATACAAGATCCTGGAGCCACCGCCAGGTTATGCACCGATCAGATTACCTGCGAAGAACGTAATGGGTACTCCTGCGCCTTCGGCGAGTGCCAGCGGTCTCGGAGGATTCATGCTACAGGAGTCTGAAAATCCGCGCTCTATGGGAAAGCAGTTGCCTACAGAAATTCCGGGAGTTGGTGACCTTCAATTCTTCAAAGCAGAGGATATGAACTACTTTGGCAAATTGGTTGATGGCGCGGACGAAAATGAACTATCGGTAGAGGAACTAAAAGAAAGGAAGATTATGAGACTCCTTTTGAAGGTCAAGAATGGAACGCCTCCAATGCGAAAGACAGCCTTGCGCCAGCTGACGGACAATGCTCGGCAATTCGGTGCTGGGGCATTGTTCAATCAAATCCTGCCACTGCTAATGGAGAAAACCTTGGAAGATCAGGAGCGTCATCTACTCGTCAAGGTGATTGATAGAGTTCTCTACAAGCTCGACGACCTTGTGCGACCTTTCGTCCACAAAATTCTCGTGGTGATTGAGCCGCTATTGATTGATCAAGATTACTATGCTCGAGTTGAAGGCCGGGAAATTATTTCGAACCTCAGCAAAGCTGCCGGACTAGCGACTATGATATCTGTTATGAGGCCAGATATCGATCACTCAGATGAATATGTCAGAAACACGACCGCGCGCGCTTTTGCTGTTGTTGCTTCCGCACTTGGCATCCCAGCATTGCTGCCATTCCTACGCGCCGTCTGTAGAAGCAAGAAGTCGTGGCAAGCAAGACACACCGGTGTTAAAATCGTACAGCAGATACCCATCTTGATGGGTTGCGCTATTCTCCCGCATCTGAAGGGCTTGGTCGAGTGCATTGGAGACAATCTCAGCGATGAGCAAGCCAAAGTACGAACTGTCACATCACTTGCGATTGCTGCTCTGGCAGAGGCTGCGAACCCCTACGGTATCGAGAGTTTTGACGACATTCTTAATCCACTCTGGACGGGAGCGCGAAAGCAACGAGGCAAAGGCTTGGCAGGATTTCTAAAGGCCGTAGGCTACATCATACCTCTCATGGACGAGGAATATGCCAATTATTATACCAGTCAAATCATGGAAATCCTGCTTCGAGAGTTTAGCTCCCCTGATGAAGAGATGAAGAAAGTTGTCTTGAAGGTCATCTCGCAGTGTGCAAGCACTGACGGTGTAACTGCTGGCTATCTCAAAGAGCATGTTCTTCAGGACTTTTTCAAGAATTTCTGGCAACGAAGAATGGCTCTCGATAAGAGAAATTACCGCCAAGTTGTTGAGACTACGGTCGACCTAGGTCAAAAGGTTGGCGTTGGAGAGATTGTGGAACGCATCGTCCACAACCTTAAAGATGAGAGTGAAGCCTACCGCAAGATGACAGTTGAGACTGTCGAAAAGGTCATTGCATCACTCGGCGCGGCCGACATTGGGGAGAGGTTAGAAGAGCGTTTAATTGACGGCGTTCTTCACGCTTTCCAGGAACAAGTCGTTGAGGACATCGTTATGCTCAACGGCTTTGGTACTGTTGTAAATGCTCTTGGAACTCGTTGCAAGCCCTACCTCCCCCAAATTGTCAGCACCATTCTGTGGAGACTCAACAACAAATCGGCAACCGTTCGGCAGCAAGCAGCGGATCTCATCTCCCGCATTGCTATGGTGATGAAACAATGTGGCGAAGACGCACTGATGGGCAAGCTGGGTGTTGTACTTTATGAATACCTCGGTGAAGAATACCCGGAAGTTCTTGGGTCAATTTTAGGAGCACTACGGTCCATTGTGACAGTGGTCGGCATCAACCAGATGCAGCCTCCCATCAAAGATCTCCTACCACGACTGACACCTATCCTCCGCAATCGTCACGAGAAAGTGCAAGAAAACACCATTGACCTCGTAGGCCGGATTGCAGACAGAGGCCCTGAGTCAGTTAACGCTCGAGAATGGATGCGAATTTGCTTCGAGCTTCTCGACATGCTTAAAGCTCACAAGAAGGGAATACGTCGGGCAGCAAACAACACTTTCGGCTTCATTGCCAAAGCTATTGGTCCTCAGGATGTCCTTGCCACGCTGCTCAACAACCTCCGGGTACAAGAGCGCCAATCACGTGTCTGTACCGCCGTGGCCATTGGTATCGTCGCCGAAACCTGCGCCCCATTCACCGTGCTCCCAGCTTTGATGAATGAATATCGAGTTCCGGAGCTTAATGTTCAGAACGGCGTGCTAAAGTCTTTGTCATTCCTCTTCGAATACATCGGAGAGATGGCAAAAGATTATGTCTACGCCGTCACACCTCTCCTGGAAGATGCTCTGATTGACCGAGACCAGGTGCATCGGCAGACTGCAGCTTCGGTCGTCAAGCATGTGGCGCTGGGTGTTGTTGGCTTGGGATGTGAAGATGCCATGTTACATCTCCTAAATCTCCTCTATCCCAATCTCTTCGAGACCAGCCCCCATGTTATCGACCGAATTGTCGAGGCAATCGACGCGATTCGTATGGCTGTAGGTACCGGCGTCGTGATGAACTACGTTTGGGCAGGGTTGTTCCATCCCGCCAGAAAGGTCCGGACACCCTACTGGAGATTGTACAATGACGCCTACGTGCATGGAGCCGATGCCATGGTGCCTTACTACCCGAACTTGGCAGATGAAGGCTTGGGCAGGGATGAGCTAGCTATTGTACTTTAAGTCTTTGCAATCTTGCACCGGCGCCCATATCATATTCGCGTTGCTGGGCTCGGTATAGCATAAATGAGAGGGGCCTTAGATATTTATTCCATAGGATCGCTATCATTATCTGAATCCTAGACTATTGTACATCGATCTACCAAGATATTCATCAGACTGTGTTTCCATCGTTGTGAAAGCGCCTACGTGACATTCTCGTAACAATTTTGTGTACACTAATCGTATGCTAAGCGTGTGTATTTCTCTCATCGATGGTTCAATCGTAATCCGCTGAATGTGTTGAGATCTTGGGTGTAGCGGTTGTAGAGCCATGCAAGGCTGGGAGCCTCGAACGAGGACTGGGAAGTCGTTTGGCCAAACTGCGCCAACCTATTCCACTTCTGGCGTAGCGGATATTCCGAGACAGCATAAGGCACGACATGAAACCTCCTTACTCCGTCCAGGCCATTACACTTGACAATCTCCATCGTCTCTGAAGCTCGAGGTGCGACTCCAGGCGTCAGAGACTATCAGACCTTTGGGTGATCTCCACATGGTTTCCATGGCCGGTCCTGCGACCAGACTCGCCCATCACATGGCCTTTACTTTGCTGACGACAACCTTCCTACGCTCCTGAAGGAAATGATCCACTGATTGCCATGCCGGTGACTGTGGACTTCTGGCACAATATCCCAGACCACCAGCGCATTATCGATGTCGCTGTTCATAACGTCGCCAAAGCGCACGTCTATGCAAAAATTCCTTTTCTCTCTATCCTTCCGTTCGAAGGCTCTGTGCTCTTGTGCCATTGTCGTTCCTTACCTATCGCTCTTTTCTTCCTTTCCATAAGCTGACCTCAACGGCTGGTATCCTTGGGCTGTTTCGTTTCTCTCCTTCACACTCCTTTTCAACTTGGCATATCTCTTGAGGTCTCGCACAGCAGGCCTGTGACCAAGGCGAAATATCTCTACTGTTATCGGCAGCGCTTTCGAGAGCCAATTGAACTTGTGCTTCCGCTGCCGGCACGATGCGGTGCACTCGAGCTTTCGGTCTTTTGGCCGTCACGGCGCAAACTCTCGCAGAAGTAAGTCAATATCCAGCCAACTGATCTGCACCTACAGCTGCTTATCAATTCTTTAAGGCGGTCCCTGATCCTCAAATCTCCATCACCTTACCAGCGAATGGCGCGGGAACGACCATCCAAGAGACGATAACGTTGCCAGCGGGATTAGCGCAGACGATGACCACGACCGTGATGCAAACTACTACTGTAATGCAGACGTCTATGCAGACAGTACGTGACAAGTCGCTCGAACTTAATTGCAGCCTCGGGAATGCTAAAAATTTCCTAGGTGATGTCCACAATGACAATGATGCAAACTGTGACGGTACCTGGCACTTGCGCGGCTACAGCCGCACCACCGGCAGTTGGTAAGACTCATAATTTTTTTCACGCTCATGGCAATATGCTCACCAACCTAGCATCCGCTCCTCCTGTCGCTGTACCACCACCGCCTCCCGCCGCTGCATCGTCTCAAGCGGCTCCCCCGGCCGCCGCCGCTCCTCCTCCTGCTGCGGCAGCATCCCAAGCAGCAGCATCTGCTCCTCCTCCTCCCGCCGCTGCTCCTCCTGCTGCAGCATCATCTCAAGCCGCAGCCTCACCTCCTGCCGCTGCCGCAACTGCCACAGCTGTGACCCCAGGATCCGTCGGTGCAAACGGCCAGTGTAACTGCGCCTGCATGTGTCCCATGGGCTCTTTCCCAATGGGTGGCGCTGCTGGCGCCGCTGCTGCTCCACCTCCACCCGCGGGAGCAGCCGGTGCTGCACCCTCCGCTTCCACCATGGTCACCATGCCCTCTCCCAGCGCTGCCGCTGCCGCTTCTTCGTCAGCAGCTGCCGTACAAGAGAAGACATCCCTCTCCAATCCCTCAGTTCCAGAATCCACGTCGTCCAGCTCTGCAGCCAAAGCCGCCGAACCGGCACAGACTTCGCCATCGCCATCGCCGTCGCCTTCTCCCTCTTCTCCTTCGCCCTCACCCCCTTCTTCATCTCCTGTCGCACCCGCCGTATCCGCCCTGACCGCGTCACCCTCACCCTCTCCATCCAAACAAGGAGGTAGCGGAGGCAATGGCAATGGGCAAGGCGGCATCGGCGACATTAACACGTACTCCCTGAAGAGCGCGGTTACAGTGCAAATTGGGCAGCGGGATGCACGGCCAGCGCCCACGTTAGTTGGCCTAGTATAGACCTGTTGGACCTAAAGCAAGGAAGCCGAGGGAGAAAGAAGGAAAGAGAACTTCACTTCGTTCTATTTGAGACATATATATATTCTGAAAGCATTAACGTTCAACCATTGCCGCTGGATGCACGGCGCTTGGAGGCACATCTTGGACATACCTGTAGATAGGAAATTTAGCTCCAATAATGAAGGGCCTAATGGGCTCGTGCCACTTCCTGTGTTGCATTTTTCTTATTCATGAACTTGCTGCGCCAACACAGAGTCCCTGCGATCAGCGTACAACTCAGTCGACAAGAAATTATTCAAGATGGATGGCCCCGTTTATTGCCGCTCAAGGCATATATCATTGTCTATCTAGGTATCAGCACAGCGTGTATGTGGACTACTTAAGCTCGTAAGCGGCCCGACGCTCTTTTGTTGAGTCTGCTGCTCTCTTTGCCTTTATTTCATTTGTTCTCTTTTTCCTCTTGTCTCAAGCTTTTCGACCTCTTTGCATCACCCCCTTGGTTTCAAAATCGTACACGTAAAACGGGGCAAGACAAGGGTCTAGCTCACCAAACCACCACGCTCAACCCTCTAGCCTCAGCCTCTCTAGGTCCGCAAGAGCATCCTCAAAGCCTTTCAACTCGGCCTGCGCATCCTCCAGTTTCTTCTTCTCGCCTTGCCTGACCTCTCCTTTCACCTTGTCATACCCCGGCGCCGCCATCACCCTCTCCGACTTCTTGATCTTCTCCTGGGCATCCGCAATCGACGTCTGAACCTTCGCCGTTTCCTTCTCCAGGTCGATCCTACCTGCCACGTGAAGGTAAACTTTGGCCTGGGCGCTGACGGGATAGACGGCACATCCGCGGGGCGGGTCGGAGTTGAGCGGGAGGATTTCAACGTTTCCAGTGAACTTGAGACCCAGAGCCTTGATGCTCATGTGTTGAGCTTCGGCGATCGCGTGGCTACTTTCGTCGAGAGTCTGAATGGAGAGGTCGCCGGGCTCTTTGAAGCCGTATTGGGAGAGAAGGCTGCGCTCGGCTTCCGCGAGAGAGATGACGAAGCGGTATTTTTCGGCATCTGCGGAATAGGCATCGAATTGTTCGTTGAATTGAGGGTAAGCGGCAATCATAATAGACATCGTGTTGTCACCTTCTCTGCGTGGTAGGGTTTGCCAAAGATGTTCAGTAACGAAGGGCATGATAGGGTGCAGAAGCAAAAGACCGCCTTCGAGAGCCGTGTAAAGGGTTTGCTTAAGCGAGTCCTGTTCTGTGGCAGAGAGCTGCGAAGCGAATGCAGCCTTGCTGTACTCGATGAAGACGTCACAGAAATTAAAGAGCCAGTATTGGTATAAGGCTTGTGTTGAGTTGGCGAAATCTCGGTCATCGATCGCTTGGTTCACCTGTCTGGCTGTGGCGTTGAGCTGGTACAGAATCCATTTCTCGGCCATGGATGATGGTTTGATGTCTAATGGAGAAGCTCTAGGCTTGAAATCGTCGCCCAATCGTCCCTTGGCAAAGTTCGTAGCTTGGTACATTTTATTGCAGAATCGGCGATAAGTCTCGATTACTTTGATGTCAAAAGCAATATCGCCACCTGAAGTATTGAATTAGCGCCAATTGTATACACCAGATCCGTGTCAATAAACTCACCACCTGTGGTATAATTTACAAGTGCGAACCTGAGTGCATCGGTACCACACTGTGATATACCCTTAGGGAACGCGGTTTTTTGGTAGTTTTTGGCCCTTTCCACCTCTTTAGGCTCCAAATTACCAGTCAACAGCTTTTTGTGAAGATCCTCGAGCTCAATGCCATCGATGATATCAAGAGGATCGATGACATTGCCAAGTGATTTAGACATTTTGCGGCCTTCAGAGTCTCGAATCAACGAGTGGCAGTATACCTCTCGGAATGGGGCATCGCCCGTCATCTTCAACCCAAACATAATCATACGGGCAACCCAAAAGAATATTATATCCCACCCAGTCTCGAGCACCGAGGTAGGATAAAAGTCCTTTATGTCCTTGGTCTTGTTTGGCCAGCCTAGCGTTGAAAATGGCCACAGACCGGATGAAAACCAGGTATCCAAAACATCTTCGTCTCTCTCTAACGTGAATGTTCTTCCTGGGAATTTCTTTTCGGCTTTGACCTTAGCATCCTCTTGTGAAGGGGCGGTCACCCACAATGCACCATCACTACGATCGCCCTTTTCGCCTTCCAAAGAGATGAAGTAAGCTGGAGCCTGGTGGCCCCACCACAATTGTCGAGAAAGACACCAGTCTTGAATATTTTCCATCCACATAAGGTAGTTCTTTTCCGCAGAGTCTGGTCGAATCTTAATGCTCCCATTCTTCACAGCTTCGATGGCAGGCTTGGCTAGAGATTCCATCTGCATCCACCATTGCGGCTTGAGGATCGGCTCAATTATATCCTTCGATTTGGCGCAACGAGGTACCTTCATTGGATTGTCTTCCCACTTGACGTATAACCCTTTCTCCTTGAGCGCTTTAATAACCTCATACCGAGCGTCGAATCTCTTCATACCCTCAAAGCGCCCTGTGTTAGAATTTAGGGTACCATCATCATTGAAGATGTTGATAAAGGGCAGATTGTACTTCTTGCCACGTATGAAATCATTCTGGTCATGGGCGGGAGTTATTTTAACAGCCCCTGTACCAAAATTGCGATCCACGTCCTCGGCTCCAAAGATGATCAAAGACCTGTCCAGAAAAGGATGCTTTGCCATTTTCCCAATTAGATTTTTGTATCGCTCATCATCTGGATGTACAGCTATACCGGTGTCGCCTAACATAGTCTCCGGACGCGTTGTTGCAATTTCGACTTTGTTGTCAGTACCCTCTATCTCATAGCAGAAATGCGTCAAGACACCAAATTCTATCGGTTTCTGATAGCCTGGTACTTCGAGAAGCTTTCTACCTGGCAGTTCTTGGTTTTCAACTTCAAGGTTTGACAAAGAGGTACCAAGAGCGGAGCACCAGTTAACAAGGCGATTCGCCCTGTAGATGATTCCCTCGTCATGGAGCCTGATGAATGTATCTCGCACAGCGGCTGAGAGACTTTCATCCATCGTGAAAGCCTCTCTCGACCAATCGAGCGACCCTCCTAGACGTTTTAGTTGATTGGTGATATTTGCGTGATACTCCTCTTTCCAATCCCAGATTGTCTTGACCAGAGCCGGCCTCCCAAGATCGTGTCTTGTCTTCTTCTCCCGCTTCCACAACATCTTCTCAACCACACTTTGCGTGGATATCCCAGCATGGTCGCAGCCGGGGACCCACAGAGTTGTTCTCCCCATCATGCGCATTCGCCGTATCATGGTATCTTGTAATGCATTTGTTAAGGCATGTCCCATATGGAGCGATCCGGTAACATTGGGCGGCGGGATAGGAATGACAAAAGTTCCCTCCTTCCTCACCTGCCCGTTTTCTGTGTACCTGGGTTGGAAGAGCTTATTGTCTTCCCACCACTGATATCTTTCTTTCTCTATTCTGACAGGATCGTAGGCGTCGGTTGCTGGAGTCTTCTTGGCGGCCTTTTTCTCCTTGGACTTCGAAGGGGGTAGAGCCGCTTGATCTTGCTGTTGCTTCTTTTGCTTTTCCATCTTCTCTAAGAATTTTTTTTCTTTCTCAGCTTTCTTGCGTTCCTTCTCGACTACAAGAATAGATCAAATCAGAACGTGGTCATATATTCTAAAACAATGAGGCTACGGAATGTAAAATCACACAGCTTCGGGTCCATGCATACGTTCTTTTGCGGTTTTCGGCTTGCCATCCTTGCCCACGACATTGTCGCCATTGATCGCCGAGCCTGCGTCTTTGCCTCCTTGTGATTGACCTAGACTGTCCTTCGTCTCGGCATTGTGGATCGCAGAAGCTGTCTCGTTCGATGTCGGAGGTGGGGGACCGCTCACAGAGCCGGTAGGCTCGGTTGCTGAGAATTTGTAAGTTTTGATGGAATTCAGTATAGTGAGCTCGTAACAAACTGGGATTGTGTGACGCAGCATTGAGCGCCATGGCGAAGTGCCGCCGAGCTGGCAGAGGCCTGAAGAGCCTTCTGATCAGTATGGTGGGCAGAGCTTCACCTGCGACGAAGCTTGGTGGCAGTATCAATTAACCTTCTGGTGGCTCGTCTAGAAAATATCAAACGTTTGAGAAACAGTACAGTAAAAGCGGGTAGGTAGTTATTCATCACCCGGCCTTATTGAGTCATACGCATACAGCTCTCTAGAATTTGTGACTCTGGAAGCTCCTGCCACAAATTGTTTCGGCGGCTTCCGATGCCACTAAGCCGACCCGAACCGAGGGGCCCCCTGTTCGCCTGTTTCCCTCTTCTCTAGGTAGTACGATATCACAACCTGCTTCTGCTCTAAGTGTTTGCCAAGGGAACTTTAGTTGCTGGATGCGAGGGTTTGAAAGGCTGAGCTTAAAAGCAATAGCCATGTGTATTTACGTGCAAACATGACCTGCAAAGCTAGTAATCCCATCCTAGATGAGAGTCGCTGAAACCAAAATTGTCAAAATGCTTACCCGATAATAGTGACTACAGCTTCTACTTGCTTCAAGGTCCTGCTCGTTACTGATGGCACCTAAATCAGAGTATCTAACACAAGGGCAGACCAGGTCTTCGCCATTCTATGGATAAGAGAAGTGGAATGCTTCATTGTCTAACTTTGTGCTTGAAATACTCTAGACTTAGTCCAACAGGCATAAGAGAAAGCGGCTTTCTAGCCATCATGAACCCGCATGTAGCGCTGGCTATGCTGCACATGCGTAATAAGTCGCCAGAAGGTCGACAGCGAATTAAGTTTCAAAGGTCAAAATCCCCTAAGAGGTTTCTTCATCGTCCGTGGTGCCGGACTGATACTGTCCCCGTTGCTTGACAACGCAAGCCTTTCCTGAAGCGGCCTTCGGCTCCAGTCTGCCCGATAGGGTCGTAGGAATGTGTTTGTGTCGCCATGGTTGTGAAAGGCGACGTGCCAACTGACACGGTAGTATAAGTGCCGGATAAGGCCGGAACTTGAGACGCGTAATAATTTTGTAGATCGAATACGTCGACCAGATATTTGACTTCTCACGAAACATGGTTGTGGGTGTTCTGCAGGGCGGCAGTGCGGACTGGCTCGAAATATCGATGATCCATGGCTTCCTGAGCGGTCAAACGTTCCTAAGGCAAGGTTAGCGAATAATCCCCGTCAAGCTCTTCCCAAAACATACTTGGTGATCATATTTGAGAAGCTTGTCAAGGAAATCTATGGCCTCAGCACTGACAAATCTTTGATTTTCTGAAGTAACAAATGTATGCCAGTTCTTGCGTGGGAATCTACCCAGAATATCGTCGTATTGAGCGTCAAGTTCGATGTCGTACCGGTCTAAATATTCAAAAAGATCGTCTGTCCCCAAAACCTTCGCAATTTTCACAAGCTGATCTGCATTGCTGTTGCCATGGAAAAAGGGCTCTTTTCTAAAGATCATTGATGCAAACATGGCTCCTAGTGACCACATGTCCAGGGAGTAGTCGTACTCCTGGAAGTCAACAAGAAGCTCAGGCCCCTTGAAGTACCTCGACGCTACCCTGACGTTGTACTCGGTACCTTGATGATAAAATTCGGCTAGCCCCCAGTCGATCAGTCGTAACTGCGTATGGTCAGTCACTTCTCCGCGCACAGCGGAATTACCGTACCTTCCGCTTCTCGTGGTCAATCATGACGTTGTGAGGTTTCACATCCCTATGCATGATTCCTTTGCTATGACAGAAGTCAAGAGCTTTGAGAAGTTCGTAGATGTAGTATCGCACGTCGTAGTCGACGAACCGAGGGTACAGAGTCCGAAAGTCTGTATTGTTGACGTTCTCGAAAACAAGACTCGGGGTCTTGCTTTGGCTGTCGCGTACCACATCCAACAAGGCAACAATGTTCGGTCCCCCAGACAGGTTCTGCAGAATTTTGATCTCACGCTTTATCTTCTTCTTTTTAACCGGCTTCAGAACCTTGATGACGCATTTCTGATAGTTGACGACGTTGATACCTTCGAAAACCTCAGAGTATTTTCCTCGACCTAGGACCAGAATATATTAGCCGAGCTCATATCGGAACAATCGCAAATGTAGCAAAGTGCTAAGGATTTTGACAAAGGCAGGCTTACCGATCTTCCGTATCACCTCATAATTCTCTAATACGCCCCATGCTATGTTGACGCTGTCGTAGTCCCTAGATCTTGTCAAAAATGTCATCGAAATGAGCAGAATTACCCAGCCTGACCAGTAGGACCTCGGCATTTGCTGGTTCACATCTGCGTAGACTCGAGCCATCCCGATCGCAAGCTCGGCAAGGGCGGAACGCGCAAGAGTTGGGGAGACGTTAAAGTAAGTCTACAATCAGAGTTTAGGAGTCCCTCCCAGTTGCAGAACGCGGAAGGATATTGACGATTCGGGAGGAACCTCGCCTTTTGAGTCCCCCTACGTGGGAGAGGGCACTTGATGATGTGCGTGCCCACGTAATGCGTGATGCGCGTTTTGCAGATGGAATTCCCCCACAATCATCTGAGCGGGCGAACCTCGGGGCGAAATCACCATCACGATGGCGTGGATGGAAGGTTTCTTTGCAGAGACAACTTCACCGGGGAAAAAGCTTATTTAGAAACGCGATGCTATGCGGCGATTTCACATCTGGGTCCATACTTCTTCTCAGGACTTTGGACGTTCATTTGACTAATATGCGTGAATTATCACCGGAATGTTTTACGATCTCAACGTGCCGGTGACAGGCCTTGATGGCGACCTCGGCCAAACTCTCAGCTTTCTCGCTGACTGTGGGTGTCCCAATCCTTATGGAAAAATTTTCTCATGTTCCTCAGCAGGATACGATGTAGTTGCGCTAACACAAAACGTCACGGCCAAGCTGCCTGCAAACATAACACCTGACTTTATTCCTCATCCCCCACAGCATGCGAGCATACCAAGATCGTTGAAGCTGCTCACGAGATTAACCCTGACGATTTCTGATCCATCTCAGAACCACCGACTTTCTACCATTTATCCACAATTCAATCTGCTGGCTCTGCGACCCGTCAACGAGCGTGCTCTAATTCTCTGCTGTCACTCTTTAGAATGCGACCTCATTTCTCTAGATCTCAGCCAACGCCTCCCGTTCATTCTCAAATTCAAGACTGTTTCTTCTGCCCTTCAACGAGGCATTCGATTTGAGATTTGCTATTCTCCTGGTCTTACAGGAGATCGCTCGGAGAGCAGGCGCAATCTCATAAGTGGGGCAACTGCTCTAGTCCGTGCTACAAGGAACAAGGGCATTGTTATCAGCAGTGAGGCCAAGAACGCTCTTGGTGTCAGAGCCCCGTGGGACATCATCAACCTTGCTACCGTCTGGGGCCTGCACCACGAAAAGGGAAAGGATGCTATTGATGAGGAGGCAAGGAAAGTTATTGCCATGGCTCGGATGAAAAGAGAGAGTTTCCGAGGAGTTGTCGATTTTTTACAGGACCGGAAGATTGATGAGAACGAAAAGTCTGATGAGGGAGAAGCAAGGAATGGCTTGAAAAGGAAAGCTTCTAGAACTCCGGATGAGCTTAGAGAGTCGCGTAATGTTTCGAACGCAGAAAAGGGGATACCAAGACACGAGACCAAGAAGCGAGCTCGTAAGGGAAGATCTAAGGCATGAAATTTCCATGAAATTCCTGGGTGGCTTCTCAGCGCATAAAATGGCACCTTCAGAAAGTCCTTTTTGCGCTGAGAAGCCAGTGTCTGCCCGTGCCTGGCATCTTCTGTGGGATGCTTCCCAATTTGCAAGCTATCTTTCGACTCTGCCATTTTTTTCGGAAATTCCCCACTGGCGTCTCGAAGCATGTGCCTCCTGCATCAACATGAGTGATACCACAGAATTGTCAATGACGATTCCCGTGGTAGATCTTGATGAAGTCGTAGCAGGACTGTGGGACGGCGGAGTGGAAATGCAGTGAATTATCAGGACGCCGACGTACGTGACATTTGAAAAGGCGATCATGACGATCCGTATCGTTCCAAAGGTCGTCACAATAATGCCCCGGCATGGGAGTACGAGGGCCTTACCAGAAATAACTGCACATGAATACCGCATTCGTTGGGGAAAGATGCTCCCACCTGAGAGCATAGAGTGAGATGCGGCTTAAAACATGTTGTGGCAAGTCGAAAGATCACGCAACCAAGACAGCTGGTCGCTGGTATGCAGAGACCTAGATAATACTTTCATCCATAGCCAAGCTCTTAAAGCTTTCTCTACGATATCGGTTTCGGTCTCGCACTCTTAATTCTGTGTGTAAAGCCAGATTCGCGGGGGCCCCAATGCTAACATTTTCTTCTCAACGCACTGTAGAGTAGGCAAGCAGAAAATCATGTTTGCAATTTTCCAATCTTCCAGGAATCGGTAATGGTTGCGTTGACAGGGGCCGGAGTTCAAAAAGAAAAAGTCAGGATTGAAAGTAGCCCAATCCGTACCCTCTCACGATGCCACGAATGTTCCTTCCCCGCTGTGTAGCTAGCTAGGCCGCTTTCTCTCATTTGAAGGCGCCCTATCACAGCCTGTGTAACTGATGGTGATAGTGACAGTGACACGGTGCTTGCCGCCAGTATCCGTAAAGGCATGGCAGGGCGTAAGACCTTTCCTTTCGGATACAATTTCAGCTACTCAGACTCAAGGATTTTGACGTAAGTTTTGACTCTGCTTGTTACGAACCCAAGTAAAAGGCTGTCATATCAAAGTCAAGGTCAAGCAGAGTACATCCCTGTAGGTAAGCAGTCACTAAATACCCGCCGGAGTAATAGATGCATGATTGAAAGCCTCAATCCAGAAAGTCCATGCTTTTTAGTGCTTCCTGAATCAAGGTACAAGAAGTATTAAAGAACGGTAGCATACTCCTCAAGCTGAGGACTGATTGCTCTATCGAAGCTACGTCCCGTAACCATGAGCGAGATTCTAGTCATCACCTGTCCAGGCGGCCAGCAAAGCTCGCACCTCATCCCTCTGGTGTACGACAAAGGAAAGTTCAAGCTACGTCTAGCAGCACACTCAGCGGACTCTGCCTCTCGGCTTCGCGCTGTCTACCCGAATGCGGAAGCTGTCGTGTCCGATATCACTTCTCTCAGCGACTGCCGCAAGCTGCTGCGCGGTGCCACGGCAGCATATCATGTCGGTCCTTCATTGAACTCCCGCGAGATGGAGACGGGTTACAACATGATTGACGCCGCCGTGGCCGAGAGCCAGATACCTGGCAACAGCTTCAAACACTTTGTCCTCTCGAGCGTGGTCGGCACACAGCATCGGAATCTCATGCAGCACGACCACAAGTGTCGAGTGGAGGAGCGGCTTTTCCTTAGCCCCCTGAACTTCACAGTCCTTCAGCCGACAAATTTCATGGATGCATACAATGTCAGCAAGCTTGCCAGAGACCAAAATCCATCCATTGAGAGACTGTGGGATCCTAACATTCCGAACAGCGTTGTAGCGCTAAGGGACCTAGGGGAGGCGTCAGCTCGCGTGCTAGCGGAGAGAGAGCTGCATTATTTCGCGCAGTATCCTCTATGCTCAACCATGCCTATCTCGGATGCCGACATTCTTCACGCTATCGAAAGGCAAATAGGCAAGAAAATCGAGATCAAGACTCCATCATTCGAGACTGGGGTCATGAATCTCCTCAATTATTGTTTTGGAGAGGGACCATCCGAACTGTATGCAGCAGATCAGGTGGAGCCCGACCTCAAATGGCCCGCAGCCAAGGGTGATTTGCGTCCCGACATTTCAAGGGATGAAGCCGAAAGGTTGGTCCTGTTCTATAACAGACGTGGCTTAAAGGGGAATCCCAGCGTGTTGCGATGGCTCCTGGGACGAGAACCAACCACACCGGACGAATGGGCGAAGATAAAAGTGAACGAGTTGAAAGACAATCAACAAGTGTCGTTGGGATATTGATGGCAAAAAAAGATCAACGACCGCCCGAGCAACATTTCATCTAGGACAATGAGCAACGACACAATTCGCAAAGCTTCTCAGTAGCTTTGAATTCAATCACCAGAGGTAGCATTGTTTCCAAGAGCCTCTTCAACCTCCGTGGTAACAATATCTGTAATCGAGTATTTCTCCACGCTGAAGAAACGTAGAGACATGATGCTTTCACAATATATTTCTCAATCATTTAAACAACGTTCGAGAAGCCACCGGAGGGGTTAGCCGTTAAATAATTTGTGAGAGAGAACAGACCTTTCCGTCGCGGGATGCCCGAGGGTCGACTACCTTGTTTCCACGTAGTCGTATTATAATTGCCACACACCTTCGTCAACCAGCAATCGTTGAAGCTCTAATCCCCGACTTATGTGCATCTACCATTGCCTTTCCACACCCTATAAATTACCCTCTTCCCGAGCTTGAAAATCAGTAGCCAGGATTTCAGGTTGACTGACACATTTCGCCTTATTAATGATCTTTTAGCACAATTGAAATCTCATGGCAAGCTCCGAACCCTCCAAAGATAAGCCAGCCACGATCTTTTCTCCTGAAGATCGCATACGGCAGCTCAGCGAGGTAGACATGGTACAGTACCCATAACTCTCAATCCAAACTGATAATTGAATGGCTGACCACTCATTCCTCCTGTACAGCTAGTTGCCTCTCTCCTCGACTCCGCTTCCACCGCCATCGGCTGCCTCGCCAACACAAACCCCACCAACAATGACAACCCCACTCTCGAATCCGAAAAATCCGCCTTCCACAATTCCATCACCGAATATTTCACCACCCTGTCATCTATTGACGTGCAACTACGACGGCAGATCTTTGCGCTGCAGGAAGCCGGACTGATTGCCAAAGGCGACGAGCGGGACGCCAAGGGTGTTTCATCGGCGAGCGCTGCAAGAGACGCCAGCGGGACCCCGGGTCCGTTAGATGCGAGTAGGTTGAATTCGAGGAATGATGCGCCTGGTGAGGCGCTGAGGGAAGAGATCTGGGGAGAAGTGATCAAGATTCTGGAGAAGAGGAGGGAGGCAGATAGAGGTGGCGGATGAATTTTTCCAAGCATTGCTTGAGATCAAATGCAATCGTGACGAGAATACAAGCTAATGAAAGGCTTTTCCGATTTGGCGATGTCGAAACCGGCCAAGAATTGCCCATTGTAGCCTCGGTAAGGAGATTTCAGACAAATCGAGTTCGAGGAATCGGGGACGACGTGAGGATATTCGCGAGGAGCACACAGACAGAGGGTACTGCCACAAGTTTGGAATCCATTCCTTGGCTCAAGAACGAGCTTTTCGGCAAGCTACTGAGCTCCAAAGTGATCATTGGAGGAGAAAGTCGCCGCATTGGAAAGACGCGTTGTTGGCACCCTGATGGCACGTCATTGTTCCCTTGGTCACAGCAGGTCACTTTCGTATAGACTGGCCAAAATAGGTCTAAAGAATTGGTTGATTAGCGATTACCTTGGATACACAGAATACTGGATATCGGGTATTGGCGGAAGACCCGATGCTATTTGCGAGTCGTCAAATGGAGAATTCGCTACTGAGTCTGTGATCATGGACGGAGTAAAAGGGTCGATCCCTACTGGGTCGGTAGGAGAAACATATGAAGTTGCCGATTCGGTTTTGACATGGCTAGGAGGTGGCACAATCGGCACCATCATGGAAGAGTTGGTTTCGGAAACCTTAGCCAGCAAGAGTGGCAAGAAGCGATTTCGGCCACCTCTTAGACTTGCCAGAAGCGCAAGAAACTGCTTCAAATACTCTGCAGGTTGTAGTTCCAGGGAACTTGAATCCATAGGGATAACACATTGTATGACGTCTGCAAGGGTACAAGCTATGTCGAAAATCTTTTCGATCTTAAACGGACCAGGTTCAGTAATGGATGCAGATACGTTTCACATGAGACAACTTACCAGGCCGATCCCATGAATCTCCATCGAATCGAGAGTCAACCGACTAGTATCAAGTAACAAATCACGAGCAATAATGATGGGATAGGTGAAAGTCATGGACACATCAGGTGATGTCGAGGAGAGTAACCCATTTGTTATCGCTAGTTGCCACACCATCATTCTCAACCACTATTCAATCAAGTCAGTGCATAAGCTATCCTCGACAGCACTCCCAACAACTTGCAGACAAATCGTAAGGGGCAATTTTGCAGAGGTTAGTACCTACCTGTTGTGTGGTTCTGAGATCTGCTGCTTGGCCTTCAGTGGTCGCCATGTCAGGAGGCAGTGCTTCAGACAACCTTTTCTGCATTTGTGCCAGCCAATTCGACGAACAATCGTTCCGTGACTTGTTCCATAGTCCAATAAATGTATCGTCAAAGGGGCTAAAGAGCTCAATCAGGTAGAGAAAGCCTGCTATAGCTGTATCTGACTCCTCCACAATCGGGAGCTCGATGGTTGCCTGCAAAGACAGCGGCCGATGTCTCTGCAAGGCGTAAGCCCTCTCGGTGACAAACAACAACCAGAAAAGATTCCTCTTCAAAAAGCTTTCAGTGATGTCTTTAGTGAAGTACGCTGTTTCCTCGTGCATGCCCATGATCTGCACCAGCGTTGTCGCCTCGCGCAGGAAATACCAAGCTACATTATGTTTATCCAGGGAGAAGTAGCAGCCAAACAAGAAGAATGAAATGACGGCGGCGTTTGTGGTAGGTGGGTCGATATAGTCGCAGCTTTTACGGACCCGGAGAATATCCTCTAGCAAAACTAGTGTTGTTCTTTGCCGGGACTGCATACCTGCTTCTTCGTCTGATGTCCCCATTCCTGGCTGAATTAGGACAAAGGCACAGAGTGACGAAATCAGACAGTAGGCCTCCGGAGAGCGATCTATCTCCCCCGACAGTTTCAGTACCTGGGCACGCCGCAGAATGGGCAACGTAGGATACATTGAGTTGAAAAAAAAGTCAATGCAACTCTCGATCGTTTGAGGCGGAAGGAGTTCTGACTCCCTCTTGTAAGTAGGTGACGTTAAAGGGCTGTTGAAGTTTAATTGGCCACCAGCTTCTTTCTCGTAGCGTTGCGTTTCTCTAAGCTCGGATATGACCTTTGCACGGGAGCCTTTGGGTCCCTTTTTCTGTGGCACCGCGTTGTATGTACAGTTCAACGATGCATGTGCGCAGTTGTTGCATGGTAAAGTACTAGAACACTTGACCTTCTCGATTATTAGACCAACCCTGAGATGCTCGCGAGATGAGCCTCTACCTTGCGTTTATGACATTGGTCGCATGCCCGATGCGGCTGGCTTTTCAGCGTAGTTGGGGACATGGTGATTCTGCATGAATATGTCGGCCAATCGGTCTGATAGGCAACATTCAGCGCTTTTGATTGTTGTACATTGCAGTTGGAAGATCTAATGGCGATGAGGAGACAGCGAACTAAGTCACGGAACAGCTAATGTAAGGACTACTGCAATTGGACGGGGTTACAAGACGGCGCTACGCCGGTTGAGCGAAGCTGGTTCCTGTGGCGGCACTTCACTTATAGCAAGAGTAACGTAATGACGTTTGGAAGATGGAGAAATTTATTCCAATGATCTATCTATGAACGCGGCCAAAAATTTATCGAGCTAAGATCAGATACAATTAAAACAGCTTTGGGATGAAGATCTAGAGGACTTTTCGTCTCTCCATTCATTCCGCCCGGCTAGGCTTCTCAACATTAATCTGAAAGTATGTACATAGTCGACAATATCGAGAGCGAGCAGATGAATCCGATTCGCCATCCCATCTTCGTCGATTGATAACCGCGCCAGGTCTTGCCCCCCACATCCGAAAGTCCCATACACAATATAAATTAATCTTCTCCATGCTCAAGGAAAGATTTTTCGATAAAGGTGAAGACCATAGCCTGGTCAAGCGGGATAACCCATCCATATCGACATTACAATTACTTTTCCTGCCGTTGAATAACAACCCATCCCATTTTCAACGCCAGATTCGCTTATGGGTATAATGTAAAACATGAAAATTTGAATGTTTGCTCGTCGAGAGCTCCTCTAAGAACGCCCTGCTGAAGGAATGTGACTAGAAAGGAAAAGCAATGTCGTAACGTCGTAATTGGCTGCAATGTTCCTATACTGTTGGCGGGCCGCCACGGCCATTCGAGCCTAGTTGCGAGAAGAGATGCTCTGGCGGTACCCTTCCGATATTGGAGTGTTTGTCATTATAAGTGGTCGGTATGGACGAGTAGCCAGCACGCCGCTTCTGCACTCTGTCCGCAATTATTCCGGCGAGAATTATAAGGAAAATGCAGCCAAGAGCAGCGCACAGCGAAACAAGAATGACAATACCCTTAGAATGTCGGGAGCCTGTTCACAACATTAGCGGGTTATATTAGGGACACGTAATGAGGATGTAACTTACCGCCACTGGATAACTTGTTCACATTTTGTGAAAACAATTGACTCAAACTACCAGCATCACCATTGGCTGTAGTTGAGAGAATGAAAGGCTGAAAACTTTGGCCATCAAACAAGGCCGCCGATGCATTTCCGAAATTAGGCAATTCAAGCAGTCCAGTGATAAGAAGCGTCTGGTCATCGTCTAAGAGATTAGAGTGGTCGTGGTTCTTGCCTAACTGGAGAACCTGGAGACCCCGTAAAACCGTATTAGGGCCAAATCTATCGCCAACAGACTCAAAATTGTCTCCGTTTCTCTCCATCAAGTATGTGGAACCGTTTGGAGCGATACCGGAGATCCAGAATCTTGAGCCGTCATTTCTCTCTAATGCGAACGCGGTAACAGGGCCTGGAACCGATCCGGTTGCCATCGCTGACCATCGCTGGTTCTTCGTGTCGTATGTGGCAACAAAAGCAGTGTTTCCATTCACGGTTAAGTTACCGGCCACGGTCAGTTGGCTGCTTGAAGTCCACACCAAGGATGTCACGACACCACCCAGCGCTGTTCCAGGCCGTGTCCATTGGTTACTGGAGGTTTGAAAGACACAGACACTGGGACATCCAAGGGAACCGGCAGTTTCAAATGAACCTCCAACGTAGACATCGGAACTACCGGGGCGAGGGGCAACAGCATTGACAATAACGGTACTCCCTGTCAGTGCCGGTGGTTGGTTGGCTGCATAATTGCCTGACCCAAGGTCGACGGCGAGGAGACCATTGACTTCCGACCCAGATACCTCGCCTGACAAGGAACCCCCAGCGAAGAGAATCTGTTCTTGAGTATCCATAGCCAAAAATGTCGCATTTTCACCTATGCCAGATGGAAGACCGGTTACTACGTTATTGTGTGAGCCATTGACGAAGATGAGATTGTTGACAATTGAGCCATTTGTAGCAGTGGCCGCAAAGTGACCACCGAGAATAGTAACATTGAGCCCGTTGTGATCATAAAAGTGCCCTGTGACGACACCAGCTATGCCGTTAGTATCTGTCAATGCTCTTTTGCGGAGAGGAGTCTGAGCGCTCGTGGGACGAATGTTGGCACCCAGGGAACCTAGCGTCACTGCTGTCGATGATGCGTCTAATGAGACAGCACCGCTGATAGCCTCTCCGCCAGAGCCTAAGCTGCCTGCAACATATTGTGTGTTGTTCGGTATTGTCACCGAGGTGCTCAGTTGACCAGCAAGTGCCGTCCTCACCACGTTAAGATTTTGAAGCCAGTTCTGCCTTGAAGGAACCCAGATGGCAAAACCTGAAACAGACCGAGCAGGATTGCTGCCAAAAGCAAGAATCTGATCAAACCCTCCATTAAATGTGATAGTGGTCTCAGGGCGATCACTGGTAACGTTAAGCTGTAGTGGGACAACGGCGTCAACTCTGCCATTCAATCCAGCTCCAAGGGGTACCCATTCGTTGTGTGAATAGGACCATGAAGCTGCGTTGCTAAGACCGTCAACGTTGGCACTGGCTGCATTTGTGAAGTTGCCCCCAAGGTAAAGCGCATCGTTTGTGGCGAATAGAGAAAACACCTCGCCATTTAAGCCGCTATCTTGAAGGGAGGTAGCATTATTATTCCTGAAAGCCATAACGTTTTCAAATACGTCATCCGAGAATTTGCCACCAGCATAAATTGTGTCTCCCTCGGTGATTAGAGATGTGACTGTCGCTCCTTGCTTCAGCTCGGTTCCAGCCCGGTTGATCGCAGACCGTGAAAAGTCGGTGTTCACCACAGCCTGATTTGGATCGTAATCGAACAATCCGTTTAAACCACCAGTGTTCGAAATGAGCTCAAACTTGACTCTTGATGCCACGACTCTCTGGCTTGCTTGTCCAGGCACCGGCGAGAGGGTGATTGTGGGTCGAAAGGAGTCACTGCTAGCTTCTACGTAAGCCATAAACACCTGGTCATACTTGTCAAAGTCATTGCTCTGGAAAAACGTTGTGCTAAAGGGGGCAGCGGGTGTTGCGCCAGATGAACCCAAATTTGCAGTGACGTTGACCTCTCCTCGGCTAAGACAGGAGTTATCCGAGCGACAGCCCGGAGTGAAAACGGTGATTGTATAGTTCCCTGACTGAGAAATGTCTGGTCTGAAAACCACCGAGGCAGAAGCCGCATCAGTTGTTGCAAGGTCTGCAGACAAATAATCCGATTGACTGCCTGGGATGGATAAGGTCTGCCATGTGCCATTGACAGTAGCAGAAGAGCCGAAACTTAGGCCGGCACAGGTAGGTTCGTTAAAATCATTGATAGCATACGCAAAGATATCTGGTGCAAGTATGTCAGTTTCCTTCACATATGTTCTAAATATTCGAATACGTACCGTCCTCGAAGAGTTCAATACCGTTCAAGCCTCCACCATTTCCGTACCATTCCGAGATTTCGATCCTGAAGGTGCTCACACCAACATGGTTCACAAATGAGAAATCTTGAAAGCTGTTTGAATCATTTTGGGCCAGGTTGCATTGACTGGAGCAAGAGACAATATCTCCTGTAGAAGGGTCCGTCGTCGTCAGGTTCAGAATACCCCCATTATCAACGTTGAAGAATCGAAAGGTGCGAGTGCCTCTCCCATCCTGATTCGCATTCCACAATCTGAGCTTGGTAGGGATGTAGCCAAAGTGGGTGACAGCTTGCCAGTATCCGGGCTGGTTGTCAGGAAGCAGCCATGTTCGGCCTGGTCCACTCGTGCCATTCTGAGGACAAACTATATTGCGGGGATCGCTAAAGTCAGGATTTGCGCTGGAACCGGAGGCTGATAATTGTGCAGCGGACAAATTGATGACTTGGTTGTCTCTGGGCTCTGGGGCGGTGGTGTTTCCTAGGCCACTGAAAGACCCGCCAAAAACGATGTGCCCATTAGGTGCCTTGGTTATAGAGGTCACGGGGCCATTAAACCCGGCAAAAGGCAGATTTGTCCATTGTCCTCCTTGGGCGTCGGGACTTGTCTTCGGAGCCCCACCAACCCAGGCAATTGCATTGTTGGAGCCAGCTGCCTTGAATTGTCCGCCAACGTAGACTGAATCGGTGTCCTGGTCACAGAGTAGTGATGAAACCGTGCCTTCTATTCCGGGAAGAGCTATCACTTGGTAGCTGCTAGGATCGAAAAGGGCGATTGACTGGGTGTTGCTCGTATTGCCCAAGGTGGTGAAATTGCCTCCCACGACCACTCCGAGAAATTGTCCTGATCTGACGACATAAGGACACATGGCGGTAATGTGGGCATCGGCTTGGGCTAGGCGGCTGAAATCGCCATCCGGTAACGCTTTCAATATTGCCTGTTGGCCATCTCTTGAAGCACTCTCACTTTGCCCTTGAGTTGTGTAGACAGAAATCGCGTCGAAGTTGCCAGCCAATCCAACCCGATCTAGCGATCTTATGTCTAATTGAGGAGTAGGCACAGACTGTTGCGAAGCTGCATGTTGGAGATGTAAAGTAGAAGCGAGTAACACTGGCCACAGTCGTATGATCGAGGCGAGTTCGGGGATTTGAGGGAACGCGATCCCTATCTTCATTTTAGAGGATATTTTGTAGAGTAATCGACGTGAATTTTCCTCGATTCAGTACACGAAGATCATTCAGTGACGTTGACTAGAGGCGAAGAATCATAGTGACCGTCGGTGGATGTGAAGACGCGACCGATGAAGAGCTGGTTGGCTGTGCGGTCGAAGCTCTGGTGATCGAAAACACAACGGGACTGGCAGAAGAGACGATTGATGGGGAGCAAGAGGGGGTTGGATAGGCGTGTGTCAAGGTGAAGAACAAGACGAGATATGGTTAACGAGCGTGGTGTTGACAAGCAAAGGCCCGAGTTCCGTCGTATTGGTAGAGAGATGATGTGGTGGCAGTCGGCAGTAAACTCCTTTCCAGGCACAATTGAGCTGGCCAGTCGACGGGAAAGGCGCCATACCCGACCCGGTCAAGTTCGGGTGCAAATTCGCTAATTCCCCTCCGCCTCCGCGCCATCGGCCTCGCAACCAACCACCATCCACTTGCCAGCTGCCAGAAAATCATGCTCCATGTCGTCGCAAACCAATGGCCGCTGCCTCCAGTTCCCGTCATCTCCTTTCCAGGAATCCGGGGCTGAAGCTTTGCTTCTTCCAGGCCTGCTTCAAGACACCATGCCGTCACCTCGCTCTGATTCCACCCCAATTGGAGATCTGCGATACCGCCACTGACCTGCAGAAAGCTTCTTTTTCCTCTCGTATGCCGCTCTTCTCTCCTCCACTGCAGCAAAACGGCCGGCCGCAGGTCAGTCGCATGATCCTCAAATCCTTTGACTATGCAAGGGTGACATCAGTGTCAAACCCCGGCCTGGGAGGAGCCTAGGAGGCTGCATGTTTCAAGATCAACGAAAGGCACCACAAATAGATCCTGTCCATCTTCCATACCATCCTTGAAATTCACAGGACTTGGGCATAATTTGCCCTGTACCACCACTGGCGCGCGTTCCAGACCTGTTGCCGATTCCAATGACGAGCAGGAGCAGGGACTGACATTTGGTGTTATTTTGTTTTTGCGTCCAATCATTGTGGACGTGCGTGGCCTAGCGATCCAGTACTGCTCAAAATGATCTGCAGCAGCAAAGGTTTCCACTACCTTCTACCTACCCTAGTTATTCACATCGATCTTTGAGGCTCATTAGAGGCCCAGGCAGCCGCCTGTGGCCGTTGAATGCTACTTGAAGCCAACTGGGATCGAGGGTGATATATCATGTTAAGAGTGAAGTATTCTTTCTTGCGACTATTGGCATGAGATCTTTTACTCACACCCTCCGAATGTCTTAGCCCAAAGCCTGCTGTTCTTGTCAGATAAAAACGATACGTTAAGACTCGGTTTCCGGCCGTGTCACTTTTACGTCTCGACGTGCGACTTGGTGCCGTATTATTTGTCATTGTTCTGCACTTTAATGGTTCATCCATTGCGTATCTTGTACTCGATCAACTGTATTCGCGAGATGTGCTTCGTCTATGGATACGATGCCTACCTATAGCCTTGATGAGATAATACTTGCTCCTCTATCTGCTCTAGCTCATTCCGACGAAGAGGATGCCATAGGAGGTCAAGACACAGCACTGAACCGAAAGCGGCCAGCTCATGGCCAGCCCGTCGAGGCCCAAGGTCTTAACGCTAAGTGATCTCCTATTTTTGCGCTGCTCTGTTCAAACACCTGAATTATTAGAAGGCGTGTGTCAGAGGTTTATGACACGCGGGTCCAATTGCCGCTATTAAACTATGTAAGAGCGCAACCTCAGCTGGTAATTATATAGATAGCCATTACTGCGACATGGTATAAGAAAGATTCCTTTGAAGCAGGGTTCTAGGGCCTCGGAGGACATCCGCTCAACCACATCCTTGATCTGCATAGAGGCACTCATATACCTATAGAAGTCTGTACGCTCCCCGATCCGTTTCTTAGACATCAGATTAAAGTTCAACGCAGTCTGTAGACCGCGAAAAAGGCACATAGGTCACGGCCGGTAGAGGTATTGCCTTTCGAGCAACCTTTTCGTAAAAGTGTGAGATTTCGTAGACCATGCACGGTCAAATAAACAATCAATCGGTATAGATTAAAAGGGAAGGTCAAGGCTCCAAAGGAAAACCAACACTAAACAGGAAGAAGACTCGACGTTGTCAAACAACCCAGCCAAACGCTAAGATTCCATCGGGCACTCCGCACTCATAAATGCCTCTTTACTTTCCTGTTTCGGTTGATTTCGAGACCCCGGACGGCGTTGTGGAAGGTCTGCTCGGCACCGTTTCGATCTCCAGGCCTCCCCTCACGCATTGAAAATTCTGTGAAGGCTAATCGCCTTTTTGAATCTTCACCTCTGTAGCTGTCTATCCTGCTCAGCTCTTATTTTGATTTTTTGAACCTTCCTAGGTACCATTACTAAAGTTTTGACGGGCTAGAAACCCCACTCGACCCTCCTCTTGCACGTCACTAAACTGCAAGGGACGGGCTATTAAATGTATATCTGTTGGGCTTAAGCATTCCACACCAACGATTACAACGACGGACAAGTCTCGTAGTGGGAAATCAAGTGTTAAACGTCAGATTGATATTGCTGTCCAAGCGAAATACCTGCTATCTTCTGTGTGACTCGACGTTGATCAATTAAACATGCAAATAAAAGCTGGTAGCAAGTTCACGCCGGAGTATGACTGCCAGCGACCTTAAGCCTATTCTGAACAACACGACCTTCTTTGCTAATATCTCAATAGAGTCCTTCTCTCTGCACCACGTCGCTCCGCCGGGAAACCAAGCGCAGATGGCGAACTTGTACTGTACACACAGTCAGTGTACTCATTTGAAAGTCATTCAAAGACCTCCGAGGTCCGGGTCTTGAACATCGCAGACGGCACATCAAAAGTAATTACCAGCGACCTCAAAGCCGCAGAGCCAAAGTGGCTTGGCGACGGCCACGACATTCTCTGGCTGAAGGAGAGCAGCGAGAACGGCAATACTAGTTTCGTTATCGGGAGTGCGGATGATGTTGGCAAGACATACGTTGCTGGTACCGTCGCAGGGTCTGTTGGAAATCTTAAAATTCATCCGCTCGAGCAGGGCAGATTCGCGGTAGCAGTGACGGGGAAGGCCAATCCAGACGGGAGCCTTTTTAACCCTAAAGGTGCATCATCTTCGCATAGCACCGCCAGGTTGTACGACAGTCTCTATATCAGACACTGGGATGAATGGGTTACCCAACAGAAAAACGCCATCTTCACGACCGTGCTCCAGCAATCAACACCCAAAGTCACCGACCGCCCGGGAAGGTATAGCCTTCTCGGGCTGACCAACATCTTGAACAATACCGGCCTGGAATGTCCGTTCGATCCACCATCGGATGGGACCAGTCAATTTGACATCAGTTCTACAGGTTTGACCACCAACGCGTAACGTCCTTGCGTCGAGCTAACATTTAGAAGGGATCGTGTTTTGCGCGAAGAGTCCATGGGTCAACCCTGCCACGCATACCAAATGCGAAACTTATCTTGTCCCACTGAATACGTTTCTAGAGCTTGATGCCGGTCCGCCAAAGCTGCTTAATGTACCTGGCCTGCACGGAGCAGTCACGTCTCCAGTTTTCTCCCCGGATGGGAAACATGTCGCTTTCCTCAAGATGGCTCAAGACGGTTATGAAGCTGATCGAAACGTTATTGTGCTATTCAACGACGTATCAGATAACCAAGAAGCAACACAGCTGTTCAGAAAAGCAGAAGGCACTTCGACTTGGGACCGTAGCCCATCCTCGGTTAGTTGGTCAGTAGACGGCAAAAGTCTCTTGACCACGGCTGGTGATAACGGATGCGAGTGCTTGTTCCAAATTCCTCTCACATCTTCACTTACGACCTCTGAATCCGAGCCCATCCGGTTAACAACCAAGGGTGCCGTGGTCGACGTAGCTCCAGCCGCCGCAAAGTCGGCGGACCTATTCGTCAGCAGCAATTCCTTCATCGACAACAGCACCTACTCGGTCCTAAACCCATCCAAGCCGAAAGAAATCAAGAAGATCTCCTCACTCTCTGAAGCTGGCTCCGCATTCGGTCTATCTCCGGACCAAGTCGAAGAGGTCTGGTGGAAAGGCGCACACGACCACCCCATCCATGCTTGGATGCTCAAACCCTCCTCCTTCAAAAAGGGCGAGAAATACCCCCTCTGCTATCTGATCCACGGGGGTCCTCAGGGCGCATGGATGGACCAGTGGAGCACGCGCTGGAACGGCGCCGTTTTCGCCGAGCAGGGCTACATCGTCATCATGCCCAACCCCACCGGATCCACGACCTACGGCCAAGCCCTCACCGACGCGATCCAATGCCAGTGGGGCGGCCGCACCTACGAAGACCTCGTTAAAGGCTTCGAGCACCTCGAGACCCTCGACTTCATCGACACCACTCGCGCCGTGGCCGCGGGCGCCTCCTTCGGCGGGTACATGATGAACTGGATCCAGGGGCAGCCCCTCGGCCGCAAGTTCAAAGCCCTCGCCTGCCACGACGGGATCTTCAGCACGGTCGCGGGCGAGCTGGCGTCCGAGGAGATGTACTTCCCCGTGCACGACATGGGGGGCAAGCAGTGGGAGGAGCGGGAGCTGTGGGAGAAGTGGGACCCATCGCGGTACACGCAGAACTGGGCCACGCCGCAGTTGATTATACACAGCGAGCTGGATTATCGGCTTACGATGGCAGATGGGCTGGCGGCTTTCAATGTGCTGCAGATGAGGGACGTACCGAGCCAGTTCTTGACGTTCCCAAATGTAAGTACAGCACATTTTTGACGAGTAGCCCGTGACCTTCTACTCCGCCTGCCAAATTAAAAAAAATGAGGACTGACAAAGAAACTTTAACAGGAAAATCACTTTGTCTTGCATCCCGAGAACTCCCTAGTCTGGCACCACACGGTGTTGAACTGGCTGAACAAGTACGCCGGCCTGCCTCCGCTGTTGAAGCAAAACGGAGAAGACGGTCTCCCATCCAAGGGGGGCTGGAAGCCGCCGACGGAGGAGATGAAGAAGATGTCTCTCTAATCCTGATAAAGCTCCTGAGATCTCGGAAAATAGAGCCTCACGTGGAAAGGAAAAAGGTGGGTATTCTTTATAGTGGGTTAAAAAAGGCTTTGTTGTTCCTGGTTTCTATGGTCTTGAGGAGATACGTGAAAGACTTTCTTACAATTTTAGCAAAAGTCACCATCCATCGAACATGACCAACTTTGAAATCCAATAGTTGCCGTGGTAAATACCCGATATTCATGCTCTGACGGCCTCCTAACTTCCGTGGTCTAGATTCAAGGACGTCTGTGCAGCGTTCTCCCGTCGCCGGAGTCATCCTTCCTGGTATTTCACTTGGCTCTCCTCTCCCTCTCTCTGACCCCTCTTGGTTTCATTTCGGGATGCAGGGTCCAACAAGTGTCACTTGTGTGCCAGTAGGGATTGGGGCAACCAGGAGTATCGCAGCGAATGTCGTCCTTGTTCTTCTTCTTCTCCTTATCTATAGCCTGGGTTACCGGTTTGGTATTGTTTCTACCTCGGTATCTGGTATTTCTTCTCCCTTGGTTTTTCTTCTTCCAATCTTTAGCCTGCTTTTCGAGCTCCCTGAACTCCACCTGCAGATACTCGTAAAGGAAGGGAAGGTTATATCGTTCGTCGGGGTCCTGTGCCCGGAGCCAGTCATACTCGTCTTGGAACCTGCCATAGCTAGGGGGCAAGCCGTACATGATGTTGACGACCATAATACCATCGGGGTAAATATATTCAGCTCTGGCAAGGTCAGCTTTATGCTGACGGTGGCGATTGAAGTAGTCGGTCATGGATTCACAGTCCTGAAGTTTGAGATTTGCAATCTATTCCAGAATCTGTTCTTGTGCTCGATCGGTGCTGACTTGGTATTGGTTGACGATATAGGCATACGCCGTAGCCGGGTCGTCGTCGTCGTCAATTTCAATGGCAATTCCCTTGCGGACCTATTTGTATAACAGGTCGAGAGAAGTTCGTACTTTGTCCTTAGACTCTTCATATTCCTCCCACGCTGCCTGCCATACTAAGAGACTCCAGGCTCCGTCGATTCCAGCACGAATTAAATCTTCGCCTCGAACGACAACACCGGTGTCGGCAGCGATAAGGCAATCATCTGGTTCTGGTTCTTTGGTGATAATCTTCTCCTCTCCAGTGAGGATTTTCCAAACATCTTTTGCCTTAGCGGCACGTTGAAAGTCTCTTGTCCAGTCTAGATAGTTGAACTTTCCTTGGAGTTGCTGACTGGGTTTCACCTGAGAAGTAGACATGGTGGGTATACTAGTACGTGAAAGAGCTGGTTGATCTCACAAAACACTATCGATCAGTCAAACATCCGTCTGCCTAAAACAAGGCACTCATAGCAGTGGGAAATGCCGAAAGGTACAAGATGGATATATTGCAGAATGTGCGAGAGAGAGAGAGAGAGAGAGAGGTTCATATCATCCTCTCTCTGTTACCGCGCTAGCCTAAAATTAAGAAGCTATAACCACTGGTAAAGAGGTGAAAGTCCTAGTGAACTGCTCAGTGAACAACTCGTAGGCTGAACATTTGGTCCACTGTCAACTGAGCTTTCCTGTCCCCAGCCAGCCAAACCCGTCTCCGTCCTCAATATCTGTTGTCTCCGCGCCTCTATCATGTTCGATACGTTCCAAGCACCCGAGCGTCTCGGGACCAAAACCTTGGGCTATCCTCCACCCTTTGTCCTGGAGACGAGCAAGCTGTCAAAATTGTCAGCGCTTCAAACTCCAGCGAGGTCGCGCGGGCAATAAGCACCAGGCCAAAGTACGCATAATTCTCTGCGTTCTTGAGCTTCTGCCTGGGCGGGATGGCCAGGACATTTCGCCATTTGTAGGCGATCTGGTTGCTTCCAAGATCTATGCGCTCGTCCGTACCTGCGTTTTCGACATTTAGGATTAGAGGTTTTCTAGCAGAAGGGAAGGAGAGTGGTCGATGCTTACGGGTCCAGGGCGGTAGATGACACATCTGTAGTGGGGCTGTTAGCAAAGAGGAGAGGGAGCAATGTGGGGAGGTAGGATGTAGATAGAGTACCTCGTGCAAGAGAACGAAGGCAGTTGACTCGCGGAAGATATCGATAGGCGTTTGTGGGCTTCCGTCACGGTCCACAGTCTGTGGATTTAATCTCGAGTAGTCGTAATCACGGCTTAGGAGCTCAAGACTGGAAACCGACTCTTCTGTGAATTGGGTATCGCACAGCTGGCATCAAAGACTTCCCAGTCAGCGGTGTCCAAGATTGAAAGAATGGATGACGGACCGTGATGGTAGCTCTCATTGGATTCTGCGGTGTCAACGCAGGCACTGTCATTAGATATACCTGACCTAACCGTCGAGAACTCTGGCAGCCATGAGTTCTGCCCATCACAATTCCGTTGTCCTGGTCTACTGTCAGGATCTCATGAGCAAGAAGTGTGAAAGTAATCAAAAGGTAGTATTTAAATATGTTGGATACTGAGGCTAACCTGGTCTATCCATTCTTGGTACACTCTATTTGCACGGCCATTTGCCCTGCCGTTCGCAGAGTAAGGTCGCTCTCTCTGACGCTTGTAAAGAGGAGGAAGCGGTGGCGGAGGGTTCTGTCTTAGTTTCCATCGAGAGTTACCCTTTGGATCTTGGGCATCATTATCGCAATAGAATCGGTAATTTGCTTGAGATCGGTCGTTATTTGGTTCTGGTACCATTCCTGATATACCAGGGTGGATGGCCGGGTGGCCGAATACGCCTTTGATTCATCAGATCGGGATTTGGGAACTTGGACACTGTTCTTACTCGTGACAGTCTTGACATTCTCTTCATACTGAGGATTGCCTGGTCTTCCAGGCGAGAACAGTATTCTAAAATATTCCTCTTGTAACCTGTCTCCTGATATTAAACGATCACTAGCATTCTTTGCCCACGTGATTGCATCATCAAACGCATCGCGGAAGTGTGAACCGTGGCGATCACACGAATCGTGAATCCAATAGGTAGAAGGTTCCTGACAGATTCCTTGCGAAATGAGCATGAAAATGACCAGTAAAGCTGGTGAGAAAATTTCATGGCTGAGCTTTGGAGTCATCAGGCAGGAGGGGGTCTATACAGCCGCATATTCCAAAGCGAGAGATAGCTATTCAAACTATGAGGTTGAAGCACATCGGTCGCACAGACTTCATCAATTTTTGAAATTTTAGCACATGCTGTTATGGCGCGGGTCGTCCACCATCACGACATCGGCCAACGTCCAACTGGAGAATGAAAATCAGATATTGAGTCTGGACACTTATTGATCTCAGATGATACAGTGATACAGCCATTCTCGCTCCAACTATTCGTTGGTGTGAAGGTGTCTAGTGGTCAGATTTGTCGTTTCTGGACCATCCGGCACCCAACACTTGCGCCACTCCAACAGACCACGTCGGCGCAGTAATTGTGTTAAGCGCAGTCACGTCTCGGAAACTATGTGCGCTTAGTCTTGCTCGTGGACTTTATACATAACTGTTTCTCTGGGCAAGTCCGTCAGTCCGTCAAGGCTCGTTGACTTGTTCATTTAACATCAGATAGTCACGTCCCACGACAATTAGATTACTGTAGCGGTCAATTCCCGTATACTCTAGCCGTGAACGACGATTTCATGACTGAGTTGAAAGCTAATGCCCACTTCGAGTACACACCATGGAATATTCTAGATGCTGGACGCCCATATGAAGAGTTCACAATTTCTCGTCATGGATTATTGTCACTTGTAGAGCTTTTCTCCCGAGCCCACCGAACTGTTCATTCTGTCTGGGCAACATCGAGCTCATAAATGATCAGTGTTCGTCCGTAGAGATTGAGTATGAGCCGTATCGTAGAATTTGATGCCAAAGCTTTCGGAGCTCTCGATTCTATGCTTGTCCACTCCGCGCCGTGTCTCGGAAAAGAGGATGCTCTTTCCGGGCCGGGGGCTAAGGGGCGGGACTGGTGTAATGTCCATAGATGAGCGACCCGGGACCTCGGGCTGCTGTCTTCAAGCCTGCAGAAACTGTTCAGTGCGAGCGGTAGGGTCAGGCGCTTACGGTGGCCTGAACAGCTCGCAAGCTGGAGAAGAAATAGTCGCTTGACAGCTGAGCGAAAGGCTGTGGAGCGGAACATCACTTCATTGGTGGGAAATCCATGTGCCTTGTTTGACGCTGTCAGACGAAAGGATCCTGAATAACGCCTTTCGAGAATGTCGTAGCCTTAAACTAGCAGTGAAAATATTTCACCAAAAGAGTTCGTATGGGAGTGCGTTAGGTATAGCCACGGTTTCAAAGACTCTAGAATTGCGTAGATCTTCGGTCTTCATGGCATGCATTCCGCAGAGTGTCTTTCTGAACTACCTGTACCTTACAATTTTTGGTCTGACATGACGAGAAGGCTGACAGAAACAATGGCCGCTCCCCTCAGAGTCCGGGGGTTAGTGCTCCGCGACAATTCAGGGTTAGCTTCTCTTCAACTAACAGCGTTCCATCTTACAATTTCTTGGTCCTTTCTCTAGCACACATGGTAGGGATACCCAGTCCCTGCATGGCAAGGGTGATCCCTTTGTGGGTTTTCTTCGATCTTCGGGATTGCTCTCTATCAACTGGTATGAAACTTCTAACACCCGTATCGAATCTTAGACCCTGCTGGACCGTGACCGTGACCGTGACCTTGTATCCCGCTGCGGCAGAGTCCCTGTAGGCTGCGGAGCCCCATCGTCGACCCTCCGCATTTTCCATGTGGAGATGGGGACATTCTGTGGGCCAGAACCTACACAGGAAGGCCGACGAGCGGAGTATCTTCCCTGCCTCTTCTTCCATTCGCCAGCCTTTGGACTTCAAGGACCAGGGGGGGACTAGGTTGATCATATCTCTGGTACAGTCGTTTGAATATCATGTGCATGGGAGGGGTGGAAGGATGCTACCTACCGAATAGGAACCTTTGCTGCTGACCAGGTCCGGAGCAACATCTCGTCGAGCCGAAGTAGTTTGCGCTCTGGCTCAACGATTCAATCTAGGATCCCGCTGCGCTTAGCTTTTGCAGGTAAGCTGCTTCTCGGTATCGGTGGGGACATGTATTTTATATGAACAGGTCCTCGACCCTGGACGTACGGACTCTTCTTTTTCTGAGGTCTTAGTCTTATACTTTCATTCTTTGCTTTGCGAATAAGTTATGGCTTCTACCGACGAGAAGCAAGATGTCGGCGTCACTCACCACGAGTCCAATGCAGGTGCTGACACCACTGTGAAAACCGTTGCTGCCCAAGGTATTGCTTTGGCGGATGCTACCGAAAAGGCGAAGCCTTCACCATGGACGAAAAACATGTTCAAGGTGCTTAATTATCAACGTTTGCTTTTCGTTACGGCTAACAAAACGACAGCTCTATTTCTGCTTGCTTATTGCGACCTTCAACTCCTGCATCAATGGATACGATGGTTCTCTTATGGGGTCGATCAATTCCTACAAAACCTACCGTGAATACTTTGGCTTCTCTCTCACCGAGGGTACTCCATCCACCGGCATCGTCTACGCTATCTACACCATCGGCAATATTGTTGGATCGTTTGCTTCCGGTCCTGCTACCGACCGATGGGGTCGTAAATGGGGCATGTTCATTGGCGCTTCTATCATTGTGATCGGAACCTGCATCCAAGCTCCTTCAATTAACTTGGCTCAATTCATGATCGGTCGTTTCGTCCTCGGCTTCGGCGTCGCCATCACCGCTTCAGCTGGCCCGGCCTACGCCTCAGAGATGGCCCACCCTAGCTATCGTGGCCTGATGACTGGGGTGAGCCTTCCGCTGTAACTGAAATTTGTCGTTACTAACCCATTCGGCTAGATTTACAACACATGGTGGTTTATGGGTGGAATCCCCGGCACCTGGGTCCCGTACGGAACCTCTACTCTGACCAGTAACAACTCCTGGCGCATTCCCATCTGGTGCCAAATGATCTACTCCGGCCTTGTCGTGCTAGCGGCGCCCTGGCTCCCCGAAACCCCTCGCTGGCTGATGGCTAACGACCGCCACGAAGAAGCCCTTGAAGTCATGACCAAGTACCATGGCGAAGGCGACCGTAATTCCCCTATTGTCCAGCTCGAATACAAAGAGATGCTCGAAGAGATCAGCAGTACAGGAGCCGACAAGCGCTGGTGGGACTACCGTGAGCTCTTCAACAGCCCCGATACGCGCTACCGCTCCATGCTCGTCGTCGCCGTTGCTTTCATCAGCCAATGGTCCGGCAACGGCCCCGTCTCCTACTACTACCCGCAAATGCTCGCCGGCGCCGGCATCACCTCCAACCACAAACAACTCCTCCTCCAAGGATTCCAGTCCGTCGTTTCCTTCGTCGGCGCGACCATCGGCGCCATCTACACGGACCGCTGGGGCCGGCGGCCCATGTGGCTGGTCAGCGTCGGTATCGCGATCCTCATCTTCATCCTGATCATCAGCCTCAACGCGACCAACCTCGTCACCGACCCCACCACCGGCGAGCTCACCTCCAAAAACAAATCCCAAGCCAACGCCGAGATCGCCTTCATCTTCATCTACGGCTTCGCCATCTCCTGCGGCCAAACCCCCTTGCAGGCCCTCTACCCCGTCGAGGTCCTCAAATTCGAATCCCGCGCCAAGGGCATGGGCATGTACAACTTCGCCACCAACATCGCGCTCTTCTACAACACCTTCGTCACCGGCATCGCCTTTTCAGGGGCCGGCTGGAAGTACTACTTCCTCTTCATCTTCTGGGACATGGCCGAGTGGGTCTTTATTTATTTCCTGTTCGTCGAGACCAAGAACCGCACCCTCGAGGAGCTGGCGGACATCTTCCGCGGCCGGAACAGGGTTAGGAGGAGTTTGGAGAAGAAGCAGGTCGTTATCCACGGGGACGAGGGGGTGACTGAGGTGTTGCATAAGGAGAAGGAGATTGAGGCTTAACTTAAGAAAGGGGGGAATGGATTTTGGGATTTTTTTCTCTTTTTGGCAGTGGAGCGGCGGGATTTTGCGGTAAAACGGACTCGACAGGAAGATGCAGGAATGTCCAGTAGCTTTTTCATCCGGTATTTTTACAAGATAGATCCCGCTTCCCTAGAAAAAGGCGAATCTAATCATGAAGATGTCCTTAAACCAACATGTTTGAGCAAGGCAGACTGTCCCACTGCATAGGCATAGATCCATCTAACTCGAACTCATTTCACGTCGAGCCCAGACATCCGTCCGCGCTTTGTCGACTTTATCAGTAGACGCATCCAACCTTATCCTATCCCTGTCAGACTTAGGCAACAGGGCTAGAAGATTGTTTCATCGCCACAGTTGATAGACACTACTACATTATCTCATACAGGTCCAATGACCTCAAATCCTTAAAAAAAATATGCACATGCACATGCACCATGCAGAGTAAACACCCGCTCTCTATATCATAGACCTTGAAAAAACAACAGGCAAGGAACAAGAACAGCCAAGTCACGACCACCGCGGGTCCTATCCAGATTTGGTCCTGTCATGCTATAAACGCCGGTTCCCGGAAATGCCCATCTAGAGATAAAAGGCGCCGTGCACTTGGCCCGACGACCAAATCGTTCTCCAAAACGCCATACTTTATGCATGATTGAGCCCCTTGTTTTGCCCTCCTTTAATGAGGGTTTGCCCGATGCTTCCCATGCAAGCCTGTCCGATGCTGATGCTAAATAATATATGAAAGATGGAAAAAACACTCGATCTAAGCATGCACTTTGGATTAAAAATTCAGGTTCAATTATCTCGGCGTCGAATTCGGTTGCCGAGCATAGTAGCCTCCGGTAGGAGCCTCACTTTGAGGGTAGCCACCAGGCGCCCATCCTTGCTGCGGCTGCTGTTGTTGTTGTTGTTGTTGTTGTGGAGGATAACCCCATGAAGGGCTTGGTGGTATTCCAGCAAATTGCACTGGATTCTGCTGCTGTGGTCCATAAGCTGCTTGCGCAGCATGTGCAGCTTGCTGCTGCCGCTGTAAGATGGCCTGCTGGACCATCTGCCCTGACAAGCCATCTTTGAAGGCTTTCTTTTCACGCTCGCGTGCTTCGATCGCGCTGACGAGGCCGGTGACACCGCTAGATTGGCTCATCCGATTGGAAGAGACATTGAAGAAGGGGGAATTTGTCATACGTGCGACATGCTCTTGCTCTTGCGCGGATAGGTGACTGCTGATGTCTTGACTGGGGGAAGCCATGAGATGTGTGGACGATCGAGATTGAGGACGGGAAGGAAGATCCTTTCGTTTCGACCAGTCGCCAGAGGAAGGTCGTTGCGGCAGATTTCCAGAGGATTTGTTCCGGCTGTGGGCGAAGATCGGTGGAGGGCTGTTCGTTGGAGAGGCTCTTTGACTAACGAATTCTTCTGGTGTGAGAATACGACCAGCAGGCGTGCGACGGCCAACGCTAGCCCCTGGCTGCCAAGGAATGCTTTGTGCGCCAACTGCTTTAGTCCTGAGGTTCTCTTGCTCTCTCTGCATTGATATGGGCGAATCTGTGTTTACGAACTGGGCCGCGGTGGCGTCTTTCGGCCATTGCATGCTTCTGCGGTTGCCTCTCTCTAATTCACCAGCAGTGCTCGGTCGGCGTATCATTCCAGGATTTAGAGCCTGAGTGGGCCCAAAGTCTATGTTCGGGATGCTATCCTCTTTGCTTTTCATATTCCCGTACCGCGTATCTCCAACAACGACGCCTTGCCCTTCTGCTTGAAGGTTTCCGACTGTCTTGAGAACTCCTGTTCTTGGACGGTATTCGGGTTCTTTCGAAGTAGGTTCAGAAGGAGCTGAACTGGCATAGTCTGGAGAAGTATCAGACGCATCATCCGGGTTCTCTAAGAAATTTTGAGAGCTGCTAAAAGGCGTCGACCCAGAATGTCCGTATTGTGACTGAGCTTGGGCGTTAGAGCTGGACCCATTTAGAGAATCTTTTCTGGGAGGAACAGCGGCACCCTGGTCCACAACCCCTCGAGGTGGAGGAACTGGCTTTCGGGCGACGGTCTGGTTTGACGATGTTGTTCCTGGAGAGCGATGGATTGGAACAGGGGGTGCTGTGGAGGCCCAACTAGATTGAGCTTGGGCATAGTTTCCACCTGTTGTCGTCACTTGAGCGGCAGGGCGCTGGTCAGCGTTCATTCGTGCTGTACTGGTGAGATCATTTACCCCTCGACTGCTTGATTCATCGGCAGAGCGATTACCTTCCCGATTCTTCCACGCAGCAGCAGCACCAGCGGCAGCTACGCCGCCAGCCATACCTGGTTTGTTTGCGTCTGCTAGTTGAGATAATGTGGTCGTTGACATGCGACTCCTAGCCCGCCTAAGTTCTGGAGCCTCATACGGCCGATTTGCTGGCTTATCGCCTGCAAGATGTGCAAACTCTGGCGGAGCTGCTACGGGAGCCGGAGGAGACGACGGCCGCATATCACCTGACACATCTTCAGGCCTCGGGCTGGGTAATGGCACCTTGCGTTCACTCTCAGAGCTGTCGCGTTCGCTCGCAAACCCGGTTTCCTGGACATTGCTAACAGGACTGTTCGGGAAGTATTGAGCTCGATGGGCAGGCGGTAGCGGTGGAGGCGATTCTAGAATATCTGGCATGTCATTGTCACGGTCCAGCGATGTCCGAGATGTGAAGGCGTCTTGGTTCCGCCGAGAAATACTCCCAAGGGCTGCAGTCTCAGACACAGATCGAGCATGGTAGTTATGCGCAGGCAACTGGCCCGGAGCCCCCGTGAGCGACTTTTTGGGAGGCGCAAACACATTATCTGTTGACTGGGAGTAGCTATTTCGATTCGAGGGTGTCGACCGGATAGAGACGTTGTCATCGTATCGTAAAGAGCCATACATACTACTTCGCCGTCCTCGCCGGCTTCCAGTCCGGCTCCCGGTCTGACTTGGCATATTATTCATACGCTTCGAGGTGAGATCCTTCAATTTCTTGCGCCATTCTCGTTCTGTCCAATCTTGACTTCCGTCCGTGTGGATTAACGTGGCAATATCAAATATCTCAAGGTAGCCATATCTCCGGTGTTTCGGCATTGCGAACATCAGTCCTCTAGGATCGAGGGTATCCGCAATAAGTCTTGTTGGACGACCGTACAGGCCGAAGGTGTCGTAAGTTGGAAACAACCACCGGAGCATTATCTCAAATCCGCTGACCGCTGGATGGACCTCGGGCATAACGAAGACAAAACCTTCTGTCGTTGATGGGGGATTTGAATGTATTGTAATACGACCTTCAAGCTTCACCAATGTAGATGCATCTATCAACGGCTTAGAATGGGGATAGATTGCGTACGCTGCGTACGCATCATCGATTGTAGCAATTGGCGCGGTCTTCTTGATCTTCTTTGTATCGTAGAAATTGATATGGCCTTTTGGCGGCGCAGGTCGCTCATACGCTGAACGCTTCTTCATTGTCTTCTGTTGTCTTTGAAACTCCTTCTCATCACCAGGAGTGATAACACCTATTTCTCGGGTTAGCCGGGCACTAATACAGATTGTTCGCGAAGGATGGATGGTACGTACACCAGCAACGCCTCCAGGGAGTGCCCGCTCCAAATCTCACACGACACCAATCCTGGGTCGGGAATCTTGCTCGCTCCATGATAGTTCTGATGTTGTTCAGCATCTTCCCCTTTCCGGCAACAAGAGATCCGGTATAGAGTTCTAGTAGTGATGAATGTTCAAACATCGCTAGGCGGATCCCAGCAGTCCACTGTGTGAGCGAATGGAGGGTATTGAAGTGAAGAAGGTATCGATTTTTTCCAGCCGTCGATATGCTCAAAACGTTCTCCAGAGGTTGTACATCTTGATTTCTCGTCGGTAGGGTTTTGATCTGCTACATTGAGTAGAGGCAGGAAGGGACCGACAGAGTCACCTACCATTTTTATAGAGGCATCGGCTAGATTGATGAAGGTTGGCGCAACTTCACCATCTTGACCTGCAGCATCCAATGCGGCGGCATCCCATAGAGAGAGAACGTTGCCCACGAGCTGGGCAAAACATTCGGTCCAGTTTCTATCCGCGTTAGGACGGCCATCTGCGTCAGTTAGCCATGCTCCACTTGCTTCTGAACTCTTCCATACTTGTGTCAAGGTCGTTTAGTTTCAGAAAATATCCCTCCTGGTACAGCTTATTCTGATGACTATTGAGGAACGTAAATATCGGTGCCAGCTCTGGCAACGTGTCGCGTCCAACTTCGACGGCCGGCGGTTGGAAGACCATGGAGCCTGGCCGTGATGAAGCTCTCTCGTGTCTGCTTTTCGGAGGAGTGGTTGGCGCCGGTGACTCTCGCGGAGTGGCTGACGTGAGGGCCTGGGTAGACGACGACTTGACATCCGATGCTCTGGAGACAACTGGTGGACTTGGATTGTTCCCCCTCGGGTTGCTGCCGCCGAAGGCGGACATGAAGGAAAGCACTGCCAAGATTGTTAGCGGGTGCAGGGAGTGACGGTGAAGCGGCGTGTTACCTCTGCTGCGACCCATCTTTACTCCCAAAGCCGCACCTTCGCAGCTTGCACAAACAACCAAAGATCTCTCCAGGTAGCAGAAAGGACCGCACCGCACTCCTGTTTACCGGACGAGCCGGAAACAGATGGTCTTGGGGTGTAATCCAGGCTAAGAGCCTAGGCAAGATTAGGGTCACCCTTCAACGGTACCTGGCCCCTCAAGCTCGTAGCATGGGGCGCATGGTAAATTTTTTCACGCGGGCGGAGAAATTTGGAGATGCCCAAAGGAGCAATGACTCGCGGCGTAGCAAAGCTGTGCGGCTGCAGAGTCTCAGAAATAGCTTCTGCAGCAGCTGCAAGTGACAAGGAGAGGCTACAATGGAAATTGAAGCTGGAGGTGAAGTGCTTAAGCAGCAGCAAGTGAAGAAGTTCGATGGACGCGAGCAGTGATGACAGCGGTGGATCGCAAGAGTTCCACCCGATGACAGCACGATACAGCGGTAAGTCATCAGGATCAGCCGTACCTATTGCTCGTGGTCATGTTTAGGGACCAGGTGCTCCCGGAGCCAGGAGCCAACGGGCATTCTGGTGGAGCAGTGATGCTCTTGATGCGAGCTTGGCGGACGCCCGAGCTTCCCTCACGATTGGCCCTGACGCAGCCTCTGCTTGCCTGCCCAGCCCCAAGCCTCGCACATGCTCCCAACCCAGATGCCCTAGCAGTTCGGGGCGCTCGATGCTAAAGGGGCCCAGCCCTCCAAGCATTCCTCAACAAGACTTTTAGGCTGAGACCGGAGGAGGTGACTTTAAGCACCAACGTTTCTACCGCCGCCGGAGCAGCTGGATTAGAGGCCGCCGGAAAGCCAAACACATCTGAGGCCCGCGGTTTGCTACAAACATCTGGAAACCTACCGGAGCCTCCCGGAGATCCACTTCCGTGGTACGGCTCGGGTCTCACGGGAATAACGACTCAACGAGACAAAAAGGACTCGTGGCCTTCAACATTGGCGTTTCTGAGTGGCCTTCACCTGAAACATCATGCACCCATCTACTCCATGCCCAACAAATGCCGGTGCAGCCGGAGAAACAGTTACCCCAGCTCGTGACGGCTTGCATTCGAGAATCTCTCACTTAGGCAATCGCTGAACGCTGCACACTGCTTATGCTCTCAGCTTAAGTAAGTTTCTCCGGTTTGGGTAGGCAACGCGATGACAACACGTATGCTCCCTGTCACGCCAGTTTAGCCTCAGCCTCGCCAGGCGTACTCGGTGAGCCCTTCAGGATTGATGGCTGTTGCCGCCGGTTCTGCTCAACGAAGATGATTCATTATGTTTCTCACGTCAAGCTTCTCCGGTATTTGTGCCATCATGTTACTTTCATTTCTGAGAGCCTAATTGTTGGTCACTTTCCCAGTGGCTTCAGGTGCGAACATATCCTGAAGATCCTTGATTCAGTTCCATATCTGACAAACATGTCCTAAAGTCCCATCTCATTTTCTAGATCGTTTAGACGAATGCGAGTCCTTTCGCTAGCTCTAGCTTTTGCCTGAGAATTTCAGGTTCTCGTTGCCCACGACACCCGTTGTGACTGTGCCAATCCCAGGGACTTGCCCATTTCCACCTTGCATTACCGCTGCATAATTGGTTGCCATGAGTTGCACGCCGCTCACAAAATCTTGACCGTCAAATTCGCAATGTCCACCGTTGGGAGCATTATTCACAGTCATTTTGGAATTGATGTCTGCCGTGGACATACCAGCATTGACGGCGAGTTGCTCGTAGGCTGAAATGGCGTTTGGGAGCTCGGGCTGCAGCAGGGCCAGCTCCTGTTGTGTACTTTGAAAATGTATTCTGGTCGCCTGCATTGTCGCCGCAGCATCTTGAAAATCAACCTGGGGCGAGAGACCGCCACAGTTTAACTCGACCCCGGTCTTGTAATTCGTCATGAACTGCGGCACAAAGAATCCAGATAGGAGGAGAGAGCCGCCACTAACACCAGTAAAGAAAACTTGAGATTGGTCGAACGCTACCATCTGCGGTAGAACATCTTGTACCAGACTGTTTTGCGAAGTTAATATGACTTAGTGCAGATCTGTGAGATCAAAGAACCACACACGTACCTGTTAACAGCGGCTGCATGAGGCACCCCGTCCGTTCGGTTGAGGCCATTGCCGCCGCCCCAGAATCGCTTTTGGTTAGGAGCAAGGGCAACTACACCCATTAGGTTTTGTTGTACCGCCTGGTTAGGAAAGTCGAGGAACGATTGCCCGCCGTCTCCGTGTAGCAAAACGTTTAGACCCATGCCAGTCGCGTTTGCCTGTCGTTTCGCTGTAGCGGCTCCTGTAGCGCCAGTAATACCTGTGCTTGGCATGAATTGGTTTGCCGGTGCTGACACTTTGAAGCGAATAGGGAGATTGCTTTGGCGGTCAGCATGTGATGCTCCCACTTAGCGGACCACCTACTTGATGTTGACCGTCATGTCCATAATTGTAGAGCCGTCAGTTGCTGTAGAAAGTTTCATCCCTCCATTGCCATTGGTTCCAGAAGTTGTAGAACCGGAATTACTGGCTGCCGCGGAAGTGACCCCTTGGCCACCACCTCCATTCTTTGCACCTCTCTGGCGAGGGAGAGCTAATGCTTCGGGGCATAGAAATGTAAGTGCAGCGATGAAGAAGCAAAGATAGAAGCGAACGGAGTGCATTTTCAGCATCGAATCTAGCCGACGAGATAAAGATTAAACACATACAAAGCAGCAGGCCAGCCGCTGAGTCAAGAAAGCAATCATGGAACGATCGACCGATAAATTAGATGTAAAGAAGAGTGAAGACGGACAATCAAGATAGAGTTGGGAATGCTGTAACATGGAGAACCGGATGGCTGTTTGACTTGGCTTGGCTTGTCTGTTACAGTATCCATGCGGTGTTTGAAAGCTCAAGCTTGGCTTCCGCCATGGACCAGAACATGACCAAGTGATGCTCTGACATAGGAAGACCTTCTTTGTGAGTGCAAGCCTTGAGCACTCCCGATTAAAATTCTGGGTGCGAATGCTCACAATTCTCAGTAGCTGAAAAATATCATTCTCACCACAGGCATATTACGCTGGGAAGTTGATCTATGCATCTTTCAGTGGAGCACCATCAAGGTATCGTCCTCGAGCTAGTAAAGTCATTAAGGATCGGTCAAACATCAGGTTCTGTCATAAGCCATCATTCACAGCTAGTAGTAAACATTGGGTATGAGTAACCTTAGAGAATAAAAACGTACTAGCTTCTTAAGGTCGTTCAGGACGCAAGTTTACGCTATCCTACGATAGGCCTAGTTGAGATCTTCTCCACGGACGCGGTCGTGGCCCGCAGCTCTTTACGCGGTCCCTTTCGCGAAGGCATTCTCAAATCGCTGTAAAATCTACCTCCCCTCCGACACTCGCTTCTGGTCTCCAACGACGGCCTTTGTCGCCTCAAAAGTATCCCATTGATGATCCATCCTTCATTGAGCCCTGAATCGAGTCAGCGCATCTGTTTCAAGGATTAATATAGCGCTTCCCGGCTCAAGCGGTCAATCCACACCGACAAAATGTTAGCCTGGCACGTTCGTTTCGCTATACTGATATTGACCTTATGCAGGGAAAGTTTTGACAAGATACATCTAGATCTGTCCAAACAGGACGGAAGATTCAAGCTTGCTGACAGTGGCTTGGGCTGGAAGTCTACTGCGGGAGAAGATCGATATACCTTGGACAAAGATGAGATTACTGGTGCGCAGTGGAGCCGAGCAGCCAAAGGTCATGAAGTCAGGATTCTATCGCGATCCTCAGGTGTGATACAGTTTGACGGTTTCAACCAAGAGGTAAAGAACCCGGCCTACGGAGAAAGACACTGCTAATCGATCAAGGACTTCGAGCGAATTAGCAAAGCGTTTAAAATCTGGTATGGAATAAATCTTGAGAACAAAGAACATGCTCTTCGAGGATGGAATTGGGGTAAGGCAGAATTTGGCAAGGCAGAACTCTCATTCAACGTTCAGAACCGGCCAGCCTTCGAGATACCTTATTCCGAAATCTCGAACACTAATCTCGCGGGGAAGAGTGAGGTCGCCGTCGAATTCAACCTTGGCGCCGAACCTGTACAGAATGGTGTCAATGGCCACACCGATGGGCGGACCAAGAATCGAGGTCGAAAAGCAGCTGCCGCGCGAGACGAGCTTGTGGAAATGCGATTTTATATACCCGGTACGGTTATGAAGACTGATAAGGCTGATGACGACCAAGGCAGCCAAGATGAAGAGGATGGGGAGGCTCAGAATGCAGCAAATCTCTTTTACGAACAATTGATGGATAAAGCTGAGATTGGGGATGTTGCTGGCGAAACCTACGCCACCTTCCTAGATGTTCTACACCTTACCCCTCGGTTTGTCGATCACAAAATTCTTTGCGAGAAGACTGCTCATACTTTTGTAGAGGACGATTTGATATCGATATGTACGAATCGTCGTTCCGGTTACGCGGTAAGACGTATGACTACAAGATTCAGTACAGCTCCATCAAGAAATTCTTCCTCTTGCCAAAGAATGATGAGACCCATACTCTCATCACTCTTGGACTTGAGCCGCCGCTTAGACAGGGTCAAACGCGCTATCCTTTTATCGTCATGCAACTGAAACTTGACGAAGAGGTCGAGATCGATTTAAACATGACAGAGTAAGTCATTTCCATGAAACTACGAGCAGGTTCTAACAGGATCGCCAGGGAGATGAGAGAACAGAAATACAAAGACAAGCTTGAACTACATTACGAGGCACCAATACACCATGTAATTGCACGAGTTTTCAAAGGTCTCTCTGGCAAGAAGATCATAATGCCTTCCAAAGACTTTGTGAGGTATCAGAGATCCGAGCCTGCAGTCTCATATCCAAGCTGACGCTGTCGCAGTCATCACAACATGCAAGGAGTTAAATGCTCCATCAAGGCCAACGAAGGACTTCTCTTCTGCTTGGATAAAAGCTTTATGTTTGTGCCTAAACCGGCGACATATATCCAGATCGAGAGCGTGGCTGTGATCATTATGTCGAGAGTCGGTGGAGCTATGGCTGCAAGCCGGACGTTTGACATTACCATGACGCTGAAGAACAACGCTGGAGAGCATCAATTCATGAACATCAACCGGTATGGCTCTCGAGGAATGAAGCTCCTGGACCATACTGAACCGTCTACAGGGAAGAACAACAGCCTTTAGAAGACTTCTTCAAAGCCAAAAACATCCGCTACAAGAACGAGATGAACGAAGATGTAAGGCCATCCATCTTCCCATCCCGACAACACCGCTCACTAACATCTCGCTGCAGACATCCACCATCCTCGCCGAAATGGCCGACGGCCTCAGCTCCGACGACGACGACGTCGCCCCCCAAGCCGACCGAGGCAGCGCCGACGAAGACGACGAATCCCCCGACGAAGATTTCCAAGCCGACTCCGACTCCGACGTCGCCGAGGAATTCGACTCGGCGCACGAGAGCAGCGGCTCGGGAAGCGACGCCGAGATGGAGGATGCAGACGGAGACGCGGACGCGGACGATGTCGTCGAGGTCGACGGGGCGAGCGACGACGACGATGAAGAGCAGCGGCCGAAGAAGAAGAGCAAACACTGAAGTGCACGTAGTTGGACGTGTTCTGCTATTACGGCAAGGGGTAGGGCAATATGGTTGAAAAAAAAAGCATTGAACACGGCGCATATGGCGTTTCTATGGTGGGAAACAGATACCTCGATATCGTCCATGGATAGCATGATAATCCTGGTTGCCTTTTAGCGTTGGGAAGATCTCCGATGGCAGATGCAGACTCCGGAGGCTCAACGAATTTTGGGTATACGGAGCAAGCATCATAAGCGGTAGGAATAGCGGTTTTCTATCAATGACGTGTACCAATAATGACAGCTCTTTAGAGTCTGATCTTGTTTTCCTCTTCATCGGATGCCAAGTTTGCGCAGCTTGGGGAATGTTAAAGCGAGTAATAATAGAAAAGCGCTCCCAAGAGTGCCAGACATAAACGCATACGGTCTTTGTATCCCGCTCCCGGGCCGTCACCATCCCCCTTGTCTTCTCGATCATCTAACCCTCCTCGGCAGCTTGCTCCCCCTCCTGACCAGTGTCGACCCCTTCGACCGACCGAGCTCATGCAGGATCCCAGTGCCATCCCACCCGTGGCGACTTTCGAGCCGAAGGCTCTGGCTCCGGCTCTCGATTTCTTTCTTGCGTTGCTTCTCTTTGACCAGTGAATGATGCCGATTAAAAGTGTCACACGGCGACGACGGTCTCGAAGGCGTCGGTGGTAGAGGTCTGGCGGCTGGTGCATACGGTGATCTACGGAAGCTTGCGTCGTCGTTTGAAGACCAGGAGCGTGAGGGGGGACGTGGAGTGGGGGGGTCGTCGGCTGGAGCGTCCGATGCAGATACCGGCAGCTGGTCGACCGATAGCACTCTCTGACGTTGGAGCGGATGAGCAGTCCCGGGGGTCTCTGACGTGCTGGGGAGATGGGATTTCTCGTAAGTGTCTGATAGGATCTCCCCGGCCCGACTCCACGGGCCAGAGAGATTGACAACATCCAGATCTTCCGGAGATGGTATAATCGTTGCAAAATTGGTGGCAGAGGCTCTTAGTCCGCTCTGTGGGAGGCTGTCCGATAGCTCTGCTTGATTTATGGCGGGTTGCAGGAGAGGAGTAGTCTCTGGAAGCGCTTGTCGAGAGTCTTCCAAATCAAGATTATGCTGTGGGGAAATCGTGAGTTCGCATATACGGCGGTTGGGAGAATGCTGTAGAAGGTCGACCTGGGTATCCGTTGGCATACTTTTCACTCTCGCCACTGCTTTGCGATATCTCCCAAGCACCCACTGAACTGGTCCAACGTGAAACATGTGTGACCGGGTGTATGCCGCCATTGCCCGCTGTTGAAGCATCTTCGGTAGCAGGGTTGATAGTGGAAGCACAACTTTCTTTGTCATCGCAGACGTAGAGAGGCTATTGGCAAGCGGACGAAGTCTTCTTGCAAAAGCCTTACCAACGACCTCGCCAGGAAGTACCCATAAGGCTAGTATTAGGTATAAGATAGCGATTGTGTGACGAAGCAGTTGCGCATAGAGCCTCATCTGTGTACGATAAAGTTCCGAAAGACTGACGGCCGCTCGTACTGCTTGAGGATTTTCGCTCTCGAGCGACAATACGCTGTCCACAACCAAATGTTGGGACTCGAGCCCGTCGTCGCAACACAGGTGCTGCTCAAAGTCGGATCCGTCGAATCGTCCATCTAGATCGTTCATCGAGGGTCCTAATCAAGGTCTATAGGCTCCTTGTTTCGATGTATATCCCCAAAATATAAGCATGATTCATTCGGGTAGCATTTGGCTAGGTATGAATGGATAGCGGAGGAGGTTCATGCAAACGAAGTGTGTCGACAGGTACCTCATCTAGGAAAATTGGGAATCAGGGTGTTGAGGTTGACTAGCAGGTGATTATACATAGAGAAAACAGAGTTGTTAGTGAATAAAGCCCAAAAGTTTAGGGCAAGGCGTTGGCAAAGAGAACAGGGAAGCAACAATCTTAACTTGACACAGGTCAACGGGAAGGTGGACTCCGAAGCCAACTAGGCATTAAGTAACAAAGCGAGGGCATACGCCGCGTCTAAAACGATTTGATTTGGTGGCCTTCGTTACCTATGTAGTGAATCATAGGTTCAAGTATGAGAAGATTCCGCGTTTAAGAGATGGCTGGCGAGGGTACCAACATTCAGTGTCCCATTTGAAATACAGTGAAATTCTGCATAGGCAGTCGCGGCTAAAGAAGTCTTTTGGGCTTCACATCAGGGGAAATACAACCGATATGACCGCAACAGACTCATTAGAATATGTTGATCTGGCCATCGCGAGAACGAGTTACACATTCTTTCGGATGTGATGCTCCATCTGATGGCCCCAAGACGCGCTGTAGCGAAGTTGGAAATGTGATGAAATCTGTCACGAAGATTGTAGCGAAATTCACAAATGAAAACGATTACTTGATGATATATAGAATGTTTCCAGTGGTAGCCGTGAATTCAAATCCAAGGCAGTGTCAAAGGATGTGAATCCTGCTGCGGGTCATGCCAAGACGTACCTTTTTTCAACTTCGGGTAAGTTTCAACTTGAGGACCAGAAGCATTTGAAACCCCATGGTTCTTCATCTTCATGGCAAGTAACCCGAGGCCGATCTGATCTTATCGGTCTCTCAAGAGTAGTGCGGCAATGAGATCAAGGACAGGCTGGTAAGTCTTTGGAACAGTCTTCTCGCTGAAATCAGTGGACCTCTGACGATTTTCCCTTTATAGCTTCACTTGTCGACAACGTAAACTCAAGTGCGGCGAACAGAAACCAAAATGCGCCCAATGTACCAAAGCCGGACGAGACTGCTCCTACGGCGAAGGCATCGTCTTCCGCCACCAACAAAATGCATCAATGAACGGAGATGAGGCATCTCCAGCTGCAAACACCCTTGGCAGCTTTTACTCCTACAAAAATACATTTGACCGAAATAGCCATTGGGTAGATATTCCTCCACAAGGTACGGCAGCTCGTTATCTCCGTATGCAGGATATTCACGCAGAGACAGTGACATTTGTGAACATACAAAACCCGTTTGAGGAAGACCTTGACCGATCTTCAGAGAATCCACAAGATCACACACGGCTGGACTGGCATCACATGGATCCAGCATATCAACGTGTAACCGGCGAACTCGCATCACATGGCCTGGAAGCGCTGTCGGTGGCTGCGTCAAGAGACGCATACCATTTTGTCTCAATGCCCGGCCATCATAATCCTCACGAAACACTACCCCCTCAATACCATCACAACTACAATCTCGGTTCCATCCTGAACCCGTCCGATCCTTCCTCTCCTCCGATCGATCCTAATCTCCAACCATCTCCAAGACACCCGAATTCCAAAGTTGAACAGATGGACCTCCCAGACGATCCTATCGATCCAGCATTGACTGGAGCTAATACATCATCGACCCCTCACGCAAGGAGTGATGAGGATGTTGCCCGTTTATTGAGACATATTGGGGCAGAAGGACCGACATAAAGCCTCTATTCAACATGAATATAAATCTCGCTCTCCACACCCCGCCACTTCACCAAAGATGCCGCTACAAAGGCTTCATCCCATCCACCCGACGATTCCTTCTAGCATCAGCCCAAATTCGGGGTATCTTGCTTCAAAAAGTTCATGTGCATTGAATTATTGTCTGATGCTGACACAAAACGGATTATCTGCCTCCGTGGAGGAGCTGTCATGGCATGCGAATAACAGGTATTTTGACAGAGGGGAAGACCAGGAGTTGGCAAAAGAGTTCCTGAGGGTTTGACAGGAGACCAAGAGACACGCCCAGAATGTTATTGGTGGACAGGGTTTTCTTTCTCTAGTCCCGACTTTTCTTGGGCAAGGCTTTAGATGGTTACCCAGGCACCTTCTTGCTGCTCCTGCTTTCGATCCTGCATCCTCAGGCCTCACTCTGAAGGACGGGACTTTGCCCTTGTCCTATATAGAGAGAGCCATCACTTCAATGCTCTGATGCTCAGATCATGCATACCTAGCGTACTGTACAAAATGTGGAGGTGAGAGCATGGCAGTTGATACGATCCAGCTTGGGCCTACTTCTCGTGTCATATATAGAGCGTTCATGGATGCGCAAAAAGAGAGTCAGCTATGACATTATGAGATTCGCTATTCTGTAACTACATCGATTAATTTACGCCTTACGAAAATTTACAAGTAGAGTATAATTGTAACAGGGGAAATTTCCCCCTGTTTTCGTCATAAGCCATGTTGTCTACTGAACTTCCCGATTGGGAATACTACACCTCTAGCGACAAAACACCATCTTTAGCTGAAACAATACCGCTCGAGGTTGAGATCATTAGTAGCCTCTCAGCAGTAGAATTGTTAAGATGGATGTTGTTTTTTAATCCCCTCGATTTGTGACAGATCTATCCTTCAGGCTGTTAAGGACATATAACGCCTTTCCTCTTCTTAAGTCAAATGAAGCGCCTTTGATTACAGACAATATCACGTTCCATTCGGGTGATTCAGGTTGTCTAGTTGCCCTTGAGATCGGGTTAGCAAATGTCAGACATGAGGACAGTCGGCATTCTAAGCATTGGGGACATGGGAGTGGGAATAGCAAAGCTGCTTCTAGCACATGACTACAGAGTGGTCACTAGTACACAGGGCAGAAGGTACGTGAATCTGACTGCAGATACGCTCGTGCAAATTTTACAGACAAGAACTAATGAGAGCAGTTCAGCTACAGCAAAGCGAGCTCGAGAAGCCGGCATACAAGATTTCTCAACGGACGACGACCTCGTCGCCATATCAGACTGCATCCTCAGCATCGCCCCACCCCGTGACGCTATCTCTATAGCGAAGCGAATAATCCAAGTCGCTACCAGCAACACCTCAACTGTTTCTCAGCGAGCCCATGGCCCTCATGAGCAAGCCCCTAACGGCCATCAAGCCACCCCCCCTCGCCCGCTCGTCTTCGTCGACCTCAACGCCATCTCCCCCACCACCGCCCACTCGATCTCCCACCTCATCACCTCCACCCTTACCCCCTTCCCCATCCACTTCATCGACGGCGGCATCATCGGCGGTCCTCCCCGCCTCCCCTCACCCTCCTCACCCGAATGGACAAAACCCTCCCTCGTCGTCTCCGGCCCCCACCGCCTCGACCCCGCCCTTTCCTCCATCCTCAACCTAAAACACATCTCCCCCACCATCGGCCCGGCCTCGGGTCTCAAAATGTGCTTCGCCTCCTTAACCAAAGGCTTCACCGCGCTCGCCATCCAGTCCTTCACCGCGGCGCACAACCTGGGCGTCCTGCCGGAGCTAAGGGAGCATATGGCCGAGTTCAATCCGAAGGGGAAAGAGATGGCGGAGCGCGGGATGGTGGGGATGGGGCCCAAGGCGTATCGGTGGGTTGAGGAGATGAGGCAGATTGGGGGGACGTTGGGGAACGCGGGGGAAGGAGAAGGGGAGGGGGAAAGAGGAGGGGTGGAGTTTGGGAGGGAGATCTGGGAGGGGATTGCGGAGGTGTATAGGGTGGTGGCGGAGGAGACGGTGTTGGGGGAGGAGAGGGTTGGGGAGAGGAAGAGGGGGACGAGCGTGGAGGATGTGGCGGTTTGTGTTTCTGAGGGGGTCAAGAAGGGCGAAGGGAGGGGGCGAAGAGGGAGTAAAGACGCGGCCTGAGAGGTCAGAACTTGCTCAGTGACATTTTCGGACGTCTTGTAATCGGTGGCCACTTGTTTGAGGCGTATTCCTTCGTGGCGGCCATTGAAACCTTATTAGACAACGTGAACTTATGACAGATCCTGACGCCGGCAATACGTCAATTGGCTTTGATGATAGAAATATAGATTAGAACCTCGAGCAAAGTAAGTCTGTGGTATATGAGCTCTCCAAACTCCAAATGCGATGTACGAGTGCCTGGTTCATGACACGCTGATGATATACAGCTAATCGAACAGTATGCAAACAGACTCATGCCCGGCGTCGTCGCTTAACTCTTTCACTGCTAGATATCATGATAGTATCGACCTCAGCTTTCGACGACGGTGCTTGGCCACGTTCCACTATGGTCGTCCGTGTGATCTCGGTGGTAATAGACTCAGGCGTCTCTGGCGCACGCTTGACTGCTTTCACAGGCGTTGTCTGTTCTTCCTTGACTTCAAGCTTCACGGCAAGCCTATCAGAAAACGCTCGGAGGTCGGCTGTGAAAAGGACGCTGTGAGCCCAGCCAGCCTCTTTTCCCCATAGTTTTCGGAAATGATTCGCAACAGCATCATATGTAGCCTTGGTCAGGCTACTGTGCTTGCCTTTTCCAAATTTATAGTCCTTCTGAGCTATTTGCCAGACTGTAAAGTGATTAGCAGAGGGCTGGGAGTATTGGTAAAAGAGCATACCATGAGTATCGACAGGTACTGCCTCTCCCCAACCAAGGCCCATCAAACAAACACAGTCTGCCACTTTAGGGCCGCAACCTTGGAGCTCCAACAATTTCTCGTGGGCTTCACGATATCCGTCTCTGCCCTCTGGCTTCATGGCGCCCGCAGAGGCCGGTTTGCGACCGAATACCGGGCTCTCGGGATTGCGTAAGGAGTCTAGCCATCCGAGGGGTCTTTCATCGGCCACCATTATCGCCGTCTGGTGAATGTATTTCGCTCTGTAACCAAAGCCGAGCTCACGAAGGTGCGCTTCGACCTTACTACCTGTCAAAGCTGCCGGCTCGGGGAAGTCATGATACGGCTGTCCTTCAATCTGACCAATTAAGGGGCCGTAATGCACACATAACTTCTCGACCTGATTTTAGGAACGGGCTTAGCAGAGAAGAAGCTCCAATAATACATCAGACTCACCATCTGCGTGATCCGAGCAATATTGTTATTGCTGCTGCATATGAAACAAATGAGAGCTTCCCAAGCATCCTGTCGCAATATTCTGACGCCAGTAAATTTTGGCGCTTTCCTTTTGAAATTCTGGTCTGCTGATGACCATTGACTGTACAAGTCGGTAAGGTTGGGACATAAATTCAAGTAATGTTCAAGAAAATCCAAGGTGTCGTCTTCTGCGACTTTAGGACCTTTGTCTGTTAGTGCTAGAGAAAGGGGAGGTGTAGGTAGGCGAAGCTGGTGAGGAAAAATCGATCGATAGTGAAGGTGTTTGTCGTCTTGTCGGAGCGAAATTATGCGGCCACGTAGAGCGCAAGAGAATTCGTTCTTTCCTGAAGCTTTCCATCTGAATGTCCGCAATTAGCTTCCAATTCAGTTATGCATCGGGTCAACCTACCGGAAAGATTGACCACATCTAAGCGTTGTGGCTAGGCAGAGCTCTGTCAACGCAATAGGCAATTTAGCCCATTCAGTGACACGTACTGCTGCCATTTTGCGAACCTCGCAGACAAGTTAAGCGGGCCCAACCCCGAGGTTCTCAAGTCAATCGCGTAGAGGCGCGTGAGGCAGAAAACCTTGGGGCTGACCCACTTGCAGCGCCAAGGATCTCCACAAGAGGTCTGATTCTGCCCCCGAGTCGATGTTTAGCCTTCGATTTGAGGACAAACGTATGAAAGTTCGCAATTCAATCAGACAGTCTACCGAATATTTATACATAAGTCTGCGTGCACACAGCCCACTTCTCTCAAAGTACCTCCAAAATCTGCAATCCTCAATCTACAAAAGTGCTTGGATCTGGATACTCGAGTCGAAGAAGCCGGGGTCTGTTTGATACAGCCTTGATCTCATCTTGAGCTCGATTCAGAGCTAAGATCACCATGAACGGTGACGCCTACTCTTCTAGAGGCAAGCTTCCCTCTACATCACATTCCTCTCTACTTTTGCTGACTGTCTTTGATTCTGGCAGAGGGGGGCCGTTCGCGAGAATATCATGTAAGTAAACCTCTTATGACCTTTTGGATGAGCGCGGGAATAATGGTGCGCAAGGGCTCGCGCACCGAACGTGGAGATCGCAGAGATCGCGACCGTGACCGTGACCGTCGGGACAGAGACCGGGACAGGGAGAGGAGACGCTCTCGATCTCCTCACCATGCATCACGAGGGTCCCGACGAGACTATGATATGGACTCTTACTCCTCCAGCCGAGACTACCGGGCGCGAGAACGTGAAGACAGATATCTAGGCGGCCATCGTCATGACGAACGAGAATGGGACAGAGACCGCGGTGACAGAGGTGCTCCAAGACGGAGAGAAGATGACGGGAGAGACCGGCGAGAGCGCGACCTGTTCGACGATCGAAGAGGCGGCAGAGGAGGACGTGATCGAGATCTGTTCTCGAGCATGGGCAGGGAGCGCAAAAAGAGCGCCAGCCCTCCGCCCAAAAAGAAAGAGCCGACACCAGATCTCACGGACGTTGTGAACGTGCTTGAGCGAAGACGACGTTTGACGCAGTGGGACATTAAGCCTCCCGGATATGAGAATGTCACTGCGGAACAAGCTAAACTTTCCGGTAAGTTGCACTTGGAAGATTGCCCAGACCGTTTTAACTAACAAAAGCTCCCAGGGATGTTCCCTTTGCCAGGTGCACCTCGACAGCAACCTATGGACCCTAGCCGCCTGCAGGCGTTCATGAACCAACCTGCCGCCTCTGCCGATAGTGCTGCACTCAAGCCCTCCAATGCTCGACAATCCAAGCGCATCTTTGTATACAACCTCCCCGCGTCTGCTACCGAAGACAGCCTTGTGGAATTTTTCAATCTGCAGCTCAATGGGCTTAACGTGGTCAAAGGATATGATCCTTGTGTATCCGCGCACATCTCTACGACGCGGGAATACGCTCTGGTTGAGTTTAAAGCGCCCAGCGATGCGACGGTCGCATTCGCCTTGGATGGCATCACGATGGAGGGAGGCGCGGTCAACGGATCGTCCAACGGCGCTCCTGCCGGACTGGCCATCAAGCGGCCCAAGGATTACATCACTCCGAGCGCCGACGATTCGCTGTATGAGGAAGGCACGGTCTCCCTCCACGTCCCCGACTCGGCCAACAAGATTGCTATTTCAAATCTGCCACTCTACCTCACCGAGGAGCAAGTGACTGAGCTCCTGGTGTCCTTCGGAGAGCTGAAAGCAGTTACCTTAGTCAAGGACAACGGCACTGAGGAATCAAGGGTAAGTGTCTCGTAGGCATTGACCTTTTGATTGCTGTTTTGCTCACAATCTCATCAGGGTGTTGCATTCTGCGAGTACGTAGACCCAAGCTCAACGCCTATCGCTATCGAAGGCCTGAATGGAATGGAACTTGGAGACAACCAGCTACAAGTCCGACACGCTAGTATTGGCTTCAGCCAAGTGGCCGGTCTGGAAATGGGAGTGAACGCCATGTCCATGTTTGCCGGAACAACGTCTTCAGATCTGGAAGAGGGCCGCGTGCTTTGTTTGCTCAATATGGTTACGGCGGAAGAGTTACTGGACAACGAGGATTACGAAGGTCAGTATTCCAACCCTGTTAAGATCCTTGCGGCTGATGTTTGGCAGAAATTTGCGAGGACATCCAAGAAGAATGCAGCAAGTACGGCCAGATCGTCGAGATGAAGATCCCCCGTCCTTCTCACGGCAGCAGACAATCCGCCGGCGTGGGCAAGATCTATATCAAGTTCGACACCGCGGAGTCAGCTGGAAAGGCATTGAGGTCTCTTGCTGGGAGAAAGTTTGCAGACCGGACTGTGGTCACTACCTATTTTGACGAGGAGAGCTTTGACGTAAATGCATGGTGAGCTGGGTACCCATGTAGATTGAGATCGGGGGTTTCGAGCTTCAGCTGAGCCACTAGGCTTCTGCTTAGTGCTGAAAGACCATTAATATTCTGACAAGGCCGGAGCATTACCACACGGACGATTTTTCCTGGTCTTTACCGGAATGTTCGATCGAATTGTGTCGAGTGTGAAAATCGGCCTGGTACAACTTCTTTGGCTGGGGTTGTGAACTTTATGTTGTCATGGGTCCCTCCAACGCTCCCAGAACACAACACTTCCGGATATTCCATTGGCTAGGTACCTGAGAAGCTTTCGAACGCTTCTTCTCCACCTCAAAATAAAACATTGCGCCCTTAAAGCTACCAAATTAAAGCCCAAGCACGTCAACGCATTTTGCGCCGATGACAGGCTTTGCATTGTAGAATACCCTACTATTTGATCTAGACTGGAAAACCAATGCTTCAAGGTCTCCATGAGGTGATGGATCCTGTTGGTAGAAGCAACCGCTGAGAATGTGCGTGATGTTGATGGCATTGTGTGACAAGCTAAAGATCGGTAGCCACGGTCAGGATCCATGCCAGGCCGGAGATTTTGGCACATGGCGTCTGTCTGCCTCGTCCTTAAAGTTGACCTTTCAGCCGCCCCTCAAGCGAGCCGCTCGCCTCTCTCTAGGGCACGGCGGTCTCTGGGCGGTGATTCGTCGCCTGGCCACGAATCAAGCGGCCTGTAAGCGCAGTCGACCCCCGGACCTCGCGCGAGTGGGCCTCAACGTCGCCTCAAACGGGGAGCCGGTCGTTTCTCACCACCGAATCAGCGCGCTTATCTGCACGTTACACAGCTGACTGGTTCCCTCCAGCCTTTTCTTGGTCTGTTCGCTGCACACCATCCCATCCTCTCAAGGCTCGCTGTTTGGATTTGGCCCCCTCCGCTGAGAAACTCTCCCAGGCCTTCATGTTTATTTCCCTGACCACCAGCCCCGCCAGTATGGTTTATTATCACGCGAGCCATGCCGATTGAAGACTCAATATGCTGGACTCGGTCGCCTGGGCCCACCTTCGCAAGCCGAGCAGGCTGCGCCTCTTGTACGAAGCCCCAATGAGACCTAGACACCCTGTAAGCCGACTTTAAAGGTCTCATCATGTACCGATGATTTGATGCGGCCTTCTCTGAGAAGGTGGCTCGAGGAACGGTCCGTCTCTCTCTGATCATCCGTTCTGCTCCACACAGAGGCTTCCTTCCGCTCCTTCCTGTGCGTGGGGAGCTAGGCTCCGGTCCCCAGGATCCCAAAATCCGGGAATGTTTTAACGTGCCAATCGCCTCTTCGAGATACTAGGCGCTTGCTTAGGTACACCTCATTCGTACCCGCATGCCGGTAACTGGGGTATCTACTTTAGTGGCCCAGAATACTGGGTTTTCCTGATCCCGTGCTCGCCACCTCGTCGCCTTTCTTCAAAATGCGCATTTGCCCCAAATGCTGAGTTTTCTCACCTCGTCTTTCTGGAGCACGCTGTGGATGTTTTCATTATGAAGCTTTAATTTACACATATCTTGAGAGCTGTGGCCTGCGGCCGATCTCGGAGTGTTTACTTTACGATTGAGTTTCCTACGAAATTGCTTGCACTGCTTTTCAAAGATCACCATCTGCCTTTTCGATTACCGTCATCTGTGTATCCACCTTCGAGGCACTGACTAGTTGACTGCTGCTGGTCCACTACACTCATCGAATGTTGCGGCTAATGTTGGGATGTGTTTAATAATCCGCTAGAATGACAAACACTGCCATCCGTGTTGCCTCAAAAGTTTCGCTTCGTTAATCTGGCGCGGATATGCGGTATTTTGCCGGGCACTTGGTACCACGCCATCGCACAATCCTATTGCGACAGACAGCATGTCGTTACACCTGTACCCTACTCCAACAGACAGGAAACCAAAGAACACCATACCCGTCAGTCGTGGAACGCGGGAGACAAGGCTTCCGGTCCCGGTCAAAGCGGGTACAACGTTGGTAGTACCGCGCGATTCGAGCGATGGAGCAGAAAAATCCAGACGATCGATATCGCCTGCTGAGAAATCTAACAGACCCGTTCCTCGTAGAACCGCGTCAAAGACTCCAGGTCCGACCCAAAACGTGTCCCAATCTTCATTCCAAGATTTGGCACAAGCTCCATCTACTCTGCAATCTATCCCTGCCAACCGTCATGGGTTAGCAATCCGGCACACAAAAGAATCGCAACAGTCAGAGCGCATGCCTCACAGAGTTCGTACGCCATACAGCAATACTTCGACCCCATCTCCATCCCTTGGCAGTCCCTTTGTTGCCAGTGAGGCTGAGAAACTATATCAAAACTACCGCTGGGGATCGAAGAACCCCGGGTCACCCACAACAGGTTCCATTCCTGTGAACACGATGAGCACTCAGGATTCCATATATCGAGAGTCCCATTACACCACAGAATTTCGCAGCGACCAACATCAGTCAACCACTGATATTATTCCGGAGCTCCGAAGTCTAGTCTCGCCTGCTCAATCATACCCTCTTCCTCCATCAACCCCTCATATCCACACTGTGACGACACCTTCCACTACATACTCGCAATCACCTGGAGTATGGAGCAGCCGTAACACTACACCTACAACGCTATCTTCGTATTCTCCAGGTATCATACAACCTGTGAATTTCAGCCCCAAGCAGAATCAGGGTTCTTCTCGCCGCCAACCAAGCGTCAGACTCAAAGGCTTACAAAGCATTGGTACTCCGGAGGACTCAATAGGGGGAGGCCGATCCGTGACTGACGCAACCAAATCAGCGAGCGTTCTCGAAAATGAGGGAGATTTGGATAGACAATCTTTAGCCGACATACGCCACCGCAGACGTTCAAGGTCATTCGGGAGCGTTGCGCCTCACAGTCCTCCGCCTCGTAAATCCTCAAAGAAGTTTGCATCTCCAAAGAAGCTGATTCGTTTGAAAGAGAACCAAAAAAGCAAAAATAATAACAACTTGCCGGAGAGCAAAGATCTCCCAGAGATGAGGAGTCCCCAAGATGAAGGAAGTGCAAAATCGAAAGACCTTCCCACCCGACCCAGCAGACAAGGAGTGCCAACTCTGCCTGCTCAGCCTTCTCCAGTACTACGGAGCGATCTGTCACCTCTTCAGGTTAGAGGCTATAGCGAAGCAAGACTGGAAAGACAAGAGACACTTGCTGAAAAGTCAAGGCCGGCATCTCGCAGGCTTGAGAAGAAGGATTTCGTACATCCCACACAGAGTGTCATTTCCGACGATGGATCGTATCCGTTGAATCGCGACCCGACCAGCCATGACGATATAAATATATCGAGCGACCCACAAATCTCAATTGCTGGCTCGAATTTTGTGTCAGAGACTCTAAAATCTACATCACGAGATCGCACAATTCCTGAACAAAAGGCCGAGAAGTCCTCCTTACGGTTTGGCATTTTCGGTCGTAAAGGCAAGTCAAGGAAGGATCATGACCTAGGTTCTGATGACCTCAAAGGCTCTCGAAAGGGACCTGCAGCCGGCACCGGTCACGAAGGATATGGTAAGTATGGACATAGCCATCGTGGCCGAAAGCTGTCAATCGGAAACTTGACTCGCAAAAGAGACCTATCAGCAAGCACGTCGGCGAGCACATCCAGATCTTTCTCCAGTTATCAGAGCAGTGTGACGAGCGGTGTAGACTCAGACATGGATGATTTCCTTAGCCAAAGGCTTGAGCCTGTGATCATTCGTGGTGGCGGTGGCCCTCTCGGGAGCAATCCGAGTTTCACCACTTTTGATCGCATGCAGACCCCAGACATCCAGAATGAAGCTGAACGCATGTCAAAGCTTGAAGCGTCAAAACCTCCGGACACTGATACATTATCCTCACTTTCAAAGACTGACGCGAAGGCACACATTACAAGTGTGTCATCTCCAAACCTTGCGACAAGGCGCTCACTACTTCACGCTCATGAAAACATCACGCCAAAGATACCCTCTCCCATAAAAGCGACTCCTAGGTCATATATTGAGACTGCGATGGATAGTTTCGATACCAGTATCTCTCATTCCACTAAACCGGAAGAAAGTACCACGCCAGCCATTGTTAGTGAACCAGAATCACTATCTAAGGGCCCAAGCGTTGTGAAGAAAGCGAGAGGCGCAAGGTGGAATATTTTTTCGAAGAACCGCAACCAAGGACGTGATGATGTAGACTCCCAAGGGACATCAGACCTGCGGTCCGGAATGCCGGCTGCTGTCTCTTCTGCCGTTCCCACTAAGCCCACGGCCTTCTACGCCATCATAGATCCTGATAATGAAACAGAAGATTCACCTTTCTTTGACAGTCCCTTAGATTACCCAGAGAGTCCGCATGTGGTCGATATGGCGTCACAACTTCCATCGCAAAGCACCCCACGACATGTCTTGAGACGACAGCAAGGTTATTCAGTTCTCCTACCTTCTCCACCCGCGTTGCCGCAACCGCCTTTGAGAGATAGAAGACCGCCATCGCCTCGCGTCTTCCTGAACCGAGAGAGCTTCGTTGATGATAGCGTATCTGGAGAAAAACCTAACAGACTTGCCCAGGTGGGACGTATTCCAAAGATTGTCTCAAACCGGGATCGAGTGCATGTTCCCGCTACTCAGTCGTTTTCACGGCCATTTACTCGACGAGATTCAGTGGCCACTACAGCTGAAGACAACGTTGGCACCTTTGCAAGCGTTCTCGACGACGATCATATTGTTTCTGGACTAAACAACCCAATGCAACTTCTAAGAGACCAGCCACATGTGACTTTCGCTCGTAGCAACGAAGAAAGTCCAACGCGCATCCCTAAAGCTACGGAATTTCTGTCCTTCGAGCCGCGCATTGAGTCAGGCATCTCGGAATCAAGCAGCTCTGGACAAATCGCTATACCAAGAACTACCTCACGCATGCCTCATGACGAAGTATGGAGAGAATATGATGATTTGATTGATGATGTACTTTCTCCCGCCGAAGGACTGATTTCTGAATCCAACGAAAGGAACATAGCTAATACTACCCTCAAACTACAACCATCGGCAACCGTTGCACCTGAACATCCGCGGGATTGGGATACTGTGGCACTGCGTGATGTACCAACCTCATCTCTACAACTTATGCCCGCAGCATTGCGCGTGAGAACAAAGTCGCAGGTGCCACAAACCTTATCAGCCGCAAAATCTGATGAATCCATAAGGCTTCGCCGCTCTAGGATCGTTTCCGCACTACATTCTTCGGCAACTCCATCATCTCCAGCCTCCATCCGAGATCTCTTTGCCGATTATGCACGGCCAGAGGTCAGGTTTTCAGACTTAGTTACGCAACAGAGCCAAGTCTCTGAAGCGCCACTGAGTCAAAGGTCAAGTGTTTTAGATCTAGATAACATTGCCTGTGGTGCAGATGGCTCTTCTCTTCAACTAAGCATGCTGCTTCTTGATATTGCGCAGCGAGACCGTGATGGACCCATCGCATTGTCCAATTTGCGTTTCGGAGCCCTGATGGTCTCACGCTGGCTGTCGTTCGGCCGCGTATTGGTCTCACCGGCGCATGAGAAGGTTCAAGCTTGCCATGGCGATCGAATTCTTGTCATTGACGGTCTTGGTAACGATGACTGGTCCTTTTACTGCGCCGAAACGTATCCAACCACAACCGTTTACAACCTCTCCGGAAGAGACCCTGTCCCTCTCCAAAGCAGGAGCGCGGCCACTTGGCAGGCACCGCAGAATCATTGCAATGTCAATCATCCTAGACTGACAGAATCGTTTCCTTTCCCTCAAGCCTTCTTCGCTGTGGTAGTCCTACGATTTCCGGCTGCAATGCCAGAATATGCACTGAAGAGGGCTGTGTCCGAGTGTAAACGCGTTTTGCGGCCTGGCGGATATATCGAAGTAAGCATTTTGGACCTCGATATGATGAACATGGGCAACCGTACCCGCCATGCCGTACGAGATTTGAAGGTTCGAATGAACGAAGCGGAGCCAGAAGTGTGCCTAAAACCGGCAGGCGACAATATGCAAAAGCTTCTGGGTCGAAGAGGGTTCGAAAACTTCACCAGGTGCATGGTTAGCGTGCCTGTTGCGGGAGCCATTGGATCACTTGGCTCCCAGTCGTCTCGAGGGAGCAGCGGGTCTCAAGGGGGTTATTCGTCTGCGGGAAGTGCTCTCTGTGGCTCGCAACCACCAGAGGCGCGGATTCTGAATCGAGCAAGAATGAGCGACCAAAATTTTTCTTTGTGCGAGCTGATCTCGGACCGTTCTTCCGCAGGTGATGATCAGCTCGCCGACGTTGTAGCAAAGGTTGGCAGATATCTATTCTCCCGCTGCTACGAATCGGCGGTAATCCCTGATGGAGACCTTGAAAAGAGTATTTGGGCAGACAAGAGGATTCTTCGAGAATGTGAAGCTCGAGGATCTGGTTTCAAATTACTAACTGCATATGCGCAAAAGCCTATGCATTCGAGGAAACGAACAATGAGCGAGCCCACTAAGCCGACACCAGCTGTAGTGGATATGATGTTGATGAAAGAGTATGAGAATATACGGCATAGCAATGAGAAATGAACGAGGAATGAAAGAAGATGAGTCGATAGTCGACGAAACTCGAAGCGTTGTTTTTCAAGCGGTTTAGCGAGCAAGCGATTGAGCGTTCTGTGGGTTTTCGACATTGCTTCGATTGCGGATTCTGGCGGGGGATTCTGCTCTTGCATAGCGATGACGACGCAACAATGAAGTCTATGAAGAATTGACTGGCGCAAGCCGACCTTACAAGATTAGTTGGAAAAGCTCGAGTGGATACAATAATGGTTACCATGCTGGAAATGGGGCTTTCTTCGCTTCTCCACGTTGACCGGTGGTATTATGAATGGGTATTTGGATACCTTCGACACGGAATAATAAATAAATACTCAATAGTCGCGATAGAAGAAAATAATTGAAATAATTATGCACAATCACATGGACCTCAATAGTCCAGCATAGCCGTCCTTGCATAAGTTTGTGTCTTTGATATCCCGCGCCAACCCTCTGCGACTGCACATTTTCTTGACAAATATTGAGCAGAAATTGAAGCGTAGCGCTGGAGAAGCACTCTCTTACTCTCGCTAGTTGTCACAGTAAACCCTCGATAAGAACAACTTCTCAAAAGAGAGACTTTGAGCTAAAGACAAGTAAACTTTTAGCATTTTCTTGTCGTGTCTCTCGATCATCAAAACAGCACTAGAGAGATCGCCGTGGTGTTTTTCGACTTGGGAACGAGCTATGTGAAGAGATGGGCCTCCTGCAGTATCTTGCTGATGTCGAGGGTTCACTGCGTTGAAGTCTTGATAAGAGCAATCCTCGCTCTAGCGAATGCTGTACGCTCAGAAACCTTGTCATCAGCGTTTCTTGATTAAATTGGTACGCGCTGAGACGTGGGAAATTAATTGCGCTCTGTCTTTATATCAGGATTTTACTATAATGGTAGGCTGTCGGAATAGGAAATCTTGAAACCCAAATGCCTACGAGTTTCAGCGGTTACTGGGGGCTCTGTTGCATAGCCGGCGGTTGGTTTAGCTATTTACGGAGCTCGGAGCGGCTCCATGACGCTAAGCGGACAACACTTGTTCCTAACCGCGCAGGGAATGATCACCACTGCAAACATGTACCCGCCAGCATCTCAGCTCAAATGGTCTTATTGACCTATGGACAATAGTATTTCCACCTCTTCATCTCTTTCTTCTTCTAATATTACTGCATCTGCCCGCAATTCAGCGCTCGCCGTTGCAAACTCCCTCATATCCCCAGGCTCTCTCCTCTTCGCCGCAAATAGGCTCCAAAACTCTAGTCCATTCGAAACTCAGTCCGTACCTCCGAATATGGATAGAAGACATCCTAGTTCCTTCCAGCAGCTGGAGAAGGTGGGTAGTCGCTGGCAATGGTTTGTACTGTTAGAATCACGCTGACAACGCTCTAGCTCGGCGAAGGAACTTATGCCACAGTATGTTGAATCGCCCCATCCTTGAACCCTACAGCGCCTCTTCGCAATACTCTAACTCTCGATTTAGGTCTTCAAAGGCCGCAATCGCCAGACGGGCGAGCTTGTCGCTCTAAAAGAGATCCACCTTGACTCCGAAGAAGGCACACCTTCAACCGCAATCCGCGAAATCTCTTTAATGAAGGAGCTGAAGCACGAGAACATAGTCTCCCTGCATGATGTGATTCATACTGAAAACAAATTGATGCTCGTATTCGAGTTTATGGACAAGGATCTTAAGAGGTACATGGACACCCGCGGGGAACGCGGCCAGCTCGACCCGGTAACCATCAAGTCTTTCATGCTCCAGCTGCTCCGAGGCATTGCCTTCTGCCACGATAACCGGGTCCTGCACCGCGATCTCAAGCCTCAGAACCTCCTCATCAACTCGAAGGGCCAACTCAAGCTTGCTGATTTCGGTCTGGCTCGCGCGTTCGGAATCCCTGTGAACACGTTCTCTAACGAAGTGGTTACTTTATGGTACCGTGCCCCTGACGTTCTTCTTGGGAGCCGCACATACAATACAAGCATCGACATCTGGTCTGCAGGCTGCATCATGGCAGAGATGTACACTGGCCGCCCATTGTTCCCTGGAACCCGCAATGACGACCAGCTTATCAAGATCTTCCGCCTGATGGGCACCCCCTCCGAGCGCACATGGCCCGGCATCTCGCAACTGCCAGAATATAACCCGAATTTCCAGAGCTTTGCCACGCAGAACCTCCAGATGATCGTGCCGCAAATCGACCCTCTCGGCCTTGACCTACTAACGCGGATGCTGCAGCTTAGACCGGACCACCGCTGCAGCGCCCCCGAGGCCCTTCGGCACCCGTGGTTCACAGAAATGTCCCAGATGCAGGGTAGACCAATGCAGGGACAGTCACAGCCACATCAAGTGCCGCAGCAGTCGATACCAGGAGGATACGGGGCACCCGGGATGGTGGCTCAAGGGTACTAGGTGAATCAGGAGCCACCGGCTCCGCGGAAACCTCCGGAACCGGAATTTTTGGGAGATGGACAGGCGGAAATGACGAAGATTCTGGCGGCCACGGGCTCAATGGAATTGGAGATGGGGGGGAGGAAACGAGAAAGATCGAAGAGACCATAGGAGGTGTGAAAGTGTGTTAATAATACCTTGCGGGCTTCCAGTGCCAATTCTTTTTGCAAAGGGCAGGGGGGCGATGAGAAAAGGAGTGCGGGCGGATGTTGATACCCCCTGAGGTGCCCCTTTTGGAGTTGCAGCTCATCTTTCCTTTCCTTGTTTTTCTGGCAATGGGTGCACGGAGCTCGGATGGGATGCTTGTGCTTGCGTGGCTGCATTTTCTCAAATACGGGCACCAAATGAAAGCATGGGTTTACGTTTATGTCCAACGTCTTTCTTTCTCAATCGCTTAGTAACGGGGCGCAAAATCAAAGCATGGCTTTACGTTTATGTTTTGACGTCTTTCTTTCTCAAGCGCTTAATAACGAGGCGCCAAAATGAAAGCATGGCTTAATTACATTCAACTTCTTTCTTCTCGTCCGCTTGCTTGTCTCTGCCTTGCCTTACCTTAGCCCGGAAGTCGAAGTTGAAGTTATGTTGAAGTTGGGGGAGGCCGTGCTGTGCTGTACTGGTGCTGTGCTATGCTGGTGGCGCCGTTCCGGCGTTTTTATTGTTTTTTTATTTCAGCGCACGGGGAAGGCTTTTTTTTTTTTGGTGTGCGATGCGATGCGATGCTGAGAATTGGGGAGATTGATGATGAGTGGTGATTTTGCGATGCCGTCTTGTTTTGTTTTGGGAAGTCTGGAGGGAAGACGAGACTTTGAGACGCTGGGGTGAGTTTTGGTGCTGGGAAGGGGGGGGGGTCTCACGGATTGACATTCGGGTTGAAGGGCGTGGGGTTTTGCTTATTACTAGAGCTTCGCTGGGCATATATATGAATTTGCTACGGGGTAGGTAATGGCTGTTAGAAAAAGCTTTTTTTCTTTTTTGGGGAGAGTGGAATGGGAATGGGAATGGGAATGTGTACGGTGAGATTGGTTTGATGTGAGTGAGTGAATGAGTGATTGAATGAGTGACGTCTAATATCGCTTTGAATATTTTGCTCTGCGCCAAAAGGGGAGGGGAGGGGGAATGATGTGTAGAAACTGTGACGGCATCGTTTAGATTCTCAGAGTGGAGGTGAAAAGGGGCGGAGGGGGATTGGCCGGTGAGATGTGGATGTTGGGGGATGGAGGGCAGGCTCGTGGATGCTATGCTATGCTATGCTATGGTCGAGGGGTTTGGTTGGTTGGTGGCTAGGCTGTGACGGTGACGGCTGGGAGAGCTCTGTTGATAGGGGTAGGGGATGCTCGCGGTGGCGAGGGTTTGGTTTACGGGAGGGTCTTCTTTTCTTTTTGGTATGAAGGGGGACACTTGCATCGGATTCTTATGACGAGTACGTTGTATGGAGAAGGAAAGGGGAAGGGAAAGGGAGTAAAACTCGCAATGAAGATTACAGTCTGGTACTGGATTGGCTTATCGGCGCCTTTATCACTGTCGTTGAACAACACCTGGACCGCGCTTCCAAATCCGTGATTTCACTGGCTCTTTGAGTGTTGCTCGAGTTCACAAGGACGTCGGTAGCCCCGGTCTGTGGGTGGACGCGCAAAATCGACAAGGAAAGAGGTGTAGCCTCTACCGTACGGTGGGTGCTCCTTTCCTCTATTTTGGAATTGAACGACCGGCTTTCGTGCCTCGCTGCTCGAATACGAGGACAGAGCTCGTTGTGGTAATGTCTCCCTCTTCAAGAGGGCCTTGGGCAAGATGGGAGATATCACCGTGATACAAGCCCGTCCAACGCAGACAGCACACCCCCATGTGCCTTGCTCGAGCACATCTTCCACACGGGGTTCTTTGGGCCATCACAACGTCCTTGCTTGGGTAAAGCTGCGGATATCGTTCGACCTTTTTCGCCATCAAGTCTTAATAGTTCGAATTTTCACCTAGATGTCCATATCCTTTGCTGAAAAAGGGATGGAGACAGACTTCCCGGGAGGCGGGTTCCATCCTCCCGCAAATGAAGTGGGCTCATTTTTGATCGCATCGTAACTCCTAGCCTCTTTCGACGTCAAAGGTTTGTGATAATGATGCTATCACCGCAGATCCGCGACTTTCCTATCGACAGATAGATAGGAACAGGAAGATTATTGTCTCATCTGAGCAATGAGATGACGTGAGAAGGGAAATAGAGCTCCTGAAAAGTGCAAGCACAATCCCAGGTGAAGTTTCTAAGGAACTGCCGGGGCAGTGACGGTGAACATGGGACTTGCCGTTTCGAGAGACGCTAGTATTGGGTAGCTGGGGTTTCGGAAAGGGATGTGCGGAAGGATCAGGGGAAGACTTAGCTCTATGTCTCATGGCCGAGGTACCTTGCCAAAGAGGTCAACGGGTCTCGAAGTCCGCATGTCGTCCGGGAAGAAGCTTTCGATATTTACAAGGGTGCAAAGCTCGCTGGGAGTCGATCAGTGGGGATAGCTGCACTAGAGCCTAGAGGTACCGGCTGAGATACGGATGTTGAGGAGTACGGACCAAAGCAGACAAGCATTAGAGGGGAAGTACGTCCTTGGTACTTGCCGCACTCGTAGATATCAGGACGATCTTTGAGAAGTGAAAGCTTTTCTGGGCATGAAGACGTGTAGCATGGCCGCTAGAACTCCGGGGTTTGTGCCGTTTCAGTACAAGCTTCGAGAGACTGATATGGCCAAGCTGTAGGTAGAGAGTCATGTAATTCAGCGCCGCAAGGAAATTTTTGCACCCTGGCCGCTGACTGTGGTTCTTCGTTCTTAGTGTAGACCTTCTTCCTTTTTGGCGGAATGATTGATGACTGTGCTTTGCCCTTTAAGAACTCGAAATACACCTCTACCAGACCCAAAGTGAACGGATTACTTTACCAAGTCCTGGGGCGGTACCATGAAAACTTGATGCCAAGGGATCGCGCCCAGGGCATGCACATAATCCCCAGTATACCCCAGACATTTAGGCGCTCATAGTAAGAAAATAGTGTGACGAGATCGCCAGGAGTCTGGAGACGGAGGATGAGCAAGGCCGATGAGATAGGCCCGAAAGCAAGCGTATCACAGTGGCGCAAAACGACCGTTAGCCGCGCATCAGGAGATGCTAGGCTACAATTCTAGCTAGCAAATCGTGATTAAAATTTTTAGTGTTGGTTGAGAAACCCTGCTGGCCCGTGATTCTCGGCCTGGAGGTCAGCCAGGGGTTGAGGAGCATGTTCCTTGACTGCGGACACACAGCATCAAAGTTGCCAGAGAAGCGCCATTTCATAGAAAATGACTTGTAACGAGTGCAGGAAAGCTTTACCCACGGTGAACAGTAGTGCAAAAAAAGAGAATCTATACTGTTATGGTATTCTGTTGAGCAATTTAGGTACCTAGAAGATCAGGGTTTGCATATGAAGTCCAAGTGGGATGATGGATCTGGGAACCAGGTTTGAGATAATGATCGCCAGGCTGCTGGCCCACCGGGTCTGTGCAAGTGCCGAGTCACCACTTCGAAGGGATTGTTCGAGAAAGCGTGGTGCACATTGAGAATCAAAATTCCCTCGACTTTCGCGGGGCAGGTGACAGACTTTGTGCCCTTCTTGAAACGCGCACGACCGACGCCGGTGATTCAAAAGCTACCTTGGAAGGATGGGACCAAAGATCGGGGGGGAGTGTAACAGGGATTCGGCACTAGGAGGAGAGAAACGTCAAGATTTCGTTTCGAAAGGTCGTTCAGCTTGTTTAGACGGGCACACGACATGAATCGCATTTATCCACGTAGACTCGTTACAGAGACTTGCTCCGCTCCCCGCTTTCTGGTAGCATCTGGGTGTAAAGCGGCGTCCATTAGGTAACAAGTGGCTAGCAGAGCGGCCCCGACAATGAGCGCCCCGGCTCTAGTTCTGCTTGCCGTCCTCAGCTTCAACAAGCAGGGTCGCGCATTGTTCGCTGTCAGATTAGAACGCCACCAGAAACCGATCGACGGTTGCTGCGAAGCATCCTTGCTGCCACGCGCCGAGGATGCTGCCATTGCCCCAGTGTGTTGAGCCGTCCCGCGCCAGAGCGCTGGGCCGTAGCAGTCATTCTCCCTTGCACGAGAATCCAGGCCCGCCGTTTCCTCGGCCTAGCTGGCGGAAACGGAGGAGTCTGGCGTTGTCTTGCCTTTATCCGCCCCCGCCATCTGTCCATCATGTCTTCTCGACGACCTGTTGAGACGGTCCGAACCAAGGAAAACGAATCGGCGAAATGGCGTTGACGCGCCATGCTCGCGCGATGCCCATTACGACGTACCCGTCAGAGACGACCAGCAAGGCCAGAGTGCCGGCCGACAGTGGTGAGAGGAACGACTCCATCCAATTTACCACAATTGATGCATACCCTGTCCCCACCTTGGGATTAGGACTGCTGATTTGGTCCACAACGTTAGCGATATGGTGGATGGCCTGAACGACCCCCGAGCGCCGTACCTGAGTGCTCCCCTGCGCGACGGGATCACGAATCCTTCCTCAGATGCGCTGAGGGGAACCTCAGTCATCTGAATGCTTCGTACCCAAATCTGGTTCCAGCCATGCAGGAAAAAGCCGACGTGAGACGCCACAAAGAAATACGACTTTTGCTGGTGTATCTTTCCGCGCTTATGCAGCCTCTTCCCTGAATAATCGCGTAGCGACAGGTCTGTTGTGCTTTCTTTTGCTGCCTTGTCTGCCCGGATCGCATTCTGGTCTGTTGAGAGATTCCCTGGCGATCTGCGTTTATAGTCGGACAGCTTGGGCCCTTACGTGAAGATTGGGACCGACGTCTTCTTCTGGCGGTCACCAGTGTTCTGTTGCAACTTCCAATTGCTTGGAGCGCACCTTCCGCCGGCTCGCGTCGCACCTCCCCCTCGAGTGCGACGGTCGGGATCACAATTCATTCAGCTCCGCCCCTTCCTCCATTCACTTGATGTCACCTGCGTCGTCTTCTTCATGATTCACCGCCGTCCCTCTTTTTGCCCCAAACATCTCCCCCTGCCCCTACGCTTTGCTCGACCTGAACCGACGGCGAGCTAAACCACAGACCCCATCATGTCGCTGTCACACTCACAGATCCGTTCTATCGAGATCACCGAGAAGGTCGGCTCGGTCTTGTCCCTGCTCGGAGCCGCGTTCATCGTCCTCACCTTCTTGCTCGATAATGGCTTTCAACGACCTATCAACAGGCTTGTCTTCTACGCATCATGGGGAAACGTCCTGGCCAATATCGGGACAATGATCTCGACGTCCGGCATCGAGCTTGGAGTTGAGACCCCTCTCTGCCAGTTCCAGGCTTTCCTTATCCAGTGGTATGTTCCTGCTTGGCTGCTGTTGGGCAGGACTAATCAAAGCAGGTTCATGCCCGCAGATGCCCTGTGGACTTTTACAATGGCATGCAATGTATATCTGACCTTCTTCCACCATTACAATGCCCATCAGCTTCGCTCTTTGGAATGGCGGTACTTCTTATTTGCATACGGGGTCCCTGTGGTTCCAGCCTTGATCTATCTTTTCATTCACCACGAATCGAGGGGGAAAATCTACGGGTCTGCAGTGGTAGGTTGCATCTTGATGTCCTACGAATACACTGACGGGTATAGTTATGGTGCTGGGTGTCCATCAAATGGGATGTGCTTCGGATCGCTACATTTTATGGTCCTGTATGGCTTGTGATCCTCGTCACGTTTGGCATCTACTTGTGGGCCGGTAAAGAGATCTTTGAGAAGAGACGCCAGCTAAGACAGTTTGCTGTTTTCCAACACGGTCCAACCCATGAGTTGATCTCGAACCCTTTTATGTCGCCGGGCTTATCAACGAAAACTACTGAGATCCGAATAACCACCGAGCTGGCACCGACGATGAATTCAAGTGAGGGCAGCCTGCACGTCCCCAAACGACAGTCGGCCGGCGGTAAGAGTCAGAAATTATACGACCCATATTCAGTGACTATTGGAGCTGGACGTCGGCCTTCTACGGTGGATAAAGATCTCCCGCCGGTCACATCTCCAAGAACAGATCGATTCGCTCACTCTGCGGCCGCGACAACAATGGAAGCAAATAGGGCGGCCTTCAACTATACCAAGTGTGCAGCACTTTTCTTCCTATCGCTCGTTGTCACATGGGTATGTAGATCCCATCTGCAAATGTCTTGTGCTAAATTGAGATCAGGTACCGTCCACCGTTAATCGCGTTTACTCGCTAGTGTATCCTGATGATGTCAACTTCCCACTTAGTTATGCATCCGCTCTGGTGCTGCCGCTACAGGGATTTTGGAACGCCGTGGTCTATATCGTCACATCATACGAAGCTTGTGCTGTCCTCTGCCGTCGGATGAAGTTAACGCGTAGCCCTGATGAACGAGTATCCCGTGCTCGGTCAGTTGTCTCGCCAGCCAGAGAGCGTGAAGAGCTTCGAAGCCGGTCCGAGAGTTGTTCCGAGAGCTTGACGGGATTGGCAAGGACAGGATCGAACCTGCAGGTGTGACATCACAAATTCATCTGATATTTTGAGCGACATTGGCAGCGTTGGCGCTGGGGAAACTGGGCAAAACCAGCTGTACTGGGCGAAAGTGCAGGGCTAGAATTATTGGGCTTGGCGGCAGTTTGGGGCGGAGTATCATGATATGCTGACACAAGGAATGATATGACTTTAGATACCCATGTTTATGATATGAAGACATTTTACTCAATGTCACATGATGTTTTGGTCTTCCATTGTTCTGTCGCTTGTGCCCACAGTCATGGACGAGTCTGGGGCGTGGGCTGATATGAGTGATCGGGAAGCGAGATGCAGGCAAGATCATGATACCTATTCGTGTGAGCTGAGAGGGCGAAGACAGAGCAGAACCGTGTGTATTTTAGCGAAGCACGGACACATCCACAATCCTCGGACATATCAGTAGTTTGACCTGTTCCTCCAGAGAAGGTAAGATCGAATGTACACTAACTGCGTGCTTGGCAGTAAATCTTCCAGGTCTTTCTCTGCGCGGAGAATTTGAGTACGTGACAAAAGGAGAATCCGGAGTCTTACTCAGAACCCTTCAGAAACTTCTTCGATTGGTATTGACCAAAATTCGTGGTCGGAAGCGAGGTAAAGCCATCGAAGCTGGCTTTGCCTTGGCAGCTTGGCAGAGCGTGTGGATCTTGGCCTCGATGGCAGCCTCATTCAGCCCCAATCTCCAGGCAGCGTGGCAGTATCTCGGACTCCCCTTTGCTGGCTTTATCTTCACGATTCCATTGGCCCAACCAGTGTTTGGATGTTCCTTGAATAGAACTGCTTTTCGCCTCTGTTGCATTTGCCAGTACCTTAACACGTCTAGTGACAAAACATATCCATCAATTCCGACTGGAAATTCTGTTTTAGTGATGTTTCCGTATTGCTCCTTGAACCGATTGATTCCCTCCTTGACAATTCCGGATTTCCTGCCCATGTTTAACTTTCACTGCCAATGAATGGTGCCATATCAGACCTTGTTCATCATTCTAGGCTTAATCTTTGGCTCAGTCTTCTGACCGGAGTTCCTAGATAGCAGATGCGGACGCGATGTTGTTGCATCTACTTTGCAGAAGCCCCCATTCTACCCTCCAACTCGAAACTCTAACTCCTTCTTCCTTTTCGCCGTTCGGCTCCGCCATCTCCTCCCCTCTCCAGGCATCTATTAATTCTGTTTCAACGGCTTGTCTTCACCTGGAAACTCATTGCTCACTCTTTCCAAACCCTGTTTCTGCGAACCAATCTACCGCTCTCAAATTTTCACCAATTGCATCTACTACCAATAACTACCCTTCTTCGCCAAGCAAGCATATCGGCCACCCCGTTCAGTCCCTTTTTGCATGCTTTCCTCGTACTCTCCGCGAAAAGCGCTTCTTTGACGTCGAGATCCTGGAGCGACATCCCTACACTACCCAGACCTTTTCGCCGCTTGGCCGCTCCAGAGAAGACACTGGGACATTCTATGTGGTAATTGTTGCTCCGTCTCTCTCAGAGACTCTGGACGCGAAAGCTAAATCTGGGGAGAATGTGTCGGTTGAGCGGCCCCCGGATTTGACCAAGCTGAGAGCCTTCGCAGCCAGAAGAGATCAGGCTGTAGTGTATGGACCAGGAACTTGGCATGCGCCAATGATTGCGGTAGGAGAGAAGAGAATCGATTTTCTGGTCACACAATTTATGAGTGGAATTGCTGATGAGGATTGCGAGGAGGTAGTCTTCGAAGGAGGTCTAAGCGTCGAGATTTTTGACGAGATAGGGTGTAGAGCCACGGCGGTCAAAGATGGTGCCAAGCTTTAAGATATTCAGGGCCTAAGATGAATTACTGTTCGTCACTCGGCCGATCTGAGAGAAAAGACAGATATGGCAAGTCCGTGCTTTAAATAAGAAGCAATCCGGCGCGAGGATTTGATGCACCTGTGCTGAAAGATCTTCTTGGACAACAAGTCGGCAAGTCTCAACTAAGTTTTTTCGGATGAAGGACACTCAACAAATTCTTTGGAATCAGTTCGACACCCTAGTGCTTGGGATCTTCTACGGTTTGCCCAAATACGAAGCTTCAAGAGCTTCCACAGGGAGAAACATTTACCTGACATGTAATTACAAACTTAACGTTTGATGGGGTGGCTTACCGTTCATCCGCCCACCCCGGAGTAGCATCTTCTATTGCTCACAACAGTGAAGTCTCGACGAGAAATTCCTTCGCCTCAGGATCATTGCAAGCGTCCTCTCTTTGCATAAGCTCAAGCATTGCCTTAACCCTGATCGTCGTCGAGCTGAAGTCGATTTGAAGGTCACTGTAGTAACTCCGTAAGTTTGCTCCCAATTTCAGCGTGGAGAACAACCTGCAGCCGCTTCACTTGACTGCTCAATCCAAAAATTTCTGAAGCTAGTGTGGAAGACGTGTCATGCTCATGCGGATTCTTTGAAATTGATCTTAAGGCTTTGGGCTTAGCAAATGTCACCTCGTCATTATGAGCTTCGCAAAGTATTCTGTCCGTGCCTCGGTCTGCGAAATGCCTAACTAGCACAACGCTAACCGGTGTCCAGTGCCAACACTGCCGACTTAAGAAGGTAAAGTAGGATCTCCTTGTGGAAAAGATCATTTGTTTATTTTGCAGCTACGTTGCTCAAGAGACATCCCCAAATGTACGAATTGCAAACCCTGGCCTTCTGACTGCGTGTATCTCGAACGTCAAGCGCGTTCGACCAAATCTGCCAGCATTACGTGGGTTCCGGGATTCATTGCCTCTCGATAAGCGTTATGGCTCATTGTGGTGTCTAGTGTCGCTCGAGATGCATCAAGCGATAACAGAACTAGCCTTTCAGTCGAGCAACGGCTCAATCGGATCGAGGATTCCCTGGCAGATATTAAAGGCATTCTGCAGACTATTTTACCGGTCCTCAGTGGCAATTTGAACGACCTTGGTCGTGGCACATCGTCCAGTCTGAACATCGATGACAGTCAGCTATCAGAACGTGTCTCTAACCCGACACGTTCTCAGGACCAAAAGCAGCACAATGCTGAAACAAAGACACGGACATGTTTATTAGGGAACGTTGAACCAAATCTACGTAAAGTTGAAAAGGCATTTCCCGAGCAGAAAGGATTCGCGACTTTTGCGGACTTCGAAGGCAGCTTTCGCGCTCTCTACGCTAGTAATGAGATGTTTAGCCAGGCTATCAAGACTCATCGTCGGGGAAGCGAATTCTTCTACGTTCCCGACAAAGCAGAAGGCCATCAGATGCTGGAAAGTACGTCGTAGCGCAACAATTTTGTCCCTGCTTGCTGAAATCTACAGTTTTCGAAGAAGATATGAGCCGAGGAGCACCAATATTTGCGTCTCCGCCCCAAGAATTACTCAGAGACCTCGTGTTTCAGCCTTCGACCGTGCGTGAAAGGGGCTGGGTAATAATGTTCAACTGTATTGTCTCTACACGTTATCTGCTAGAACGTCCGGCCGATTCTAATGCGAATATGCAATTACGCTAGAACATTTGGCAGGCTCTAAGTGACGCCAGTATCTTCCTAGAGCCAAGTAAAGTCACTGCGCAAGCATTTCTGTTGCTGGCTGCGCATGGTCAAGATTTCAGTACGCCGACATCTTCATGGGCATTGATTGGGCACGCATCCCGCATGATCCAAGCGCTTGTGGTACACAGGCAGGACAAGATAGTTCTTGGGAAAGGATCCGACGAGCCTGACCTTCGGAAACTCCATTTTGCTGTCTCAATCATGGAACAATCGCTCTCGTTAGCGTTTGGGCGGCCTCCCTCTATGCTACTTGACAACTTTTCATTAAATGACAGGCAAGAAATGTCGTCGTATCGTCCTCATTTGACACAAAAAGCCGCTACGCAAGATCAACACGAGAACGGCACCACGAATTCATTTAGTCAATTTCATTTAGTTGAGTCTTTGAATTTGGCGCAATTGGCTGCAAGAATATCCGACAAACTATTTCGAACTGCTTCATCCATTGATGTGAACGATTTGTTAACAGACTTGGATGTTTTGAAAGCTGAGGCTTTCAAGCGCCTTGAGAGCTTTACTACGTCTTTGACCAGCTTGGCAGACCTGGAGACTAGACGAGAGATCACAATCGGCATCGCAAACATCTCGTTCCGTTACCATCATTTGAACGTTCTCGTGGCTCAATTGAGTGCCGACCCCAAATCTGCTTTGGAGCCTGCAAGAAATTGCCTTCGGCTTTTGAAAAATTTGGTTTCCGATTCCAGAAACGTCTACAACGGTATCATCTGGGAACTTTTATACTATCCATTTACGGCTTTCTTCTTGCTCTTTGGCAATCTCATCTCCAATCCACGTAGTCCAGCAACGGACGCGGATCTCGATCTTTTAGGCCAGAGCATCGCTTTTTACGACAAAATGGCTCATAGCCACCCGCACGCCACGAAGCTTCACAAAGTAGCCGCTACGTTTGCTGGTCTCGCCAAAGACTATGTGACGTTCTCCCGGCAAGGTAGATCAGACTCTCCCCTTGGAGTCACCGACGGTTCTTTGTCAGATTTATCGAAAACCGATCCTGGCAGCTTCAACAATAGCATCGAAATTTTGAGCTTTTACAACCAAGACGAGGGTTCCATTTTTCCGCCTGTTGGAGAGCCGCATCCTTCTCATCAGCGTGACCGTCAAACTGCACCTTCGGTCATACAAATCTTGGAGCAAAAGACCAGAAAGCGGCCGTGGGACAATGCTTTTAACTGGTTCTCATGGGACGCTCATGAGCAGGCATTATGAAGATCCAAGTGTTTGGTGTTGTGCACGTGCTATGTCTCATCCACCATTATCTCTTTAGGGAATACGTTAGTCGAATGGACGGAAAGGTTCCCCAAAACATAGGTATTCTAAAGCCATCGTTGCTAACGAGATCGCTTTTCTCCCTCCGGAATCTTGATTAAGGTATAAGAGAATTTAACGATCTCAACAGAAAGGGAGATTCTGTGTGTGATTGGTGGACTCAATTCTTGCGTCAACCTTCAACCTTTGAGTTGTGCAGGAGATTCAACATCTGTTCGTGCGCATCATCCGCAAACAAACGCTGTAAGCTCTCGTATGTTGTGGTCGCATTGGCTTCAGCTCGAACGAACATCTTTTGCTCATAGTTCGCCGTGGCAACTTTCAAATCTTCTTCTTCGCAATCGACGCTGTCCGCTTGCTGAAACCCGTTCCTTCGAAGCTCGGCACAAGCTTCTAGTTCTTGAGCCAAGTCCAGCGCATCGACGAGCGCGACATTTACGCCGACTCCGGCAAACGGAGACATCAAATGCGCCGCATCTCCGAGCATCGTTATCCTGGGTCTGCTGGGCCACTTCAAACCCACTGGCAGCATGTACAGTCGGCGTAGAACAGCATCGTCATCCGTCTCAACTAAGAGAGCTTTCGCGTCTTCGCTGAACCGTTGAAATGTCGACTCGGCGAGATCCTTCTTGGCTTGCTGAGTATTCTGCCAGTCGATTCCACACGCATATGGCCACGTCTTATCTACCTTCATAAAGGCATACGTGCGCAAACTTCCGTCTCCGCCTCGTTGGCCAGATAGAACTTTATTTTCGGCCAAAGACATCCAAGTCCCCCTACCCACCATCTTAGCAAGTCTCGGCCTCTTTTCCTCGACGACCGTCCAACACCGATGTTCCCGAGTAAAAAGGGCGCGCGTCTGTCACAAGCTGCCGGATCTTCGACCACGCGCCGTCCGCCCCAACGACCAGTCCGTACCCACGCACGTCCCTCCCATCTTCAAGTCGCACCGCATACCCGCCACCCTCATTATCCTTAACAACTTCCCTCACCCTCGCGCCCTACCAGACCCTCTCCGGCTCAATGGCATCGACCAACATCCTCCTCAACTGGACTCTGTCGATCTCCGGCCGCCCCTCCGCCTCAGAACGCGACAGAGACCCGTCCATCGATGCCGTAGATCTTGAACGCCTGGCCCTCGACCCGCATCAGAGACTGTAACTTGGGCAACAGAACGGCCTCCTTGATCGCCAGCTGGCCGGACGAGGCGTGGATGTCGAGGCTGCCGCCTTGGGTGCGGGCTTCGGGCGACGGGTCAGCCTCGAGGACGAGGTAGGGGATGGATTTCTTCTGGAGGAGCGCGGCGAGCATGGCGAGCATGAGGCCGCCGGGTCCGGCTGTGTAGAGAGAGAGAGAGAGAGAGAGAGAGACAGTGGTTAGCTGGCGGGGAGGGAAGGAGGGAGGGAAGGGGAGATAGGAAGAGCAAGGACAATATAAGCAGATGCGAAGCTTGCCTCCTACGATGAGAACGCTGAGAGGTACTTTCATGATGATGGGCAAGGGAGGCGCTGCTGAGAGATCTTTTGGTCGGCTGGATAGATCTATGGGGGAGGGGGTTCAGGAGCGTTCGTAGCAACTAGAGTCTAACTGGGGGCAAAGATGAGAGCGAACACAGAACTAGAAGGGGACCCTATCAAGTAGCGAGAAAAATGAAAAATGAAAAAATGGATTGATTGAAAGCCTTCTAAACCACAACATCTCTCCTAACGCTCCTTTTATATCTCCTTTCCCCGCCCCTCCCCTGGCCCTGCGCACTTTCCACTCTCGAAAACCTGCGCCGTTTTTTTTTTCATCTCTTCTTCTTAACGTCATAGGCAGGCAGGCTTTGAAAAAAGTGAGAGATCGTACTGTAACGGGCACCCTTTCCTTTCCCCCCTCCCAGTCCTAAGTTACCTACCTGTAAGACAGAAATAGCAGGGTCCCGGAGCGCGGAGCCTCCGGTCAGCCAAAAATCCCGAGGTCGACTTCGGACTTTTCCATGATTGCATGCAACAAGTAGCCCAGAATCTTTTATTCCTTTTAGGACGCGAAGATGGAGACTTGGACTTGGCGCCACGGCTTTTAAGTCGGAAAGTTCCAAAAAAGCTAAGAATGGATATAGATTGGATGGGAACTATTGTGCTATGGGCTTCGTGGGGATTTAATTGGTGGAAGGCGGAAGGACCGAAAGCTGACGGATGGAAGGGGTGAGATTTGACTGACTAGTACGATGGGTAGGGATTTAGGTAGGTAGGTAGTGCTGAGAGGTTTACGAGGAGTGAGAAGGTGGATCGCGAGGGATGTTGGTAAGGAACCACGGGGTGGGAGCGCAGGGAACTATCGTTAAGGGGGATGGATCGTGTAGCGGAATGGCGGGAAGGGGAAACGGCGATTGGATTTTGTTCTATTTTTTTTATTTTGTTTGGGCTTAGGGGTTGAGACTTTGCATGTTATCGGTGATTGAGAGATTTGCGATCCTTCCATAGAATATGGGTTTTAAGTCTTTTTTGTCGATGCTATGATAGACTAGTTGGGCGATAGGTCGTGGTTGATCTTCGACGCGTGATCGCCGCGACATGTCGCTCATAACTTTGGCTTGCCCATCTCGGGGAGTCTATCCACATCAGCCTCATTGCTCATCCCCTCCTCAACAGCTGTACCCTCTCCTCCCCTTGACATAGGCTTCCGCTCTGTCTCATCCCCTCCAGCTACCTGCCCGAGCACAAATTCCGCCACCTCGTCCAAGTACCTCTTCGTCACCTCCGCGGTCTCAGCATGCAGCATATGGTAAGCCCCCGGATACGGCACCCACTTCTTCTCCCGGTTCCCCAACGCGTCCCAAAACCTCTTGCTCGCGTCGAAACTCGTCAGCCGATCCCCATCCCCATGCAGCATCAGCACCGGGATCTCCTCTCCCTCCCTATTCCTAACAAAGTTGCCAATCCCCTCAACCTGTTCACCGTGGCTGAGACGCTCGAGGCACTCTGCCCGCCTCAGCATCCCGTCGAGCTGCTCCAGCGTCCCCGTGTCGTGGCACAGTGGGTCCGCGGCCCAGGTTTCGCCAACGGAAGGGTCGCGGGACATCCATTTCGGGTCGAGGCGCTGCACGAGGGGCATGTGTGGGACGAGGCGGGCGGCAAGGCGGCCAAGGAGGACGGTGAGTCGGAAAGGTTGGCTGGCGGGGTGGAGGGCGATGTAGGGGGAGGATGCGATGAGGGCACGAATTGGGGGGTGGGTATGGAGAGGTGATGGGGAGATGAAGGTTGGAGGCGGTTGGGTGCTGAGGAGGGAGTAAAGGAGGACGATGGCTCCGCCCATTGAGTGGCCGAAAAGGATGAAGGGTGTAGTGGAGGTGGTGGGGATAGAGGACAGAAAGGAGCGGAGGTCGCTCAGAACGGTAGGTGTTGGTCCTGAGGAGCCGAGGAGTGGTTTAGAGGTTGGTGTGGATGGAGGTGGAAGGGAGCGACCGAATCCTCTAGAGGGAACATCAGCGAGGTGACGAAAGAAGCCAAGAGGGCAGAGACAGCAATTGGATGCAGTAAAGAGATGCATTACAGACAAGCAATATGAATGGAAAGTCAAAGCAGCCGTCCAACAACGCAGGCATTGGTTTACTTACCGTTGATCATATCCATGGACTATGATGCCTCGTTCTGCTAAACCTACAAAGAAATCATGATATGCATTGCCTAGAAGTTAGGACACAATCAATAGCCGAGAAATCAAGACTTCATTCGCGGAGGAGAACTGCAAAGTAAACTCTCCGTGCTTAGGGACGTACAATGATCGCTGAATCCATGGACAACCGCGAGGACTGCCTTGGGCGGCGACGCGTCCGGCTGAAACAAATACAAGTCAGCGACTTTCAAAGCATACAGTTCAGGAAAAGGACGATGTGATGGCGCTCAGAAAATCATGTTTTCATCGAGAAAAAGGGTTCCGTATCTTGTACATACTAGCTTCCACGAGCATAGACTAGGTACGTATTTCTTTGATTCTGGTGCCAATAAGCGGACTTACATGCCACGTCTTCGTATACAGCCTCGTCCCATCTTCCACCTCGATCCAATCCTCCGTCGTTCTGGCCATTTTGGACCAAATCGACGTATATATCGATATGCTTCCCTGGTGTTTATCTTCAATGCAGACCCATGCTCACATGGATGTTTATTTCGGACAAAGAAGTCCGTGCCGAGGCTGCTGCAATCGTTTCCGAGCCGGGACGCACTTTGCCTGCATAGGCACATCCGACCGGTTCAAAGGCATACCTTCTCCTTGCTTGGAGGTTCCGAAACGAGGGGGTGATTAAATGAGACCAGAGGCCTAGAGGTAGATATTCACGTGATCAAGGACATGCCAAGTGTTTTTGCCTGGCGGTCGCGAGAGTGCACTGGCGTTGAAACGCGTATCTCTACGAGTGACGAGTTCTGTTTTAAGAATGGGAATGATTTCTTTTCGCACTTAGATCTACCTCAAGGGTCTGCAACATGCCAGCGGAACAGAAAGGCATCATATCCAACCGGCGTGCCCTGGACTTGTCTTTCCTCCTGTCGGGCTACCTAATTTACCAACTATGACAGTAGGAGAAGGATTGCTTTCCGCCCTCGAGCTTCCGCTGCCCTTCCTGTTTCCCATGAAGTCACGGTCTTGTAGACCTGGAGGAATCGGGTCGTTATCGTCATAATCGCCGCTGAAATGGGATTGAGCTCCGGCAGAACGATTTGAAGTTGAGCGAGGACGGCGAGGGCTGAAATGTAGAGGGTTGGCGTAGGTCGGGAAAGGTGAGGCGTGAGGAAGGTCTGGAGACATGGTAACGGGAATCGCGGGGAAAGAGGATGCAGGCGCTGGGGAGTGGAAAGGAGCACTGAATGGGTTTGTAGTGTTTCGAGAAAGATTCGGATTTGTTCCCGGTAAAGGCCCCTCTGGGGTTAAGGGCCCAGTGTCCATGATCTGCGCTTGCTGTAAGGACTGGATCTCGCTATTTGTCTGTAAGATCATGGCATTGTAACGCTGCAATCGCGATTGCATAGTACTGATCTGAGCCTGGTTTGCTTGCTCCCGTCTTTTGAATTCTTCCTCTTTCGAAACAAACGTTACAGCTTTGCGCTCCCTGTCAACAAGAGTCGGTGTGTTGGATTGTGTCACTCTCTGGTGCTGTTCATTCAGACGACCTTCACGAGCAGCAATACGTTCATGACGTGCTATCGCCGCCTTGAGCTCGCTGTTCGCCGCAGCAAGTTGCCGAGACTTGGAGGCCCGGGCCTTTTCCACATCTTCGCCTGCGGCTGCCAAGGCGGATTCTTGTGCCTCGTGAGCCTTTTTCTTGGTGGTCCAAACTTCCAGCTCCTCTCCAGGTACCTGGGATATGTCTTGAATGGCAGCGTCAATAGTACTGGTATATGTTTCTGCTTGCTCGAGACTTCGTTGAATTTGCTGGTGCTTCTGACGCTGTCGACTATCATTGCTGCTTGACTCGAGTTGGGATTTGGTTGATTTGATCTCTTTCTCCAATTTTGAAATCATGCCTCTATGTGTTTTTTTCTGTCGGGCTAGTCGGCTGCGATTATCTTGTAACTTGGAATCCTGGACGGCGATAGAACCTTTGAGTGTGGTGATTGGGGATGAGGGTCGGAGAACTTGATGAGGAGCAGGCGGAGCAACCGATAGAGCTGTATCCTTAGCCACAACCAATATAGGTAGATGAATTGACCTACCATTATCTGTGTCAGAAAGAGCAGGGGTATTGACCGTGACAACAGACATGTCCTGAACGTCGCTGCTTCGCACGAAAGTGCACGTATAGGTGCAATTTGGCGCAAGTCCAGAGATTTCACCACACCACGACCCGCCATGGCCAGATGAGACAGGTTCGGCCACCTTGTGTGCCACAAAAGACGTCCAATAAGCACCATTGATACGCACGTAGAAAGGTCGATCCATTTCATCACCCTGAATTCCGCTGGCACCGAATTTGATGGAGGAAGAATCCACGTCAGAGATCCAGAAAGACGCTTCTTCCACCGCATTGTGCTCTGTCAATTCCGCAGTTTGTGATCCAGCTGACTTCCTGTATACTTTTGTGTGTTCATATTCTCTCATGACTGTGACTTTTGTGCTAGCAAGTGCTGCCCAGAAAGGTTGGCGGCTTCTGACTTGATTTGCTTGCCGTCTTCTTTTCTTAGCGCTGACTGCTCGCTCTCGGCCCTGGGTGTTGTTTTGGGGCAAGTCCACACCAGTAGAGGACACGGTGCCGGTAGGTTCAAGAGCAGAAGCGTCCGTGACCGGAGAGCCAGCGGAAGCTTCCATGTCCGCTTTCTTTGAAGACTTTTGAGGAGGAGAAGGTGAAGTTCTTTGTACGTTTCTCCTGACTATAGCAGTTACAGCCTGTGTGACAATATGAGCAGAGACAACAGTCCGAAGCCAAGTAGATGACGGTGGTAGTGCTCCAACGCTGACTTCGGTGGGCAGCATACGTTTAAGATCGGCAAGGTTTTCTGCGGAAAATATGTTGAACGACATCGCATTTTGGAAGACAAGCTTTTTCACAACGGGGTCTCGTGCAAGGTGAACGATGAGCATTAGCACCATGCAGATGTAACCTGCGCTCCGACTGTTGGCGGCATTGCCACCCCCAAGAGTCACAGCGATTTGTATTTGGGCTAAGTCCAGAGCATAGTTGCGTGCCGACAGAGGGCAAAAATACCATATCATGATACCAATAAGATCAAACGCAAGCATGGTCCATAACGAAGGTGGTCCTGAAGAGCCTTGGAAAAGGTCGAAAGGTGAAAGAAACGTGCCGAAGGCGACCCCGGCAGGAGGCATAAAGGTCAACGACGCGAACATGACTTGTACCAACGTCAGCACACTTGCGGGAAGCTGTAAAAGCAGGATAAGAATCGCAACAGTGTCAGCGGTCGGACATGATCTGAGAATGGTAGAGCCGAGTTGAAAGACGCTAATGTCGCCTGCGCTTCGCTTTTGGGAGGTCGCTGTATCGCTTCGATAGGTACGAGGTTCCGACGGTCTCTGTACATTTCCACTTTGACACGGCTCTTGGACAGCCCTCGGCGAGCCCGGAACAGAATCTTGATTCCTTCCTCCTGCTTCCGAGCTCGCATATTTGCCTTCAGGTAATTCTAGAGCGCCGTTGCATTGCTCTAGTAACGGATTTTCGGGTGGTGCGTCTGCGTTGGTAGCGGGAGACAGCGGCGGAGTATCTGGGGTCGAGCCTCTCGGGCTGCCATTGAGATGACCATTTGACTTTTGCTTCGAGATTCTCTTGCCCGGTCCTACGAGCCCGCTCTCATGACGATTGTTGGTGTGCGGCTTCCTGTTGCTCGACCGTACCATGAAGGTGCTGCGACTGTACGGGGCCAGTCAGCTTGGCGAGACCGTGTTCGGCAAGCCAAACAGACCGGACGATTTGTTCTATAGGCTCCTCAGAAGGGTTGCCCGGGCAGTTGGATCGGATCTGGTTCGAGCATGCTCTGGGAGCGCAAATTGTGTGGGAAAGGCAAAATTAACGGTGTAGACTGGAGATATGAGCGTGGGTTGGAACGCTGGTACCCGGGGAGGCCAAGCGCCGCACAGACCAGGCTGGCAAAGATTTCTACGGATTCAAGGAAGTGAGGTAAGCTTTGCAAGCATAGCACGATAGTGTCAAGTCTCCGGTTGATTCCTCCACACAACAGGAATCCCGGGAATGCAGCGATCGCCAAATTTACAAGGGCGTTATGTGCCTCCCACCTTCCAGCACGATGCAGCAACTTGAGCCTTGTCTGCAGTTGCCTCATATTCTGGGCCCTAAAACGCACAGCGGCAATACCTCGCGTTTCTATCCAGCCCCCATTGCAGCCAGCCCATTAACACAGCCGTGGGCAGGAATGCGACTACCGTGGATCGCCCTTTAAGCCTGCACCATCTCACTGAATTTGCCTGTGCCGGTTAAGACTCATCGCCTTTCCAGATAGCCTCGGCAGCCCTGCACCACCCCGAATTGCCGCCAAAACAGACAAGCAATCGGCGGCCCTAAGCAAGCTTTTGTGCCTCATGCGGCTCACTAAACAGAGTGGATACGTGAATGACGCCGCTGCTACGGGCAATTCCCCTTCAAGGCTCAACGGGACCCAGCAAACCGACCGCCAACATCTCTCTCCCTCCTGCATTTCAGCTTCATTTGTGCTCATCAGAATGCACAATAGCTGCCGGGGGCTAAGGAGGCGGCTTTCGTCAGATCGGAGCATTATTCGCTCTTGCCTCTCAGACATCAACGCACCTACACCTTCGAGCTGGGGGCTGGTTTCGATGGGGTCTCTTATAGGGCATTGGAGCACGCGATGAGGGGTGAAAAAGTTACCACTCAACATTAATTTGGTCCCTTAATGACCGTTGCAAGATGATCGGCAGTTACCACGGATTGCCGGGTGCCAAGGACATGATTCACGCAGCTAGGCTATCGAACTTCTGCACCAAGGAGGGGCACTTGGTGCCTCTCAGATGTTTCTTCACAGACTCCAGGTGGAGTGAGCGAGCTAGAGAACGTTAAGCATCACGTCGACGGATAAGCGCGGAAAGATCGGCGCTGGAGCTTTGACGGGGACTTCTCAGGCTGCAAACAATCATGCGGTGACAGCGCTGCAGAGCCTAATGCAGCGAGTTGCGGGGGATGCAAGGCCGCCTGGAGATGCGTTGGCGCGGTCGAGATCGAAAATCTTCGCCGGGGTGTTTCATTTGACATTTCTATGGAGAACTCCGCACCGTTGGCCACTTATCACCATCCTGGTTGTAAATAAGTCACGAGGCACATCATCGTGCCATTCGACTCGTCAATTTCATACAAAAAGCTGCAGCATTGAGTTCAGTCTCCAAGGAATGGGCTGTCTGGGGAATCGCTTTTCAGCCAATCACACTGCCACTGTTGAAAAGCGTCCCGCCGAAACCGAACTTCCGCCATTGCGAATATTGGCAAGACGCTGACTAACGTCTGAGAGCACGACCACGTTTACCGCTTTCGAGCAAGCCTCCCCATTACCGTCGCCGTAGAAGATGGCAGGCTCTGTCGCCTGCTTATCTGAAGTGCAAATCACCGTTCTGATTGGTTTTTAGAGAGAAGTGATATGAGGCTCCTGGATCTGGTCCGGAAACACTGTTGCACGGACGAATCGAGCAATATGCTAGGATGGTACATGTTAACAGCGTGCTGTTGCATGTTTGCTGTCGCGATCTGAAAGAGAAAGTCTGAGAATAGTCCTTAACTGGTCTTGAGCACGGACTTTAGGTCAATAAGGCTCTGTAGTTGCCTACTTCAGCCTCTAGGTTGATCACCATGAGCCTAGGTAATCATGCATGATTACCGAAGTCTTCTTTGGCGTTAGGTTGATCCCAGGTTGCCCGCTCAAGCATTCGTACTCGTTCTGATAAAGCCCAAGCTTTCTTAAGGTTCTGCGTCCTTGCTTCTTCTTGAAGCTTGAATGTCTGCTGGAATTGGTTCGCTGCAAATGGCGGCAGCTTTGTCTTGCGACCATTTCGGTAGTCATAGAAGACAAGGTCCTCAACGCATCGCGCCGCAGGTCGTTGATGCTTCTCTGATAATATCATCACATCCAAGATGAAGGAATCCGTTGTTGCGTCGGGGGAAGCTCTGAGCTTGTGATAGACAGAGATGCTATCCGGCCACGTCATCGGCTATCGGAAAAGACCATTAGCAAACCCTTTTCCCAAAACTGATATGTCTGTGGAAAGTGGCCTCTACAAATTTGAAATCGGTCTTCAAGCTCCGGATTATGAGGCCAGTACTTCGAGAGCTGGCCATTTCATTCCAAGTATGACGGTTCTTTGGGTCGATATAAGACGCGAAATTTGAAAGCCAATTGCATCGGCCAGACTCTGCGTAGCGGAAATATTGGACGTTGTTGACATGCCCTTTGAGAAAAATCAGATGATGCCAGACGTTCGTGTGTAAGAGAGAAGTCCATACTCTAGGGAATTGTGAGCAAATGATAATTTCACAAGTACAGTGACCCACCTACCATGCTATCCTGACGAGTAATACCAGCTCACAATCAGCAAGTGACAGAAGTGGGAATCTTGAATGGCTTTACCATTTCACCCCAAACCACAGCTTGCCGGTGCAGACCCTTGAAAGGCCATGTCAGTCTAACAAAGACATTTACTTCTTGATGAAGAAGAGTCAAAGAGGAAAACTTACCCTTCTCCCCTTTTGTGTAAGATAGCCTTCACTGCCCGCAACAATTTCCCGCCAGCTCCTCGCCATGTCTCGAAGAATAGATCCAGCATCATTGATCTGATGTTCTTGAAGCCCGAACATTATGCACTTGCCAATTCGGTGTCTGATTTCTGAAAGCCATTTTGGGCTCAAGGATTCAGACGTAGGCGGATTCTGCGGATCGGCGCTCGCACTGCTGTAACCCTGCACCGAAGGACAGTGTCTAGACAAGAATGCACGGTGTTTGAAAAGCCCACGAGGGTGGTGTGGTGGCCTTCTCAACAGCATCGCTAACAAATGAAATGATATTTGAGACTGAAGGCAGGTCTATGTTAGAAACGCCACTCGGCTTTCCCCAATACTGCGGAGACGCCGGTTAGTGTTGCCCGCGTCCCTGCATATCGAATGTTCTCCCGCTGCGGAATCCCTACGGTAACGTCTGCGAGACGTGGAATTTTTTTATCTACGAGTTCGCTTTGATTTTCGCCTTGCATTGTCAGCTTGCTGCCTATTCGAGATATCGAAAATGACACCGAGTCTTCGCAGACAAGTCATCAGTATCTACAGAGGCAAGTAATCTCCGGATGCGCCTACGGTCAATTAGGCAAGATGGCGAGCCGGCAAAATTAACATGACGTTGGCAGAGCTGCTCAACTTGGGCAAGGACTACCCGCTGGGTTACGATTACTATAGATCTCGGCTCCGCAAGGCTTTCTCAACCCAGGCAAATCTAGTGGACGAGGAGAAGATTAAGGAGGGTATTCGCCGGGCAGAATACGTGAAGAAAGGTAAAATACGAGGATTTATATGATGGCCCAATGCTAATCATCTTCATCCTATACAGAAATTGAAGCGCTGTCAGTATATGTCTGAATAATAAGCTGTCTTCTTTTGGGTGACATCCGCTAGATACTATCTCAAGCGATACAGGACTTTAAAACAAAGGTATTCTTAAGTACTTCGGACAAACGCCGATCCATCACTCCATTTTCTCGAATACATATTGCCGCCAGGGGTATCTCATGGGAGTCTGCCGTTTCGCATCGAATGCTCAATCATTTCTTTTTCGCCCACCATGCTCCCACCTCTAAAGCTTCGCCGTTCGCTGTGCCCTTTTGCTGAAGGAGATCTGTGGTCATCCCAGCCCACCATCGATCCCACTCGTCACGACCAAGGCCGCTGCTTTCTAAAAGTACAGGCTCCAAGCTCTCAATCATCTGGATGAAGGTCATCATAGCCGTGCGTCTCAGAGCCAGCTGATCCGCACCCAAGGCCTTGGGGCCTGAACTATTTGGCTCTTTCTCCCAGCGAACTTCACTGAATGGTATTGCAATTCTGCGTCCTCCCATGTCAGAGAAAGAATCAGAAACAGTGCTAAAGATCATGCTCAAGAACGCGCACGGAGTGCCTGTAAGATTCCGCTTGTCAAGCGCTTTCTGCATCCAGAAATTGTAGTCTCGGATGTGTTGGTTCTGAGCTTTCGTCCAAGGAGTTGCTGCAGAGACAATGTAGGTGGCGGTATTCTCTGCCTGCTCTCGCTCATCCTCAGAAGTGCCACGGGCCGCCACAGGATTTGGGAGTAAGGTCCTGATGATGTAATCACTGTCCCATACTTCGATTACTCCCCCGGATCTCAAGATTCTCAGCGGTTCAGCCAGAGGGAAGGTCTGCATGTCTGCGGCCGGTCGTGCAAGCGTTGCATCCTTGACAAAAATGAAATCAAAATAATTGTCTGGGAATGGCCACGACCGGCGAACGTCGTGTTGTACAAACTGCCATTTGAGACCTTGCTTTTGAAGGTCGGGTGCCAGTGATACAATATCTAGGCCGATAAAAGCTGGCCGCTCGAAACCTTCAAAATAATCATTGCAAGCTGTCGACCAGAGACCAGATCCACAAGCTACTTCGAGCACTCTTCGGGGGGCTTCATCCTCAAAGTAGGGCGCACAAAACGGGGCCCCAAATACTCTCATCAACATCAAGTTTCGGAGACATTGGCGATTGATCTCTGGAAAATCACAGGGGAGAGGGTACAGAGAATCTCGCAAGAACAGTCGCCCATTTCGCTTGATCAATGGAGACGGATGGCTATCGGAAGAAGCGTTAGAATTTCGAGGATTAGTGGTTGTGCTAGTTGACATGACCCTGGAGGAAGTATCAGTGAGGGCAGCATGTCGAACGCCGGCGCTACTTTGGTGACGTGCGTGGGACGAGCTTTTTCTGCGAGAGGTAAATGACGGAGTAGTGGGAGAGTAAGTAGGCTTCGCCTGCTGAACCGTAGGGTTTGAGTTCAGACCGCGGTAGGCGGCCGAGTATGCCAGATATTCGGACATTACGCTACCGCGGTATTTTTAGGTGGTATCGTAGTGGGCCTGGCCGGGAGGCTCGATTAGCCTTCGTCAGCGTCGCCCACGAACCGGGTACCAGATCGGATACCCATGGTGTTGCAAGGCCCATACATGATGTTTGTTTCAGATAGAATATTTGGACCTTGATCACCAGTCGGGACCGGGGCCTTGGGGAACATCCAGGGACAAGCTCACCTTTGCATGGACCAATTGACCAGCAGCTGTGGCCGGCCCGCGTGCCTGAACTTACTTCCTGCGGGCCGCAGGTCTGATCACTGTTGATCAATCTCGTCTTCTTCTTCTCAGCGGTCAAAATATTGTTGAAAAGATCTCAAAGACAAAACTTTAATGAATGTCTTTTACGCTGAGATCGTACGATCGAATTGCCAAGCCGTTTCGTCATTCCAAAATACTCATGGCAACCCGTTGCTTCTATGAGGCCGTTGATGTAGTATAATCGAGGCTGTTTTGAGAATGCCTGTTGGTCGGAGGGGAAGTGTCATTGGGGGAGATGTGCCGGCGCTTGCTGAGCTTAGACGCCTCAAAGGAATATCACGTAAAGCTGGGCCTGCTCGAGATTCTGGCGGACCCGACTATGTCAAGCACTCTCAGTTTTGTCGCAACTACCATGGTCATATACAATTCTAATGGCTAGCCGGAGCGACTTGTCAGCGCGGGGGAAACTACTCCATCGGTCGAACTGCGAAGCGACTAGAACGACGGGAAAATGTTCAGCTAAGCTATAATCTACCGGTTGTACAATGTACTCAAATTTATACGCGTCGCCTGCCCGAGTCTGACCCCGGAATTGGTAACTTAGTGGGGAGCTGACCCGGAATGGCGGGGGATTTCCTGGCTCTGGGGACACCTTGCTATCCCCAATTCTCTGCCATCCGCGTGCAACCCGAGGATTCGAGAAGTCCGTCCGTATCGTAAGTGCACAAGGTCCGCAGTGGAAGTGGAAATGTATATAGCGACTACGCTTCGGCTGCTTTTCCGAGGGATTCGTCAATGTTCACCTCTGTCGCTGAAGTGGCTGCATCACGCCGGCACGGTGATAATCAAATATATCGCGTATCAGATTGTGTGGAATACTCTCCTCAGGATAGCATGCTCCATCTACTACGCAGGATTCCTTTCTTTTAGAGAGCTTTCGCAAATCACAGCAAGATTCCGTCTTGAAATGCAAAAAATCGGCATGTGCCACCAACATATAAGAAGATTGCAATTAGTAGCTGTTGACAGGCGAATTCCGCGAGGAAGTAAAGCTAGAGGCCATAAAGAACGTTCCCTAACGAGAGATCTTCCGTGAGGTGGTCTGCTCGATCGGTTTATCTGAAGCTTGCCTTACACGAAGTTGAAACTGATAGTCTTGACGCCCTCACGTTGCCACCCCTTTCGTGCCATTCTGACTTCGTCTGTTAATCTGTGATTATATTGCCTTCGGAATGATGTTGAATTCGTCGACTTGGCTATCTGAATCCTCAATCTCATGATCGGAGGGAGAACGACGGTAACTAGAATTCATTTTTATTAAGTAGCTGAGTAAAAAAATATCCAACATCAGAGTATGGAGAATGTTCAAAGACAGTATAGCACAGCTGACTTAGTAATTTTCGGGAAATGAGCCCGTGAGTTGGCGAGAATGAATCGATTTGTACGGAGGAGACCGACATTGAGATAACACGACATTGATGACAACTAGGCGCGGCTAAAGAAAGCAAACAGACAGATTGATGAAATTCATTTGAGATCACATGATATGCATGGAGCCTGTACCTTAGTCTCCTTATGCAAGCTTGGTATTCCTACATAATAGGAAGCCAGGCCCGTTCGTTACTCAGTTTTGCAAAACTGTCTTGGAGGCGACTGGCACTTTATTTTGTGTGATCGGCAACGGTAAAACTAATTATCCGAATGGGGGCGGAACCACGGTGCACCACTCCGTCAATCATCAAGAACCGCTTTTGTGGTAAGAAGAGGTCTATGGATGTCCAATTCAGTCCGAGACATCCTTGATCTCGAGATACCCGAGAAAGGCTTGTATTATTATCGCCGACGTCGCCGCTGCGTCTCCAATCCCATTGCTCAACTTCGTCCTTCGCCTGGTCCTTATTGCACCCCGAAAACCTCGCTACGATTGTGAATTGAGGCGGATTAGTCTCCAGCCACACCATCGACCGCTCGTGCCGACTAGATTTCTTTGCTTATCATATGTTGTCAAATGAATGGGGATACTCTTATGTGCAAGAAACGAAGACATCGGAGCCCAGTTATCTTCATTCTTATCCGCCACGACTCGAAGTTCTACGTCCGCCACTATCTTCCTCCACGGTAACCGGGTTTTCGAAGCCAACACTTCTACGTCGGATGCTCCAATAGATGGCAGATGCTTCCTTCCGGTTCCAGCAGCCTGGAGCCGGGCAGTTTGTCTACCAAAATCTACCCTCGCATCGGAACCTTGTCCGCGCCAATTCCCCTCCGAACCGCAGACCTCTCAATACGGATACACCAAGCCCTTCTAGATCACCTATCAGTCATTCTCCGGCTCACGCTAGCTTTAATATGTACAACCATGGCCACCAGACCCAGCATGCGATAATGAATGGGGGACATAATCATCAAAGGTTTGGGGGAGTGCAGATGAAGTATCAACAAGCCAACCACCAGGCGCATCATAATCAGGCCCACCATCAGCACCCACAACATGGTCAAGTCTCACACATCGGGCATCAACATAATTTTTCGTCCGGAGCTTTAGGTTCTTCGACTCCACAATATCCCCCAAGCCATAGCCAGAACGGAAATCCAGATCATATGCAAGATGAGGATGAGCCTATGACAGAACACTGGCAGAAGCAACTGCAGCTTGCGGCCGAATGTCGAGGAGCTACCTCTCCAAACCATCATGCCAAAGCAAGAGGAAGTCAACAGGTTAGCGGCACAAGTTTTGCAGGCGCTAGTTCCATGCAAGATGATCAAAATCAACACGAGCGTCCACGAGTTCCAACTGTTCTAGTCGTGAAGCAAGAGAAATGGGATGAACTGGATCTTGGTGGACAAGGTCTCCGCGCGTTATCGCCTGCAGTGTTTCGCTACAACTTTCTTCAAAAGCTCTATCTCAACCACAACAATCTCACCACACTTCCGGATGCTATACGTGATTTGAAAGCGCTCACGCTTCTCGACCTGACCAAGAATAAACTAGTCAAGCTTCCTGCCGAAATTGGCATGCTTACGAACCTCAAATCTTTATATCTATTCGACAATTTTCTGCACGAGCTTCCCCCGCAGATAGGCTATCTCTACCGCCTAGAAACCCTTGGAATTGCTGGCAATCCGTTACCCGTGAACGTGACTTCCAGACTAAAAGAGAAGGGAACGAAAGAGCTGATTCGTTGCCTGATCGAGGAGATGCCAGGTAAGTTTTATTTCCCCAAGCGGCCCCTAAATGGTCTGTGTATTGATTAGTACATTTAGTTCCCGACCCTCCGGTTGATCGTGAATGGATCACTGTGGACGAGACAACTTCAACTGGTCAGACACCTGAAAAGTTCACGACCCTAAGCTGGAACGCACTTTGTCCAACATATGCTACGAAGCCAATGTACGCATATGTGCCAGACCGTATTCTAGACTGGGACAACCGGAAAATGGCCATCCTCAATGAAATCCAATTGCGCGATGCCGACATCATCTGCCTGCAAGAAATCGATCGATACAATTATGACGAATTCTGGCGAGGCAAGCTCTCCATGGAAGGCTATAAAAGCTTCTATGGCCAGAAAAGTCGCGCTAGTACCATGGGTGACGAGGCCAAATATGTTGATGGTTGTAGTACGTTTTGGAAAGAGAAAAAGTATATCATGCTTGATCAACAATTTTTCATCCTGGGTCGCAAAGCTGTGGAAAGGGAAGCGAAAGCTGCCGACATACTAAACCGTGTCTGGCAACGCGACGATATCGCCACAGTAGTCTTGCTTGAAAATCGCCAGACCGGGTCCCGAATTATCGTGGCCAATGTACATATCTTCTGGAACCCGGCATACAGAGATGTACAGCTCATTCAAGTTGCCGTTCTCCTTGAAGAACTCCAAAAGCTTGCAAACAAATGGTGCAAGGAGCCACCTTGTACCAAGAAACAGCTTTTCCGTTTCTCCGACGACCCGGACACTAAACTCGACCCTGTCGGACCAAGCCAGGAATATACCCATGGTACACAGATCCCGATGCTCATCTGCGGCGACTTTAACTCCGATGTCGGCAGCACCGTCTACGACCTTCTTGCCTATGGTGATGTCGAGAAACACCATCACGATCTAGAAGGGGGCGACTACGGCCATTACTCGAATGCTGGCATGACACATGATTTCTCGCTCAAGTCCGCGTACAGCGCGATTGGGGAACTGGGCTTTACTAATTATACTCCCGACTTCAAGGGCATGCTCGACTACATTTGGTATTCAACGAACTCACTTCGGCTCACTGCAGTCTTAGGCGAAATAGACAAAGAATATTTGCAGAAGGTGCCAGGATTTCCTAACTGGCATTTCCCAAGCGATCATCTGGGACTGTCTGCCGAATTTGCAATGGTTCAAAAGAAGCAGAAGACGGTGGAGGCGGATTTCGGCGGGAGTGCAAATAGTAATGGGAGTTCGAGTAAGAGACCGGGTTGAATCTCATCTTATTGTTGCAGAAAGCACGGGCCTGCGGATTGAAAGGTTGGATTTGTGATCACTGGGAATCGGGGGTTACGGAGTCCGCATTTTTCTGCCTTTTTTCTTGCTGGGGCAATTTTGTTTTGAATGACCTGTAGCTCCGGCCTTTTTTGCAGTGAACTTTAAATGAAAATTTCGAATCGTTGCGCGCTCAAAAATGCGATTTGCAACTTTCCTATGCTTCTGACAACGATCATGCGCATACGTATCTTGATCCGAGCTTGCTCTCTTTTGCCAATGATCCCATTTCCTTGTCGCTCGAGCACACATGAGAGGCTGACGAGACAAAGCAAAAAACAGGCATCTCAGCATTATGAGAACCGGAATTGCACAATCTGCTTTCACGGCGCCATCTTCTCTATCTCTCTCATGACTCGTTTTCGCCTTGTCGTCTTCCGAACCACCTTCCGAGCGGCCTTTCGATAACCAACCACCCCCCGGCGAATTGGGATGCACCTCTTCGCGGCGCCGGGGACAAGTAGTTGCCTGCGCCATGAAACCAAGGACATCACTCTATATAGCGATGTGTCCACATTGGGGAGGACCTCGCTGGCGCTCTTTTCGCGCGATGTTTGACTACCAAAGCGTAACCTTCCCGTTAAAGGGTCGATCACGCGGTCCTGCCTAAGCGTTTCAATATCTTCCAATAAATCCACCTTGCTATCATATCGTTAATATGGAGTAATAACCCGATACGAGTTTTAAAAGGAGGATTCAAAGCAATAAAATTAGTTATAACACCGTCTTCAAAAGCCGACGAAGCTTTCAAAGAGCAGTTACCTCGTTATTTTACCCGAAAGGCTTCAGCTTTTATAACTCCTTTCTCGTTTACGAATTATAGCGTCTGCTTTACGGGCTAAAAGATATAATAGTTTACATAGAATACAATTTAATAGATATAGTAGTTAATAGGTACGCAGCATGTCATACAGCAGCATATCTTCAAAGAGAATAACGGCTGGTTCTTCAGAAAGGAACTAGGGAATAGACGATTTATGCCTTTAAACGCTTAAAAAGATGCCTCTACCCGAAGAATACTTTACTTAGAGGAGCGATCTAGGCAAAAGAACAACTGGATCACGGGCTCCACAAGGATATCTCCTTCTATGTATCCCCTAGAGATGTAGAAACAAATAAAACAACATTCGAGCCCCCTCTACGACAAGCAACGACCTATATGAGAAAAAAAAGTAGACCATTTTGCCTTCATAACCTGGTCTTCGGTCGGAGGGAAGAGACCCCTCCAGGTAAGAAACAAAAGCTCAATCCACTGCTGATCGTCCCAGCATCCAATGTCATGCGAATAGCATTTAGAAGGTCACTCACAGTCGTATTTGAGGGAAGGGTCTCACAACTGCGAGACCCACAGCATGTGGAACTTCTCTCGATGGCTAATATGAATATTGAACGATTTATTCTACCAAGACAGTCTCGCACAGTTTGCAAACCTCTATCTGAACCAAAATAGTCTATATCTGAATTTCTAGAACGCCGCCATGCTGAAGGGGATAAAACTTTCAGACCTCAGCAGAGAATCTGGCCCTTTAGCCTGATTTCAGACTTCACTCGAACTTTCTATAGCCTTCTGCTCGTCAAGAGCCAGGTCCGGATTTCCTACCTGCCTCCCGAGCCTCTTTCTCCTCGCTTCCATCAGTAGCTCGTCCAGTCTAGCCTTCAAGTGCACGTCTACCGGCTCCTTTGCCAAGTAGTCTTCTATGTGTTCTCGAGTAGCATTTACATTGGATTCAACGCCACGAACAAATCCACCCTCAAGCCCTGTTGGCCCCGAACGTGCTCGCCCAAAAAGATTGGCCACCTGGTGACGCCGACAGCGGGTCCTTACCTTTTGGAGACGAGGCAAAGAAGCTGCTTCACGGTTGCGGGCTTTCAGCGAAGGTGGAAGTGGCCGAAGAGGTTTTTGGGATGGATCAGCTGGCTTGGCTAGCTCCGGAGGAGAATTGGAACTTTGCAGAGAGCTCGAGACTGCAGAGATGGAATAAGCATCGCCTAGAGGATTAGATTTTGGTCCTTTTATTTTTGTCACTTTTGGGAAAGGAAATGTCATGTAGACTGGATCCGCAGGAGAGGTTGCTTCATGAGAGCGGACTTTTCGACGAGAGCTCTCTGTATGGATACCGTGCTTCTTTGTACGACGGACGAGGAGCTTCTTCACGTAACGGACACACATAGACCTTTTGTAACGAACCCGAATATTAATCGCAGCTGGGTGGTAACGGAGACGGACGTGATCCTGGCGGCGCTTCGTTCGTCCTCGTACAGACGTGATTCGGTTTCTATGCGATCCGGAGACAAGAGTATGATTATTTGTGTATTGCTGCAGGCTTGATTTTTGTAGCTTAGTGCCTGAATCGTCTGGGCTTCTGATATCACTAGCGGGAGCCTTCTCGTGAGAAATGGCTGGTTCTAGTTGAAGTGAGAGAAAGTCATGCTGTGCTGATCCACTGAGAAGACCCCACGCATCGGTGGCCGTAGGCTGCGCTAATTCATAATCAATGCCCTTGGCTTTAATAAGCAAATCCGAATCCTGCTTGCCCGGCGAAGTATTGATCAATCCGCCCAACATTTCCTCGTATCGGTATGTAATAGAGTTTTTTGATGGGCTTCCTTGCGCCGGAGGGGTGGACGCAATGTTCTCGGTCAAGGCAGTGTCTCCGTGGTCGTTGGGTACATTGCTTTCCGGCTCAACTGAGTTTTCTTGCTTTAATGTCTTTATTTGCACAAATCTGATTCCATTCCCTGCATGATCCGATATCCATTCCAGACTAGGCGCGTCACATGCACGTCGGTATTCGCCATCAAGGTACACAAGACCAACTGTCTCCTTGTTTTCAAACAAGTGTGACTTTTCCCGAATAGCAGCGCCTACTACCTTGCCCAGGACAAGGCAATGCTCGCCAATAAGTATTGGAGCTCGATCGTCATGTTCACACCGCAAAGCACAGAAGGTAGGTCGGCAGCCTAATCCGGGTCCCATTACAGGGAAGAATTCATTGTTCGAATAAGATTCGACCGCTGTGTCTCGTTGCCTCCGAAGAGGATGGTTACCATTGCCGGACGCAAAACTGTTTGCTAAAAGCGCTCCACTAGCATGTCCTTCAGGAAAATGGATTTGAAAGCTTTTAGACTCGTGAATAGCGTCCAAAGTGGCCGAGGGGCGCTTGATCCAAAAGGAGATATAGGGATCCGGCTTCAACGTAGCCACTGTAAAGGTGGAAATTGTCGCGCCTTGTATGGCATTAGAGCCCCCATGCTCCGAAGATCTCACCTGGGACGTAACAATAGTGACGGGCTGGGGTATATGCCGCATATGATGCCGTATTGTATCTGTCAGGGAGCTTTTTGATCCATGCTTTATAAAAGCTCGGCGATCTCTGTTCGCGGAATTCCAGGTCCTAGTAACTGGCCGCCCATCAATGGCAGAGGTGGATAAACTTCGCCCAGCAGCAATCCCAGATCTCTGAAGCCCAGGCTTTTTGGTCGCGCATATAGAACATCGTCTCGGAGACGCTAAAGCTTGAAATATTCGAGCTGTAGCTTTGTAAGAGACGGTCTTCTGAAAATTGTACGGAGTGTTTCTCACGGGGGACTTTTGTCACCGAGGCTTTACCCAAGCTGAGAGCCTGTTGTACTGCTTGATGACTGCCATGGGCTTTGAGCGCACAGCTCATATCATTCCCGGGAGGCAATTGGATTATGCTCTTGCATTTGCGGCCAATTTAAAGTGAGGAAGCTGGGAGTCAAGAAGCGGAAGCGTTGTAGCTTGTTCGGAAGGTTCCGTCCTCCACCGCCTCCCCAATCCCAGTAACTTTTTTTTCTGGCCGTCTCCTAACGTTTCCCAAATCAGACGCGTGGTACAAATGTCTACCAGGACTGCTCCATCTGAGAACATCTAGGTACGGCGATACCTAAGATATGCCACTAGACGTCTCCTGGCTATCGGGCTCTTTGTTTTCCGACACACAAAAGTCTCGTTCGCCGTTCTAATCTAATGACCCTCCTCTCCAAATCTCTACGACTAACCATCCTAACGAATACAACACTATAATCGTTCCGCGAATAATTCACCGCAGAATGTCTGCCCTCCAACCCCTCGTTCGCTCCTCAACCGCAACTTGTTCTCAGCCTTTCCTCACCTTCCCACTCCGAATAACCTACATCCACCATCCGCATCGCACGGCCCGCCTCCTCCGCCGTCCAAAGCGTCCCTACACTTTCACCCAACTCATCACTCTCTCCGACGGCAGCGCCTACACAATTCGCACCACCTCCCCCTTCCCTGTCTACCGCTCCGCACGCGACACCCGTAATGCGCCATTATGGAACCCTAGCACTCGAGAACTGTTGAACGTTGAAGATGACGAGGCTGGGCGGCTGGCGGCGTTCCGATCGAGATTTGGAAGGGGCTGGGATGCGAGCAAGGAGAGTAGTATGGAGGCCAGAAAAGAGGAGGAGAACCGTGTATTGAATGAGGAGGGGAAGCAAGCTGCGGAGGAGATTGGATTGGAGGATGTGAGTGAAGATGACGAGAGCTTGTTGGACCTGATCAGCAGCTATGGGCAGGATGTGCCGCAGTCGATAGGGGATATCGGCGTCAGTCGGAAGAAGAAAGGGTGACACGGCTAGGATATGGAGGTTTTGTGCTTGTGATACTACTAAAGCTCTTCTGACTAAGACCATATCTGGCGTCATGTCCACGAGATTCATAGTTGATGACACAACAGACAAAGGACATGAAAGAGACGAGGCCATTGCGATGCATTTCTCGGCAGTCAGCAGATCTACGAGCCAAACGTGATGTTCCTCGTAGACCAGAAATGCCTTACGGGGAGAAGTCGGGGAACATTGCTCCGAGTTATGGTTTCGAGCATCAATTCAAAACATCTGGCCGCTTCATTGAACATACATAGTACCATGCCTACCGTTTCATCCTTGGACAGTTCCTTTCCAGCCTCGGGAGCACTTAACAGTCCTCAGACTTCCCACATCTCAAGCATCGTCTTTGTCAGTTCTCCTGGCCGGCTCTGCACTTGTTTCGTGCCCAATACCGCCTACGCAATTTTGGTTAGGATCGGGCTTCTAGAGAGTTGAACTTGGCCTCCATACCTGGACCAGCCCCTTCATTCTGAACCCCATGACCATTGCTTTCAGAGCCCCAATTCCCTCCATACGGGCATCTCGACCGCCACACCGCTGCCACCAGCTCGCTGCTGCCTTGAAATAAGAATTCTGCAACGATTCCCGCAAAACCTCATCTTACCTCCGTGTCGTCTTTTCCCGACGAGTTTCCCGGTCGCCTGCTCCGTACCCATTTAGCCCAGCAGCGCACGCCGCGCACACCAGCAGTCAACCAGTAGTATATTCTGGAAGCTTGAAAGACCGCTCCAATGACAAGGGACAGGATGAAGACTAGGATGAAGATCTTAAGAGCTTCGCGCATAAGGGTCTAGGGCGCGCTTATGTGTGGGCAAAAATATCTCGGTAGATAGAAGATATGTTCCTTTCTCGTAGCTATTTGACGTTGAAGTAGAGGAAAGAGAATCGAATAAAGTAGCGGGCGTTTACCCGGACGTTTGAGGAGCTCAAAGAAGCGTGACAAACAAGAGGAATGGTGGAATGAACTAGAAGGACGAGCTTGACGAAAAAGAAACAACGGCAAGTATCAAGGTTGATAGGAGAGCCCAGGCTAGGTATCAATGGTCAAGTCAAGAAGGGCAGTGAGGGCAACATAGAAGAGATCCATTTGGGTGTATCAGAGCATCTGAAACGAACTTCATTTTTATTCGCCTTCCCATCCGGTGACTAATATCTTTGGCGGTGGAGGGCTGACTTTGCACCAAACGAAATGCACTCCGCATGTTTGTCCTTTCATAGTGTCATGATATGTATGTTACAAGTTAAGCTTCCTGATCAATAGTAGCCGTCGCAGCAGCCTCTGTGGCTGATTCAGTTCCAGTAGGCTTCGACGTCTCTTCGGCTGACGGTGGGGCGGCGACACCTGGCTTTAAGAATGGATCATGTCCTTCATCGGCGTCAAGGCTGAGAAGAAATGACTCCCATTGCTCAATGATCTATCGCAAGTCAGTCAACTAGGACAAGGAAGCTGATTTGAGGGTGCATACCTCCTTTTGTGCCTCGACAGCGCCTTCAAGAAACGTCTCGACTCCAGATTTGAAGTCTTCCACCTTCTCTCGTTCGAACTTTTCAAGCTCATTCCGCATCAAACGACCCATATCCTCGAAAAGCAAACGCGCTTGGTGTACACGCCGCTCGGCATCCGCAACGTCGGCATTAAGTTGGTTTAATCGATCTTGCTGGGATTTTCCTTGGCTCAGCAGCTTGTCTTGGGTCTTCTTTCTTTTCTGGAGCTCCGACTCGGCCGCATGCCAGCTATGGAAAGCTTTCTGGCGTTGTGAAAATGCCATCTTAATGCTGCCAATAAGCCGTATATACTCATCGATAGTGATCCCTAAAGTTAGGACGTCCTGCTGCGCCTGCCGCTGGTAGAGTTCACGGAGCCTCTCATGTAGAGACGAAAGTCCTTCGAGAGGTCCTGTAAGGCTAGGGGATAATTCTACGAGCGAAAGAGCATGTAAAGATGACGAAAAATCGCCAGCAGCCTCAGCGAGACCCTTCCGTTGGGCCACGACAATATCTATGGCCTTGAGGAGTGCTTTGAGCTGATTTTCTAAGGCGTCGAGGTAGATTTTGCGATCGTGAAACCACTAACACTGTCAGCATAAAATCAGACTAGATTATTGAGGGTCGCGCACATCGTCGTGCTCAATAAACTTCCCACTGCTAGACCCAAGACCAAAAGAGCCAAACATGCCCTTGTTTTGCCCCAGATCAGGTTCTTTATTCTCTTTATTCTTCACGTCCATGTTGAATGTATCGCTTTCTAGAAAGATTTTCAGATCACCATCGTGTTGTAAAACGGCGTGGGCGGCCGTCTTATTTAACATTCTCTCTAAAGCTGCTCTTCTTGACTCGACAAAGTCTTGGTCAAAACGACCAACAGCCTGTTTCTCTGGTGGTGGTGGCACCACGATGCCGGGGTTGTTACCGTGAAGGGAATTATAAAGCCAGAGAAAATCTCGGTATCTTCGGGTTACGGCAAACTCAGGTTGTCTGTAGGCCTTCGAAGACGTTCTAGTCCTCACTTGGTATACAATGTGGCCCGTAGTCAAATCACCGACCTTGTGTGGGTCACCAACAGTAATTTCGAATGATGGTTTCGCAGCCTGTTCAACTGTCATGCTTGGCTGTGTTTGTCTCCTGGGTCCTTCGTTCCCTGCCACCGGTGGCTGCACTGGAGGGGGCCCCCTTGTCCTGCCGGGTACCGAGACGTCATCCGATATGTCTTCGGTGTCTGCGGTGGACCTGTTGGCCGATGTTTGAGACGTAGATGTTGTAGGTCGCAGGTTCCGAACTACACTGTTTTCTTTCCGTTGAGGAGGGGGACTCGAGATCGCAGCAGGTGCTTCGTCCGAGGGAAATGATGTATCGCCTAGAGGGCCTAATGGGTCGACGGAGCCATCGACAGCTTCAAGGCGGGTCGGCTGCGCTTTTCGGGGTGTCTTGGAGCCTCGAAGAGATTTGGCATTTGGCGCGGTAGCTCCAGCTTGGGATGTGGATGGAGGGGAGAGATTATCTGTTTCGTGAGTCAGTGTACACGTTGTTCGCATTGTGAAGTCTCAACCCACCAGATGCACCTTGTTGAGACGATCGGTCACGGTTGCTCTCTGTTGCCTGCGACGGAACGTCTATCAAGGCATTAGCTAGTCCGGGGAAACCGCAAATTAATGGCAGCTTACCGCCCCAAGGCGAGTCCCCAGTATCCAAGTCCATGCGACTGGCACCTCACAAGCTCTTCAAACGTAAAGCTTCGGATACCATTCCTCGAAGGTATTGGGGAGATTTAGTCGAAGTAGATAGGTGACTGCCTATCAGGTTGCGGCAGTCCCCAATATCCCCACGGTTGACGGGCCTTGGCGGAGCGTCCCCACACCGCATTGGAAAGGGGAAGGAGACGGAGCCGAATTGATGTAAAGACAACACTCTGCGATATAAATACTTTGTAGATTGAGGATTTCAATGTATCAATTAGCCTGGGGACTTTCTACAGCCCATGCTCTGGATTCATTCCGTAGCCTTCAACTATTCCTCGTTTCTCCAATAAAGCCTCCCATCATCGACATCGTAATCTCGTCACCTTCTTCTTCCTTACGATTAGCTTGCTCAACGTCCCTTGATACTCTAGCCTTTCCTAGTCTCACCCAACCGCCGATCCTTCCCCAATAATGCCTACCGGCTTCGTGCTTCCCTACTCGTTCCAAAAGCTTGACAACAACCTCTCTAACACGTTGGTCGGGATGCCATAAGCCGAGGGCAACGTAAAATAGACCTCCTTGCGATTCAGGAGTGACCACCAGTAGTTGGTTGATGGACACGTAATCCGCGCAGGTAGCTGCAAGTGCAAGGTAAATGGCTCCGGCCTCCGATGGCGTAAGTCGCAACAGACGCAGTCGGTCATGGTGATGATGGATATCAATCGTCATAGGAATAGTGGCCGGAGAATCACCAGAGTGCCGAGACATTTGGCTTTTTTGGTTTGAAGAATGTAAGAAAGCCAGATCAGAAATGAAAGTGTAATATGACCGCGTATTTCGCCATCCTTCAATCCTGGATACACTTGCCGCAAGCTCGCGCGCTTTTGCGTTCGCGTCAGACCAAACATAACCGTGACCACGCAAAGATGTGAAGTCTGGCTTTTCCGAGTTTCCTGAGGATGTAGACGACGGCTTTTTAGGCGAATTTGGTGAATCAGCGCTTGGAGGAGCATCTGTCTCTGAAGGCGGTATGATATACAATGCGGAAGCCCCGTAAACTGATTCCTCGAATGCAGCAGCCATGCGTGTAAATTTGGTAACATAAGTACGAAATTTGAAGCGTATCGCAGACTCTCCGTGGCGAGACGTTATGCTTCGCGCAATGTCTTCCATGAATATAGTATCGCCAGTGGGATCCGATGAGGCTGGAGTTGAGCTCGCAAAGTAGTTTGTCGAAGTGCTGGTAATAGGGGCAGTAGAAATTCCGGGATTTTGTTGTTGAAAATATAGCAAACCCTCGGTTATTGGCGCCGGCTCTATTTTGGAGCTGATTTTCATGCGACCGCTCGGAAGGTCGCAGAGAAGATCCCACCATTCATGATGATTCGCGAAAGCTGGGTTTGTGACACCGGCAATGAACCCAGGGACCTTGAGCAGATCATCAATCTTGGTAAGATCCGTGTATGGAAATGCATGTCGCGTGAAGCCTCGGAGGACGCCACCTGAAGCTAGCGAGCATGCTGCCAAAACAGCTTCCGCCACTTCTCCTGATGGACAATTGTGTCCGAGAAAGATAACACGCTTTTGTGTCAGCATAGCGTTGATAAGAATGATGATAGGATGTGTGTAGGCACCGCTCGTTGTCAGATGGGGGTGAAGAGCAAACGGTTGCGGCGATGATATGTGGGGGGCCCCAAACGTCTGGATCAATTTAACAAGCGAAAAATCTCCAACAGTCTCAGGAGCAACTGCAGTCGGGACTTTGATAGGAATAGGAATGTCGTGATAAATGACCTTAGTCTCAAATTCATGGGTATCTCGTGGAACAATGTAGCGAGCTCCGCCTTTGCTTGGAGAGCCAGGGGATATTTTCAGATCGGAAAGGGCATCCTCGGCTTGACGTTGCCGAATCATCCTCTCGAATTTTTCATAAAACATATCCTTGGCGTCACTAGCCTGAAGGATATGACGCTCAAGAACTGATAGGCGCGGCATCAAGGAAAGGTCCATAGCGTTTACTGCATTATACAATGAGGCCAATGTTTCAGGGTATGGGGATTTGAAATAGTCTTCAAGTGCTAAAAGAAGAAGTGGCTGGAGCATGTCAGCGAGAATGATTAGAGGGACAAGGCGCTCACTTTATATATGTGAAGAAATGAATGTCTTGTACAAATAGCCATCGCCTTTACAACAGCGCCTCTTGAAGATGTCAGTTTGCGCTTTATTTATAAGTGCATATTCGTACCTTTTTACGGTATTGTCTTGTTTGGTATTTACAAGGTTCAAAACGTACATCAAGGGAGGCTCTCCCCCGTCGTCATCTTCGTCGTCATCGTCGTCACTTTCGTCGCTCATGTCGCTCATATCTTGTTCTGTACTGGTCCCGTTCTTGACCGCAGCTTGTTTGGCTGACCGTTTCTCGAGGCGCCTTTGCCTCTTGGCTTCCTGCTCCGCCGCCTCTTCTTCTTCAGATCCAGCATCCTTGTGTAGGAAAAAGATGGTCCAGTCCTGGCTTCGTACGTGGGTCTGATCCGGCAGCATCAACTCTGCTAGCATGTTCTCGTCTGGGCTAATTGCGCCGGGATACTGGTGCTCCATAATTGGGCCCCGGTCGATGTCAAAGGAAGCAACGAGAATGTACTCGACATGGCGTTCGGGTGAGTCTCGAGGATACTGCGACCTCAATTTCTTTAATCGAGATGGAGGGGTTCTCGGACGTGAAACAGCAGAAGGAGAGGATTTCCGAGAAAGTGACTGTGACTCTTGAGACTTCTTGGAAGGAGTTGATGGCCTCCTGGAGGAAGAAGTCTCTGTACCATTGGGAGAACCTTTACCGGCACCGAAGGAAGAAAAAGACGAGCCAGCATCCGAAGCGCCATTGACGGCAGAAGACCTAGACGGTAGCACCGTTGCCATTTCTGAAGACAAATATAACCCGTTGCATCAAAGCCTTGGGCCCACAGACAGCTGTGTCATCGTTATTGACTTCGTGGATCGTAAGGACCAGGATTCTGAGTAAGGGCGACGTAAGGCTCGATAGAGTTTAGACACTCCTAGGCTAGCTCGTCTGATTTGCAGCTGCAGAGACAGCGAGGGATGACTATGTCATTCACATCCTATCGAGGGAAAACAGGACGAGCCTCAAACGTCGTCAAAGACCATAAGGAGGCATCTTCGAAACCGCGATTCAGACTTCTCTAAGCGCACTGACACCTGAAAGGGTCCTTTTAGCGTCCATTGCCCCTGGATTGCCCGTGTGAGCTAGCCTTGCGTCGGAGTTAAGGTTCCCTGATCCCCGCAACTGCATTTGTTTACTTGGCCCAATTCGTCAACATCGTCAACGCCTTGAAGCTGTGACGGTCATCCGTATCGACCAGACTTGCGCATGTATACCTTTTTATAGCATTGTATTGGCTGGTACACGCATAAAGCGTTGCTAATTCGATCTTCCGCTTGAGAGGCTTTCAAGTGCTCCTCCACGAAAAGCGACGTTGATGGTACGTACCTGTATGCACTAAGCACTTCATGACTGGGACTCACAATCGCAAAGGCTTCTCCTTACAAGCCGTTGCCCCTCTCCTTGAATTCACCGCGAGCCTCTCCATTCAGACGCCCTTCGTCTCCGACCACCGCACAGCGGCCATCCACTCCGCCAAACCAATCGCCTGGTCGAAACAATCATACTACCCCAACTACTTCACCAAGCAAACTCAAACAATCATACACAGCCGAGGATGCTGATAGTGATGCAAGAACTGCTGCGCCGCCGTCGCCTACACCTCCGTCTCGCACTTTCATCCGAAGTCAAACAGAGCCACCGCTATCTCCTCCAGCGAGAAGCATCGCTAACAACCCGCCTACGCCATTGACTGCTCGCTCCCATGGCCCTACTGCCGCCAACGTTGATGTACTCTCAAAATTGCCTGCCCAATTGCTACACTCACTTCGAGAAGCATTCAGCGTATTAGATCGCGATTCGGATGGTCAAGTCGATCGGAGTGATGTAGTTGATATCTTGAACTCGCTTGGGATGGAGTCATCATCAGCGACTACAGCACCATATTTTCCTCCTGGAAGTCCCCAGACATTGACGTTACCTTCTTTCCTTAACACACTTGGGACAATGTTGCTGGGGCTGAGTCCTCCTCAGGAACTTCTCAATGCGTTTGCAGCTTTTGACGATGATGATAGCGGTCAGGTTGATGTTTCCGAGCTGAAAGATGCCCTGCTTAATACTGCTCCGGAAAACGGGGTGCGGGCAATGACAGGGAGAGATGTCGATGCGGCAATAGAAGGGTTCACAGGCAGGAGAGCCTTTAGCAGGGGACACAATATTGCCCTTCCCGGTATGAAGGGCATCACAAATGGTATATCGGCGCAAAAGAAGGGCGACGTATTCAGGTATGCTGAGTTTGTGGGTAACATATCCGGAGGACAGACCAATGGCGCTAGCGAGGCCATCAAAACTTAGGCATTCGAAATCTCAATCGCCTATTAATCACTGCGCGTACCAGCCTGAATAGATAACTGATAAGTTTTGCAAGGTTTTTCACAACATTCAAAAGGGGGCGAAAGTAAAGCGCGCGATGAGACGCCTTCCAGCTCGTGGTCTCGAGCCCCAGCAAGATAATACGCAATTAGTGAGCGACTTGTTGACATCAGGCTACAACCCATTATTTGTGAGACGTTTCTGGGAGATATCGATTGGATCCACCATGTATGAGAAAATATTGATGTTAGCGTTCGAAACCAACGGGTCCTCGATGTATTCTCTGCAATTGCAGTTAGTTTGAATATACTTTAGAGTACTTCAAGTGCAATTTGCTGAATATCTTGCATGCTAAGAAATTTGAACTTGGGAGCCACCAAGCAACGACCCTGACCAAAGGCGCGCTTATTGCGGGGTCGGTGGTTAACGCGTCTGTTTTGGCGCGTTCAAATCGCTGCGAAAGCAAAGTCCGAGAATCCTACCACGAGCTTGTTTTATACCGCAAAGTTACCTCGATTGAGATCCATGCAGGGGAAATTGGACCTTTATGTTTTGAAGCTAGGAAACTGACACGACCCTCTCCCAGAAGGATCCTGTACCAATGCGAGATTGGCTTTCTTGACCAGCACATAGTCCCGTCACAGCATGTCCACGTCCCCCAACAAGCCCGCTGGGAGGGCTTCTCAACTCGCGGAACCCTCTGCTATCCCTCTACCGGTGTCACCTCAGAAGCCTCGTTCAATTCGCCGTCTCCAGTCCCACCAACAGCTCTCGTCGAACTCGCCTTCCTTGATAACTCAACAACGCCAGCAGCAGCAGCGCTATGTCAGTCTTGCTAAAAAGGACTCGAAAGATAGCATTACCTCTTCCGCACAAACAGCTTCGATCAATATCCCCATCAGAACTCGCGCAAATAGCGACGCACCCTTGTCCATGAAAAAAGGATCAAGCAGGAAACCATACGGTCTCTCCCATGGCCGCAAATCCAGTCTCGAGGTGATGCTCCGTGAAGGTCCTACTAGCGATGATCTTCAAGCATGTCTCAACGAACTCCGCTACAAGATTCTGGTCTCCAAGGTTGAAGCTCAGGCTGACGGAATGGTGTGCCTCCTACCTGGCGTGACAGATATTGACGTCCCGCTAACAGCCCTTTCCAGTCTGACCACCGTATCTATCTGTGGCTTACTCTCCTCTCCATTCCTCCCCTCCCAACCGATGCCTACCTTTCCTTGGTCCGCCGAGGCCGATCCTCTGTCCACCAAAAAATCTCAGACGACACGTTTCGTACCCTTGCAACAGACCCTCTCTTCAAGCGTCGTGTCACCGATGCCTCCATCACCCGCCTCCTCAATGCCACGGCCTGGACCCTCCATGATGCCAAATCCTCCTCCACTAAACCCAACCTCCCCGGGAACAGCGCCCACCCGCTCACTCTTATACCTGTATCCCCGGACTCCGCCCTCTACGTCCAAGGCATGAACGTCCTCTCCGCCCCCTTCCTCTACGCCGCCCGCTCCGAGGCTGAGGCTTTCGCCCTCTTTCACCACTTCATCACCGTCGAATGCCCCGGCTACATCCGTGGCGCCATGGAGGGCGTGCACAAGGGCCTCGCGCTTGTTGATAAGTGCCTCGGCATTGTCGAACCCAAACTCGCGAACTTCCTGCTCGACAAGGGCATGAACGCCGAGCTCTATGCGTTCCCATCCGTTATGACATTCTGCGCTTGTACACCGCCGCTGCCTGAAGTGCTGCACTTGTGGGATTTCCTGTTCGCGTATGGCCCGCACTTAAATGTGCTGTGTATCGTGGCGCAGTTGTTGGGCTTGAAGGACGAGTTGTTGAGGAGTAACAGGTACGTCACCGCGATTTGCGATCTGCCATCCTTTTGTAAACATTTGGAACTGACCTTGAACCTACGTTCCCAGTCCAACGAAGATCCTAAGATCATTCCCTCAGCTGAACGCAGAGAAGATCATTGGCCTGACACTCCTGGCTTTGAAAAAGATCCCTGACGATGTGTATGAGGAGCTTGTAGTGCATGCGAAGTGACAACTCCATGTCATACATCTATAGCTCGTACGGTGCCAGAACGTGGAAAATGGCGTTCATGTTCAGATGTAGATGATTGTACTATTAAGGGTATAACGGCGTATATATAAGAATAGACGAGACAGGTCTGATTGGGGAAGGTATCGATACAACTGGGTGCCCATCCGGTCCAAGAGGTTGTTGTATATTTTGCATTGGGAATCTCTTGGATCGGGGAAGAAAAGCTTTTTTCATATTAAAGGATGTGCATTACTATGATGTGGCGGTATGGTCGGTGCCAGATCAGACTACATAGCTTGTTTGAACAGGATGAAAAATATTCACGATCTCCATTTCGCTACCTGTTTTTGCGCTCAAAGTGGAAGACTTGAAAAAGGGACAATTAACTAGTGGTGGCACATCGCAATGCGGTCTTTGACTGATGAAAACTCCACCACGCCGGTATGTTGCAGCCCCAGAAAGTCAGTTGCAACGGTCTACTCACGCACTTTTCCTCTGCTTGGGATTTGTTTGACGAGCACCCATGCCATTGTGCAACACGTCTGTTAAGACTACCGGTCCCCCATGGCCCACGAACACTTCTGCAATCACTGCTCAGCTGCTGCACTTGACCTTGTCGTCCTCTTGTTGACTTCGGCCTTCACGTTCTCCGCGCCGGTAGACACGGCTTCAGCGGCTTTCTCTTTTGCTTCTGTGGCCTTCTCACTAGCTTTCTTTGCCGCATCCTTGGCCGCTGGAGCTGCCGAGCTGCCGGCAGTGAAGGTACCAACTAGGATCGCGATAACGGTAACAAGGAGAACGCCAGCACCCCCAGCGACCTCTGGCACGAATTTGATGGCTTCGATAGGATCGCGCTTGGCAATTGTGACGAACAAGTCGACCTTCTCCTTAATATAGGTAACTGGGTCGTCCATGAACTTAAGATCAGAAGGTGATTTGGGTGTCTCAGGTGTCTTCGGCTTCGTAGCCTCCTCCTCAGCATCCTCGATGGGTCGCTTAATGTCCCAGGTTTCGGCCTTCAATTTCTGGGCATCTTCAATGGAGTGGCCAATGTACACGTTGTCGAAGAGAATATCGCTTTGCATGGTCCAGATTTCGAATCCGATCTGAGCATTCGTTAGCAACACGATATCCTAAAGGAAAGTTAGGACATACAGCTCCCATAGGCTCAAAGTTCGCCGGCGTCTTGTCCTCAAAGTAGTCGGGGTTTGGAATCGTGCGTGGCTTCCAGACACCTTTATAGGCGGGGTTGTCAATGTATGGTGCAGTCCATTTGCCCTTGTAGTCCGGGTTCTTGATCATTGGAGGCTCCCACTTTCCGCAGCCAGAAACTTCTTCGCATTTCGGATTAGGAACAGTTGGTGGGACCCAGTCGCCGTCTTCCTCGTCATCCCAGTCTTCGGGTTTTTCAGCTTCGGGATCAGGGATCTGTGTAGGTTCATCCTCAAGCCAGTCATCCGGCTTGGTGGCGTCCTTGTCAACAATCTCAAAAGGAGCGTCTTCGTCCCAGTCATCGGGTTTCGTGGCCTCAGGGTCAGGAATGCGTGACTCGTCAACCCAGTCATCAGGCTTGCTGTCTTTTGGATCATCAATTTCCTTCTCCGGGTTTACAGACGGAGTAAAGTCCTCAAGCAGGCTTCCATTCTTCATCGAGGTTCCGTCCACAAGGAGCTCAAAGGTCTGGTCAGGCTTCACGTAGAGGGTGTAGAGAGAGGTGGTCTTGACAATCTTCGCCATAGGAGGCGACTTCAGGTGCTTCTCCTCATATTCCCCAGTCTTAGGATTCTTGTGTTTGAAGATAAAGTGGACCTGGGCTCATAGTTAGGACAACCGGGTTCATGAGGAATAGTAAGCCTTACCTTATTCGTAGCACCACACTTATCAGGGCCAAACATGATAACATATGGCGAAGCGTTGGAGAATTCTTCGGCATGAAGATTCTTGCTATCTTTGAGTAGTTTCAGATAGGCACCACCACATTCAAGGCCATCTAGCCAACAAAGTGAGTAAAGTGGTTGCAAAGGAAAGCCAGAGAGATCTCACTTTGGAGCTTGACCTCATATTGAACGACAAGGGTCTTGCCCTTGTTGTCTATCTTTGAGGGGAACTTGGCCGAGATCGCATGGTGGGCAGCGGGGTTCTTGACAACGAGGCCAGCATCGCCTTCAATGCCCTTCAGAACGGTAGGCTCCTCGACAGACCATTGTCCAACATAAGCCCAATCCTCTTCGGTCTTTGAATCTTCTTTCTTGGCATGCGAGACCTTCCATCTTGACTCCCAGTCCTCTGTGAACTGTTCGAAGAATGGAGCTTTGAGGGAGGTTGGCTGGAGTATTGTTAGCTTGAAAATTTTTTGTGGGACGATGAAATTCAGACCGTAAATGTGGGCTTCTCGATCGCTGTGCTGGAGCTTGTGCTTGTACTGCTGGACTCTGAGGAAGAGCTATCCTCTGCATAGGTAGCCCCCAAGCAAGCGGAGAAAGAAAGGATCGCCGAAGCGATAGCTGCGTTGAAACGCATTGTCAACGCAGTGTGAAAAAGAAAGAGCAAAAAGGAAAAGTCAGAGTTGAGGTATTCAAGGATAGGGGAGATATCAATCAAAAACTTGTCGTCATGCACGAGCCCAGCTTAAGATTTAAAAGGCTAGATTTAGGACACGGTGGTCGTTCATGAATTGTACAGCTTTCTGGAAGGTCGCAAGCCGCACTATGCCCCATCAGGCATCCCTCCAATTTCTCCGCCGCGAAGCTCGGCCTTCCCAAACCTTGTGCCACTCCCCAAAGCTGCCCTCCACGTGGCTACAGGAAGTCATCTAACCTCACATCTTCACATACGCTTTGGTGCCCCCAAGAACACAAGTTCAATTTTCCCTGAAAATCTACAGTAGTATTGATTTGGGAGAGTTGAAATACCTTAGATTAAAGCTTTATTATCGGCAAGCCAAGAGGCAGGTTGCAAATCTTGCAAGACAGTTACCCAGGATGCTACTCATTCAAAGCTAAACCGCTGACATCATCCCAGAAGGTTCCATTAAAACATTAAGACACATAATAGTCAGGCCGAGTACACAGAATCATGACCTTCGTACCATACCACGTCACTAGTCGTACCAGCTACCCATGTCTACCTACCAAAATGCCAGCCTCCATTACGCCAAGAGCCCACAAAATATGTAGATCACCTTCTGCGTCCCACGCTAAACTTGCAGCCTCTCACTGGTTCGTGACGAACAATGTCTGTACAGCAGAGCCCTTCTCGGTGGGTGATGGGTACTGCGGTGGTAGCGGAGAGTAAGGCTGATACTCCACGGAACCGTGTGCAACCGGAGCATCACCAGGAAGGCCAAATGTCTCACCATAGACCGTGAAAGGAACAGCTTTGTCGGTGTTCTGCCAGTGGCCGATTCGGGCTCCCTCGTATGCCATTCGTTGGAGCTGAAGGGTGTATGTCTGGCGCCATTCTTGCTCACGAGATAGCCCTTTACGGGTCAACCGCTGTCCGAGCCCAACGAGGGGTATGAGTGTTTGGTTTGCCATCGCAATTATCCCTCCGACGAGAAGGATAATCAAAACGCCAACAAGACTAAAGTTGTAATAGGCTGTTCCTCGAATTTTCTGACTGTTACACATCCATTTCTGATCCGCGGACGGAGGTTCAATATACGTACGACTGTCGAATGGAGCCATAGGCCCTTGTGCGAAGTCGATGATATTGCGCTGAATGTTCGCCAAGATTGCGTGATGCCAGCCCGAGACTTCTCGAATCCACTGATCTGACGGGAGGGTAGCAGAGAGCTTCGTATTACCTCCATCGACGTAATTTTCGGCGAGCAATGCTTGAGATCCTAGATCACTTAAATGACCCCAGAGGCCATGGCCGTCCACGATGTCCCAGATACGTGATGCAACCTGAGACTGTCGTCTATTAAATTGAAGGTCGTCGAAGGATACATCGCCTAGTACCTTTTCGCCAGTTAATTCCGAGCAGCCACTCGCTCCAGGGATGTTAGGGTTGCAGATCTGGTGTTGTTCTGTACAACCAAGAACAGAAACTGCCCAGGGCTGCGTATAAACATTTTTTCCAACTCCGGTCGGACTATCTTCCTTGTGCTTAGCCTCGAACCACAAATCGCTGACCGGCCCTGAGTATTGAGCGTAGTCTTCCATAAAAGCCAAGATTACATCCGAGTCTGTGGTATTCAGAGCCGGCACAGGTACGAATGTTCCTTCGAAAGGGTAATTCAAAAGACCCTCCTCTGCACTATTAGGTATGTTAGATACGGATAGCCACCAATCTATCGTGCTAACTTACCGGAGTCTATACGGAAGAGTATTAGTGTCAGAGCTGTAATAATCCCAGACATAGGTGTAATTTGCATCAACACTGTTATTACTAACATGGTCCCCGAAGTCATAGTAGAAGTACTTGTCGCCAGGGAGGTCCTTGTCAGCAGCAGGATCTGGACCACGTGAGAATGGCTCTGCAGGAATCGGCGCACAGGTTAGCGCAGTACGATAGACAACTGCGTCACGTCGAGGAGTGTTGATGCCCAAGTCGGAGTCGGAATAGATTGGACCAGAGTCAAGGCGGACAACGCTGTTTGGGCCATCCACGCAGACTCCATCACCAAACGGACATTTTACAGAGGTGTCGATAGATGACTTGAGCTGTTGACGTGCGAATATATTGCAGCCAGGAGTAAGCTGATTAACATAGCACTGCCTGGCGTAGTTTGAACTCCATATTGAAATAGATCTCGAATTCATTGAGGCTGCATTGGCAAGATCAAATGAGGCGCCTTCGAGCTCATCCAAGTCGATATCAGGAAACTTAAAAGTCCCACAGTATTGACTACGAACGAGGACCTCGTCTGAGACTGTTGCAACGCGTGACGAAAACAAACCAGCAAGGGCAAAGGCTGCCGAATGAGCCACAGCAAGTAGAACCAGAGGGAGGCAGCGTGGTAGAGCTCGCTCGGCGTTCTTCCTCCAGGACCAGCTGACCTTGAGTAGCTCAAGAAGTGTCCGATTTTGCGATGCTGAATTTCTCAGCAAAGCTTGCTGTTGGTGATGCAGGCCGTCTCGGGGCTCTCTGGAACTCCGGACTTGATGGAGCACAAAGCAAATGAGGCTCCAAAGCTGACTGCCGGCCATTCGAACGAACAAAGCCAAGAAGGCAACTAGAAGGGTGCCTTCACGAGGCCGAATAGTCAGGGTTTGCCCTGTCGTAAGGTCAATCAAGCTCAATTACCCTCATGGATTCTTTTCTCTTACCGAGGACGGGTCCTTTGACATGATTGATCCAAAGACCTGTGTGCACATAAGAATCCGCCATGATTCAACGTTTGGTCGCTTGTGAAGCAGAGAGTGTAGAAGGGGCAAGGAATGCACAACAAAACAGAACAAGAACTTAATAACGTAGGAAAGCAGATACTATAAATACAAGAAAAGAGGCATCACCGCGATCTAGGCCAGGCTGAACGCGGGATTTTCCTTAATTCTTTATTATTTGAGCCTTAAGCACGAGCTGACGCGGTACAGCTATCTGGCAAGTGGTTTGTAGTTCGTCCACGAGAAACTGTAACTCTTCACAGCCAAGCACGTTCGGCAAACTTCTTCGATGCCTCATGATTGGCCTCTCAAGCCGACAGCAGGCCATCAGAGATTCTGGATCGATGGGTTTCATTCTCGAGAACGCCTTGGAACAGGACCTGGGTGCCGGTGGAAGGTGTTCCAGAGGGGTCACTGTCCAGAAAGGGCCAGTGGCGCTCATCCAAACCCCAGGAAAGGTTAAGTTTTGAGATCCGTCTCCTTGCTAGGGAGAGCCCGGGGCGACGGTCACAGACCGATAGGGTTAGCAGATAAAAGCAAGTAAAGGATGATTTTTGCGGCAAGCCCAAAGAGGGAGATAAAAGTACGCGCCACCCACTCACCTGCCAGTTGTCGCCAGCCCTCTGGACCCTGTCAACATAAAAATAGCGCTAGCAAATCTCCACTGTGCTTGGCTTGCATAGCGTAGACCGGGAAATATCTGGATCCTTCATCCAGGCCAGAGGTCCAGAATAAGCCTGCTTTTGAGCGGTCTCAGTCCGAACGCCAGCTGAAAACCAGACGAGGAGACGGCTCCTGGGACAGAGGAAAAGTGGACGTCGGCTTATAGTTGGCGCTCAAAGAGGCTCGAGGCCCTTCGCTGGAAGTTGTCAAATCGGACAGTCCCCAGAGTACAAGGCTGCGAAGAACTCGGCATTCACCAGTCGAATTAAGACCCGGAGAAAAAAATCCCCGAGCTTTTTTTTATCACCCATAGATTCCGGCATATCCATTCTTGCAGCCTGCGACTTTCGAAAGGGATACTGTGTTTGGCATATGAGAATCTTTTCGGATAGCCGACCACAGACTGATCGCGTTCCCATCAGCAGGAACTCGTACGACCACCGCCAATGTGGTACGGTAATGTTATCGACCCTTCACTACTTGAAGACTGCTGTGCGTTTGGATAGGACGCGTCGGTTCGCCGTAATGATGCCAAGCCGAAACAGAGTCCCCTACAGCGTTGCCAAGCCGAAACGTCAAAAGCCTCACCGTGATCGCGTAACAGCTCTGCTCCTGTTTCACAGATCCTCTACGGTTACTGCCGAATGCGATGCGCACGATTCATGGCATTGCTCTCTACGAATGCGCCCAGATCACATTGCGGGACTTCGTTTTCCAAGGCTTTGAATCTCCACAGCTTGGGACCACGCACATCCATAGCCGGGTCACGGATCCCGATCATTTGCGTGGTTTCTCTCCACCTCTAGTATGAGCAGTGGTTCACTACTTCCGAATTCCTCAAACGGCCCACAAGGGTCACTGAGCGGTTGTGGCGCTGCGACTTGCAAAGCTTGACCTTTGTGTCGTCCACGTCTCCCCTGATAGTGAGAACCCACACGCCATCCACTTGGGAAAGTCGCCCACAGTTTGCTGAGAGAAAAGAGCATGCAAAAGAGACTTCACGATCTGGAACGAGATGACGTGGCCCGTGGTCTTAAGCTTCGTACGACTGCATCGTGAGGACAAACCCATTTCTAAGTTTGTTCGCAGGACTGCCAATAGCGGTAGCATAAATCCCCTATCATCCCTCCTCAATTTCTCTCTGTGTCTGTCTCCTGCCTACATCCATTCCCTTCTCTCTAGGACCACTTATTATCCGTTTTGTACTGGCTGGACCAGTTATTGTTGTTTTCGCCTGTTCGGTTGCCAAACGTTCTTTGATATAAGCCTTGAACCTATTTCCTTTGAAAAACCGAAATCAGTTTATTCCTCCATCATCAACATGCGTGTCATTACTGCTCTTGTCACCGTCCCTCTGCTTTTCTCATCGACGCTCTTTGCAGCCCCTGAACCAAAAGGCGACGGGCAGAAAGCGGCCAAAAATGGTACCATGACCAATTCCCTAGACTTCCAGTGTGCCAAGATGGCCAATCTCGAGCAGCTTTCAAAACTCGCCTCGAACCAAACAAAAGTCGATGAGATTGCAGCCAAAAAGAAGCTCTCGGATACCAAAGCGGCTGATTTCAAGGCCAAAGTAGCCAACGCTAGCACTGAACTTCAAATCATGCAAGCCAACGCCACGCTGGTCTCTGACTGCGGCGTTGTTGACGCTCACTGGAAGCTCAAGGCTCAGTGCAACCAGATGGACAATCTGATGGCGATGAAACAGATCGCCGACAACAACGCAACTGCACTCACAGTGTTCCTCACTAAGCATAAGATTGACAACAAGAACCAGACCGCTGTCAGTCGGATCAAGGAGAAGGCCGCGAACTCAACGATGAAACTGAACAAATTGATGAGCAATGGCACACTCATGTCGGACTGTGAGGGTCTGAAGGCTGAACAGCAGAGTTAGTAGCTTCACTTCAAGAGTAACCTTGACGATTGGCTAACAGACTTCAAAGAAGGAGCGGCCTCAGCAACGCAGAGCGGATCTGCAGCGGCCGCCTCGTCGACATCCAAGAGCGGAGCAGAGCATATCGCGCTCGGTGTCACCGGTCTCTCGACTGTTATTGGCGTGATGATGTGGGTGGTCGCAATTTAAAAGGTAGTCTCATGGAGGATGTCCTCTTAAAAGCATTTGGACCAGGGTCCACGGCTCACGTACCTGTCTCACATGGCTTCCATCTTTGAACAAGAGATTCTGGGCTACCAAAGCTAGATGCGCGACGGTAAAGCTTGACGGAGCGCTCAGTGGACTTTCCGTACCTGTCAACTTTTTCTTACGCCTGCTTGATCTGTACAAATTCTTGATTATCGATGCATGCCAAGTCACATTTATCACTCTTAGTGTAGCGCTCGTCACATCATTGGGGAAACGTAAACGAGACCTCAAACGAGCGCGGTCCACCTAGACATTTTACATCGCGTTCTGATTTTACCTGGGAAGTGTTCATGCCTCACTCGCTGCAAAGGAACCAGAAAGTGCGGTCTATATTAACCAGGTCGGCCTCTGTCGCTGTCTTTTGGGTCCTTACCCTTGTCTGAAGCGTTGATTTCGACGTTTCGTTGCCAATTATATCGCGTATGGAATAAGCGATGATTAAGTCCGGCTTGTATGGTATCTTTCGAAACTTGAATGCGGAAGAGATTACTCGACATTTCGAATAGTAAATTTATCGCACGTTCTTTCTCTGCCCCTGGAATACCGGACCAAGTCACACGAGGATTTGACCATAGAGTGGCTTTATCTAGGCTAAGTTCAGAATTGACATGTCGCGCATTCTCCTAATTAAAGTTGGTCCCAACTTCCACGTTAAAGATCAAAGAGCTAAAGTAGATACGTGCTTTGAGAATGTCATAGCCCTGCTCATCAAGATCTAATAGTGACCTAACTTTACGTGTACTGTCAGTTACATGTATCGCGGTCCCGCTCATATCGAGAAGCTACGAGAACATCATATGGGCCTCGAGTGGAACAAGGAAAGACATCAAATGTTGCTCCACACCCCCCCAGACCGGCCGATCAACGTGAACCAATGGGAGCTCCTCCAGCCTAGCGTCCAACCTTAAGTTCAAGGGTCCCCACCGAAGGCATCCCTCGCCAAGCTCCTCCGCGACCAGGCTGGCATCAAAAAAAGTTCCAGCACTTAACACCCACCTAAGATTTATCCAACTCTAGACTATAACCTCTTCCGTCCTCCTCGCCTCCATATCCCCCTTCCACCTCCACTCTCTCCAAACCGCCACTATCCAAAACCCACAGATCAGAAAAAATGCTCTTCTTCGGCCTAGGCACTCCAATCTACAGTACCCTCTCCCTCTACTCTCCCTTCGCTCCTTCCACCAATCCCGTCGCGCACTAACCACCCCACTCTCCTCTCCAGTCTTCATCCTCCTCCTAAACGCCATAACAATCCTCTCCGAAGACCGTTTCCTCGCGCGCAGTTCGTCTCTCCCTCCCCTCCGCTCCCCTTCCCACTTCCCCTCCTTCTCCCTCTCATACTCATCCAGCCTCTCTACTCGCTAAAACGCTGACGGAACGGTGCGTGGGAAAAAACAGTCGGCTGGGGCACTACCACCTCCCAACCAGACACCTTCGGCAGCAGAGATGACTCGAGCGTCAAGGCGCGCCTCGTGAAAGGGATCGCTGGGGTGCGGACCGCGTTCACGTACCCGCTGATCGGGATCAATACGGTGATCATTCTGTATGAGCTGTTGTTGGGGTGAAAAAACAAGGGGGCAACCGCCAGGAGTGGAATGAGATCAGACTATATATGACAGAAGACGTTGTTTCTGGGGCGACTGTGCAAAAGGAAAGCGGGAAACGGGATTGGAAGTATACCATGAGCCCCTGCGGCGGCGGGAGGAAGGGAAGGGTGGAGTGGGGGCAGCTACAAGAAGCCGTGCGCGCAAGAGAGACACGAGCGCCACAAAATATGTGTACATGATGCCTCAGGAACACTCTGTCATCAGGGAACTCACTCACCAAGCTTCCGGGGCAGTGTGCATAGGTGTATAACCACCACCCAAAGCACTCCAGCATCAGGCGCCGCGCCGTTGCCCAAGAACAACGCCTCACTTCATACCATGAGCTAGACCCTATTTACCTATCTATGCACCCAGCTCACAAACACTTCTCATCTCATACCACTTAAAAAACCCCTCAACTCTAAAGCAAACCGTAGGTCATCTCAATAAACATAAATTTCCCCCCCCGCGTCAAAAAGGAACATCGAACGACGGACCTCCACAATACATAGGTGCCTACCCATCTCACAAAAAACCCACGGTCACCCCCCGGGGAGGAAAAACTAACAAAATAATGTTTGACCACCTTCTATATATAGAACATCCTAAATCACTATCCTCGAAAAGCTCTCTTGTACTCATTCGCGAGTTCTTACCGTAACCTTATTTTTACCCTACAATAGTTCAATCCATTTTACAACGGAGACCACACAGTCAGAACTCAGAAAACCCTCCCAAGATCCAAAACTGGTATGCGCCCCCGCCCCCCCCAAAAAAAGACAAGCAGCAGCAAAATTGGTATTGGTAATTCATCAACCATAATAACCTATACACACATATCAAGAATCGTCAAAGAATATCTATTATACACACGCCCCCAACAAAACATCATTTGGGGGCGCTCAAAAAAATTATGATGTGAACATTCGCCCCGTCACATTACGGCGAGGAGCATATCCCATCCCCGTCCCCGTCCCACCAGATCCGCTGGCTTTTGTCGTCAAGGTGAAAAAAACAGGGTGTCGTTTTCCCATTTCCCCGTATATGGAGTAAAATCTATGAAAATGCCCCCCCGGCCCCCTTTTTGAGTATGGATTGAGGTGTAATTTCGTAGATGTGTGTGTGCGTGCGAGTTGATAGAGTTTAGCTCGATGCCTCCGTCATTTGCTCCAGTCAGAATTGGTGGTTACCGATGCGAATAATTGACCTTTTGGGAAGTGTCCGCTCGACGGCGCTGATGAGGACGCAGCGCTGAGTCTCCAGTCGTAGAATTGCAAGCGCGCAAATTGGGTGAGACATGTGTCTCGTTATCTGATCGCGCCAAAGTCTCGGTTCTAGGATCATGGCAACCTGAGTAAGGTACAGAGCCTGAACAGTCGTCGGATATCGCCTTTGATATCGTTCGGCGGCAAGCGCACCAGGGGCGGTATGATGAAGATGTTAGGGATTGGAGCATTGAGAACCGGTCGTCATTTGATATCCATATTACATGGTGGATGCTCTCAGCGCGAGGAGACCTGTGCGAGCTGATGTCTCTGACTGATACAGTGATAAAGAAGCTGATCATTGCTCTGGCTCCTATCGCAACGATGGCATCTGGAGGAAGTGAAGAAAGTGCATGGTGAATGTGATGGTTAGGATTGGGACGTGGCTTTCGATTTTAGGACAGCATTGTGAAGGACTTTTTTCTCAGACTGAATCGATTCTTCTTCTCTTTGTCCTTGTCTGGCGTGTGATTTGCAGAGGGCGGGTTGGTATCATCGACTATAGGACTTGGTAATGGTGGCACGGCGTCCGGCTTGCCAATAGATCCGAACTTATGGCTGATGCTGCGACTCCCCTTTCGCCACCGAGATAGGCCCCCAAGACCGGTTGGTGTTCCGTTCTCCTTAACATTGTCCTTACCAGTACCTTCTACATCGCGATCTTCCTCGGCTTTTGATATCTTGCTGGCTTTGATTGCAGCCTCCAGGTCAGCTTCTTGTTTTTTCTGTGCCTCAAGCAGTCGAAGAGCGGATTCTTTACGTCGTGTCTTTTCAGCCTCGGCTCTCTCCTTTTCTGCTGCCTTCTCCGCCGCCTTCTCCGCCGCTTTGCGCACCTTTTCCTCTTTTGCTCGGTCCTTCTTTGACAGACTCTCGGAGGGATTTTGGGTCGCTGGCCGTTGCGCGGCGGGTGGTGTAGGTGTCGATATGGTCGGCGCTTGATCATGTAAAGCAGTCGGACCACCGTTTACTGGAGGCGAAAGCTGAGGGGCAGTAGCCGCATGGTCGAGACTGATATAGCGCTCTTCTGCATCCAGCGCCGTTGGCGTGGTTGCCACTCGATGCAGTTCTGCCGAATTTTTGCTGCTCATTCCTAATCCTACAATGTCTTCCACAGCGGTATGGGGCTTACCCTCCTTCTCAAGCTCTCTCTGCACGGCTTCGAGGGTGGTCTCTTGATAGAACAAAACGTAGGCCGCAGCAAGGCCCGCTCGGTCACCAAAGAAATTGCGGACAAAGCTCTTGTCAACCGGTTCGACCATTTCATCGTCAAAAAGGAGCCAGCCTCGGTCTTCTGTTTTGATAATGGCAACATAATGCCCGTGGTATGGGCCACCACCGATATGCACCACCACAGCGTACAGTTCGTATAGCCGATCTGGATCATCTGCATCGTCTGTTGTATTAAAGAGCCGCAGGTGATAGGGATAAACAACTTTATAGAACAACTTTTGCAATCTTTGAAGGTCTTCTGTGTACTTGAATCTTTTCAGGTGAAGAGCAAGGATCTTTGGTAATCTTTTGATCTTCATTCTTTTTTCAGCTTCTTGCAATCCTCCGCAGTTATCGCAGTGAAACTTGTTTCGTTCGCAAAGCATTTCTTCCTCAGAAAACCGCCGTAGACAGGCTGTGACAGATGTATGAGATTCCAAGTCGACAGAAAGATCGAGAAATGCTTCGTCTCGTTGCGAAGTATTCTCGCAGGTGAGACACCTTGTTTCTGACGTCAGAGTTCCTTCAAAAAGCTCGTGTACCCATCTGGTAGTAGAGTTTCCGTTTGATGGAATAGGCAATGTTGATGGGAATGAGATTGCGTTCGAATTGGACTTGGCGATAGCCCCATTCTGTGATGCTGGCGGAGTTGCTTCTTTTCGGGCTTCAAGCTTCTTCGCTTGAGCTTCTACACCCTCCAGAACCTCGTTCAGGAGTAAGTTGAGGAACTCATGGGCATCTTGGTGCATTGCTGTCCTGAACATCTCGTTTTCCCTTCTAAGGATCTCAAGAAATTTGTGCGGAGCCACCACTCCTATTCGTGACTGGCTAGCGATAACCTGCTCGAATATGTCTTTCATGGCTGTGAATAAAGATTCAGGCATGTCATAAGCCTTCAGATTCTGGTAGGTCATGTTGAGAATAGGACCTGCCAGTAGTGCCTGTTTCTTTTTGTATTCGGGAGAATCTTTGTCCTCCGGCTTCTGGGCCGGATTTGTCACTGGAGTTCCAGGATTTCGAGCGGTTGTGTTTGGCGTAGGCTTCTTTGATGCAGATCCATTGGCTGTGGGCGTATTGACAGGCGGTCGAGGAGTCGCTGTGGCGGCAGCTGCTTGGAGAGACTCGGGAGAGGATCGCATAGGAAAGTTCAAAACGTTTTCTCGAAACGCAACCGAGTAATACAGACACTGTAAGATAGAGTTGCAATAGCTGGTCACGCTGTTAGCAGAGCAGGCGGGCAGCGGCAAAGAATCATACCAGGTATTGCCAAACTGTAAGCAGAGACAAGGTTAGCAGATGAGTTGCATGCGCTCGCCGATATCTTACGTTCTCCATTCCAAAGAATTTGTCGCTGCCATCATTTCTAATGGGGCCCGCATTCGCGAGCATCTTTTCTAATGGTGTTGGTTGCGGCGCTGTAGCATCCTTTTTCGCAGGAGATCCGCCGATCGATGGGCTTATGTTCCCCTAATATCCAGGTCAGTACGTTTTCGGTATATCACTAATCGCGTAAGAGGCTATAGACGGTACTTACCGCTCCCCTTCCAAACTTCCCAAAAAAGGACGACATATTGTGAGGGATAGCGCTGAACAGGATCGGCCGTCATCTAGCAACGAGAGAAGAGATCATTCCCTTAGCTTTCAGAAACGTGATGATTAGAGCGCTTTTCATCGACAGATTCTGGGAAAATCTGTGCTAGATTGGCCACTCCGCGCAGAATGGTACATCGAAGTCGAGGGGCGAGGTGAATTGGCCACAGAGCGGAGAAATTTGCTGTTGGGGAACGGACGACCTCCTCTCCAGCATACGAAAGATTTGGGGTAGCGATGAGCCCAAGATGTTTTGAAGCGCAAGTTACCTTATGACAGCGAAGGAGCGCTGCTGACGATGTAAGTACCAAAGGGCTGGTTGAAGGGTTCTGGCTTCCGTTGGACCTTAACTGTATTTTAGGTAACCACTCCGGCCGGGGTAGGGATGCAGGCTGCAGGAGAACGCGATGCCGGCTCGTTTGACTCGTCGGCTTCAAGGCCGAGCAACCCTGGCCTGCCTCCACCCAAGAGGCTAGCAGCGAAGGGAGGGGCAACACCGCGACGCAAACGACGCTTCAACCACGAGTCAAGATCTACTGTCGACTTCCCGCGTCGCATCTCACGCATCCCCATCACTGTGCACGCCCCATGGTCCGAGCCAACGGCTTTGACAAAGAGGTGTATCCGCTTTGGCCTGCACTTCCGCCGCGAGTCGACATTGTCTGACGCCATCGGCAGCGTTTTGTTCTTCGTGTCAGAATCTGACCCAGGATTGGGGAGTGGAGACACTGCCGGCATGCAGCCGCGACGGGGCCTATCCATGGATCAGGGAAGTCTAGGCGATTAAGAGCGCAGGATGCCATTTTACAACTTGCCTACGTTGCTGCCTACCTGCGAGTCGCATCCCCGGCGTCTCCTACATCTGTATGGCAGAATTGGCTACGATTCTTGCAGTTCTTCCTGGTGCTCTTAAGGGTCTTAAGCGAAATCCTTGGCGGCAGTTGGAAGAATGGGCAAAAGGAAGGTGGAAGTGCGGGGGGATGGTGGGTGATGGTGATATTTTAAACACACCTTCCTCCTCCAGGGTCGCTCTCTCGGCGCCACTCGCTGGCCTGCCGCCCCTCCGCTTGAAACAAAGGCTTCCCTGGGCTCGTGGTGGTCGTCGCACGTGGTTGAGCCAGCATGATACCCTATCCTGCTTGAAGATCCTTGAAGACGTTTCGCATATCACACTCTACGCTAGCGCCTCGCCGCGCTTCTTTATCTGCCCAAAGCCTCGAGTTGCGATAACAAGCAATAAAAAGCAAGTAAGGTACGCAAGGCCGTTCAATGTGTTCAATCGGGAATGGTCCGCCAACAGTAAGGGCCTTTCCGATCACGGTCCGTTTTTCGTCCGCGACGCACTGGCGGCGATAGGACATAGCAAATAATATGTCCGTCGACAGCGATGTAGTCTATGCCTTTGAGGAAAGTTGATTATCTTGCAGATTCGCCGAATGCCATGTAGAATCTGCTTAAGATGAGTCACTGTAGACACCATGGGTCAAGTATGACCGCCAACCACCATGCTCTTGACACCATTGAGCTTCATGCACAGGACGTCTGCTTACTGTCATGATATGGCTGGTGACATCTTCAAGGTGATTGATGTGAGTCACGCTCGAGATGTTGTTTCCGCAACGGATATAATAGATATGGATCAAGACCAGAAAACAAACGGTTCAATAGAAACCGTATAGCGAGACGAACGCTGCCCACAAATTTGTGCATCCCTTGAACTTCTACCGCCGATATGTCTCCCCTCGTATGGTTCATCACAGGTTGTTCTTCTGGATTTGGGGAGCAATTTGTCCACAGCATTCTCGCCCGCAAGGACAAGGTGATCGCTACTGGCCGGAATGTGGAAAACCTCAAACATCTAGAGCAGGCCGGGGCCGCTATTCTGCAGCTTGACATTACCGATAGCCAACAAAGCATACGTGAGACGACTGCAAAAGCAATTGGCATTTACGGGAGGATTGATGTACTGGTGAACAATGCGGCTTATGTTTCTATCGGGACGTGGGAAGACCTTGAGTACGTACTCCCAAGACACTTCGCCTTCGAAGCGCGAGGCTTGCTCACATTGATTCGCAGATATGAAGACTTTTTGGCACAATTTGATACAAATGTGTTCGGAACAGTCAAGGTCACCCGAGCACTGTTGCCGCACTTGCGACAACGGCGGAGCGGCACCATAGTGTTCATAGGCTCCCTTTCCGGCTGGATTGGACATCCAGGCGTCAGTGCATACGCCGGCTCAAAGTTCGCACTTGAAGGTCAGCTCATCTATCATTTTTATTCAATTGATATGATTTATCAGTTCCATCATCTCCTATTTCACGAAAGTCCTGCTAACAAGCACTTTACAACAGGAATTGTTGAGGGGCTCTGGCGGGAAACAGCACCCTTAGGAATCAAGACTTTATTAATCGAACCTGGGAGATTCCGCACCAACCTTCTCTCCGGCGGCAACATGAAGTCAGTTGCATCGACACTCCCCGACTATGCGGACTTTTCGAAATCACTTCTCGAAGGTCTATCCAAAGAAGATCAGACCCAGCCCGGCGACCCGGTGAAGCTCGTTGAGACCATTTTGGATCTTGTCCGCGGAGAAGGCGTTGCCGAGGGCAAAGACGTTCCATTTCGACTGCCGCTCGGCATTGATTGCTATGACGATATCAAGGCCAAGTGCGAGGAGACGTTGAAGCTGTTGAAGGAGTGGGAGCCGGTGATTCGGAGTACAGATCACAAAGATTAGACCAATTGAGACATGCTTATATCCTCTTGTGCCTACCATTAAACACCTTTCTCTATGACACTTTATCGTGGGGTATATCGGAATATGGACCGTGGTCGAACCGTAGAGCTACCGCTCCCAATCATCAATGTCTTGATTTGCATACGCTGAAATCACTCAACATCTTCAACTATCACAGAACCAGCCTTTCCAAGCCATTCCCTCGATCTCACACTTGATGCGGCTTTTGCACCGGTCTTCCGCTACCTTTAATCTTCTTCGATCCCGCAAATCACCGCTCCCTACTCATTTATCGAAGAGAACAGTGTATCTGTTTCTTGAAGACGGCTCCCAGGCTCGGCGGGTCGAGGGAAGTGCCGAGGCTCATGGTCCCAGTGCGTAAACTTGTGAGATAGACTTGTTCTTGCTGATACCAAGAGTCGAGTCTCCTGAGAAACATCAATCTTGATGTTGCGCTGTAGCCATGTGACGGTAGAAAATTGGCCCACAGTTAGGTCCTAGGGTCGTCCCGTTCTTCTGAAAGTCGGCGTTAGTCACGTACAGTAAGTCGCTCGATATAAAGAACCTCCAGAGTCAGTAGTTTCAGGAGAGTCGAGAGGAGGTGAACGCCCACGCATTCTCTCAGCGTTCATTGTACTCAGTGAGATATTGTCGGCGGAGTTATCGAGGTCCTGGAATGAAAAACTTCATTGATGAGAAGATTGTATCGTTTTTCCTTGTGGTTGCTAAGATCGAGGGTTTATTGTACGCGGCTCAGTCTCACAGCGTCTAGCGGCAGAATTTCCTTGAATGATCTCCGTTGCGAGACTGCCAGTCAGGGTTCCCAACGTACCCTAGCCCTCGTCTTATCTATTGCCTCTTTTGGGGTCCATTGTTGTTTTTGCTCGTTAATAAAATCTTGTATTAAATTCACGATCCTGGACTCACCTCTCCCCTGCGCAATCTGCAACACCGTCAAACCTTGGCGATTCTTTTGGTTCAGGTTCGGCTTCGCTGAAAGTAGGGTTCGACAAACGTCCACGTTAGGAACGTCTCGATCGCACGCAAAATGCATGGGAGTATCCTTGTTTCTGTCAAGAACATTGACACTAGCATTATGATCCAGTAATTCTTTGACCAGGAGATGGTTAGACTGCCATGCAGCGAGGTGAAGAGGTGTTTGGCTGAACACATCTTTATGGTTTACGATCTCCTCCGACCCCATCGGGCGACATCGGTTTACATATTTCCAGAAGGATTGCATCAATAATAAATTACCTGATGCAGCAATATGATGAAGAGCTGTTCGTTCTTTGCGGTCTCGAAGGCTTACATCAGCCCCTCTTCGAATGAGAAGCGAAAGCGCCTCTTCGTTGCAACGGTTCGCTGCCACGATTATCGGGTATCTTAAATCGCCACCGAACACATTGACGCTCTCTCCTTCGGCCAAAAGATACGTAATCCAAGATAGAAGATTATACTCTGCTGCAAAGGACAACAGTGTTGTGGTGATCGATCTGCCTTCTTTGAGACAAAGCCAGCGCTTCCATATGTCGCCTTCCCTCAAACGATGAAGTAGTGCAACAGGATCAGCGCCTTCTTTCTCGGCAGCCATTGCATGATATGCAAACATGTCTGAAGCATACCCCGTCAAAAGAGGAAGCTCGTCGAAAGTCGGGGACGAGGTCGCAGGCGACTGAATAGGAGAGACGAAGTCCGGGACTTGATCTGTTACAGCTGGAGACTGCCCTATATCATAGTCGACAGGAGTTTCGTAACCTTGGGAAATTTTGGCTAGCTCATGGATCACAAAGTCGCTCTCAGCATGGTTGTGAATAATTTCGGAGCTGCGTCGGCGCTTGTGATCGACATGCTCCTCTGAAACGCGTGCATCTGTTGTTGCTGTTGAAGCTCTGCGGTCAAGTTCGTTTAAAAATTTCTGTATGGAAAAGGGAACTGCGCCTTCGGTTTCGTTTCGGGGTTTGAGACTGGTGGGGCTGGGAGCACCAACAGGAAGGACTAAGTCTTTACCTGAAGGCCCGAAAATTTGTCTGGACTGACTGGAATGGGCAGACCAGGCATAATTAGATGCTGATGAACCAAAACTAGCACGACTCAAAGTCCTTCGCGGTACTCGCCGCTTGTACTTATAACGATCTGCCTGTTCGTTAGAGTCGGCCCATTCGGTAAAGTAGGCCGACATTCGAGTGATGATTGAGCTGTGGGAAGAGCCTTCCAACCGCGCTTCGACCAATGGCTGTAATTCTCTAATGCAAATGAAGTCCAGGCAAGTCTCGAGGACGGATAGATGACCAATGCCGATAGCCATAGCCACAGGTTGGAGTTGCGAATTCAGAAGCCAGAATCCGTAACCCGAGAGGAAGAACTCGCGTGCAGATTCATGAATGAACTGCACTACCCTATTACTCTCTTGCTCAAAATCCAGTGAACCGGCTCCAGCAAGCACTGAATCAGGTTCGTCCTGTGTTGCACCGCTTTTGTGAAAGCTGCGCGGCGATCTTATCTCAACGAGGCCTCGAGAGATCGTCCGAACCCTTTTCTCGAGTTGAATGTCATTTTCAATAAAACTTTCAGACTGCCGCCACTCTTGCAACGAACTCAAGAAGGGCTGCTCAACGAAGGCAAGAACTTGGCACCATTCATCAAGGCATAATGGCCTTGCCGAGAGGAGCACCCACTGGAAAAACCGGACTGTAACACCATGATCGCTAGGTTCGAGACCCTCAAGCAGCTGGCCAAAAAGTTCCTCTAACGCTGCTGGTATGCGACGGAACTGACTTTCTAGATATTTCAGACCTCGACCCTCGTCCACACTTTTGGTTAATCGATCGACGACCAGGACTACCCATAGAAATACTCCAGAACTCTTCTCAACTATAGTATCCATTAATGCTTTCCACCGTGGACCATCACCACTACCCACTCCTATCCAACCTAGCTTCTCGTGCACGTACAGCATAATGTCAGGAGTGTTATGTTCATCAACGACAATCTCGGGGCACATTTGAACGGTTAGAGTGGGATAATGCCTGCTGGAAAGGCATACATTGAGCTCCGATCCAGCCGCATGAGCGGAAACGGTCAGTTTCCGGAAGAACGAGGCCACATCTCTAGCTTCATCTCCAGTGCATTCGTCAAGCGCGTCGACAAAAATCGTTGTACAGCCCCTGGCAGGTTTGGTAAACAAGAACTTGACAATGGATTTCAACTCTGTAGTGTGCCACTCTGGGGCGCCATTGTTGACTTTCTTTTTGTGCTGATACACCTGGACGAAGTCTTTTAATTCTTCCTTAAAATAAGGGAGGAGTTGATATAACAAAGACCGCAGGAGGCCTGGGACTGATTTTTCCAGCAACGATTGTAAGGATCCGCGTGCATTGAAGAAAAAACTCGCAATCGGAGACCTTTTTGCCTGATCTTGTCGGGCGATATGGCTCAAGACTTCTTTAACGAGGGTTGATTTCCCAGATCCGGGCTTACCTTTAATCCAAAGAAGCCCGAAATGTTCATCGAGCTTTCGCCGATTTGACCAATCTTGGTACTGTGGAGATGCATATATCCACCGACAAGTGTTTTCTGCAGGATCAACGATATTGTGCTGCCGTATGCTCATTTCGGGAAAGCTTAAGGAATGAAGTGCTTTTGTAGTAAGGGCTGTGTTAGTAACAAGCAACCATGGCCAAGACGGGGATTCAGAGACCTTCGTGAGCTTCGGGAAGCCCTTCTGGCAAAGACGAGACGTCTAACAAGTCTCAGCTAAAGCCGATCCGGCCGATGCAGGAACAGCCTGACCAAGCTTATAGCCATCCTGCGGTTGGCGCAGCTTTTCCATCTTATGAAGAATGGTGCGATAGATACTTCTCAACTCGCCTCCAACCTTGCGATAGTTGGGATCTTGACGACTGCTGAAGCGACACATTTCCATGTGATTGGCTTGCAGCGTTTCAGCGTGTTCCTTCGGGTTTCCCAAGAGCGAAGAAAAATTCGGCACGACCTATTATTAGTAAGTTAGGAACAGAGGGCCGTCTCATTCAGTACTGATACCTTCTCGTTGAGCAAGCCCAACTTAACACCGGCGATCGGCATCCCTTCCTGGAAGGTTTTGACTTTGAAATTGTGTGTAAGCCACAGCCTAGCAAATGAGTCTTGGCAACGCTCGAGGTCGGTATTTTGCAGGCCCAGAGAGTCGAGGACGGCTCTATTTGTATCCACCATGAAGGCACTTGCGACTCTTCTGGCGATCTCTCCAATTCCGGCCATGTCCGGACTTCCACGGTGTGGAGTGCCTAAGAAGACTACGGCAATGGTTGAAGTAGCGATGTTGATCAAATCGGGCTCTCCCGATGAATCGGCGAGGCTCAAAGTCTGCAGAAGAAGACCATAAGCGTCCATGAAGAAGATAAGTTTTGGTTTGCAAAGGGACATTCTATCACCTCTTTCAGAATTAAGCCTCCAAGAGAATGTACGACAAATACAATTGGTTGATCTGGCTGCCTCTCTCGCTGGAGCGTGTACAATAGGTCTTTGCTATGAGAGAATATGCTATTCTTATTGACGGCATCCCCGATTGCTTTCGCTATCATCGTGTCGTAGCCCCATGTTAAAATCCTAGAATCAGGACAATCTTCAGGGAGTAGATCTGCTGGCCAGAATACGGGAGGAGGCGGCGTCGTCCCCCGCCCACGTTGAGGATGGTCATCGCTTTCAGTATTGGCATCACGTTTTCTTGATGGCAATATCACCAAGTTTCCCAGGGCTTTCATTCGTCTTGTCTTGCTATCCTTCGGTCTGGAGCGCTTTGCCGGGAGTTCGGAGCGAGATTTTGCTTTAGACTCGGTTGTCGCATCTTTTGTCCATGTTCGATACGGGTGGCCTTGTAGCCCATGAACAAAAATAATACTAAACGCTCACTCAATCAGTACAAGTGCTGAGGGGAAACGAATGGAGCAACTGTAAAGCACCGTCGGCTCCCATAGCACACGGAAGGACTAACTCAACAACGGGAGATCGGTCTTCAGGTTCGTAGATGATACTGAGTCCAGTGTCAAACACATCCGCCACAACCATTGCTCAGCAGCAATGCCAGTACCTCCAAAAACCCATTGAGAACGGCAAAATTCAGTGTAGAGAGGGTCTGATTGAATAAAGGTTCGCCAGTTCGATGATCTTGCGATGAGAAGCGAGAAGGCTGGAGGTTCAAGCGGCTGAGGTCACAGAGGGCAGTATCCTATTGGTGGCTCTTGCGCCACACGGTAGAGACGCCCTCATCGTGATCAATTTGAATGAGAGGAACATTCGTCTCCCAGGATCTCGTGACCGTTGAGATGACCAATATTGTGATGTGTAAGTAGGATATGTTGCCTCGGATCTGGCCAACATTGTAGTGGGTAAGTAGGATACCGTGAAAACCCTTGGATCTACCCAAATAGAAGCATGAGCTACTTAAGATGCGGTGCCAGTCCTCGCACAGGTCCTGTCTTGAGAATTTTAGGATCGACGTCGCAAATTTTGTCTTGGTGGCTGCAATGATTCCCTATTGCAAAGACTGTAAGTTTGGTACAAGATGCCTCCCGGAACGGCAGTCCGATTTGGGTAGGGAGAAGCCGAATTCGGTTGAGCATTGGCAACCAGAAACTAAAATGACTGGATATTGGATACGGATAGATCAATATCCCACGGCACCCTTCCTCAATACACTCAAAAGTGCTAGCACCACAATCCTCTCCTTCTCCACCTTCGACATCTTATTCACATTGAAATCCCCCTTCTTGGCTCTAAAACCTCTACGGTACCATCCCTCCCACTGCTCGGGTCCCGCCATATGGAACGGGATGACGAGGTCTCTCGAGACCCGATCACGGAAGACTATTCGCATAAAGGGCGACACCTCACCTTCCCCATCGAATCCCATGAGCTCCGCACTCCTCCCATCATCCCTCCTCCTCTCGGCCGCTGACCTACTCTTCCTCTCCATTCCCACCCTGTGATCCTCGAGCTCGAACCCCATCTCATCGTACACCGGTGGATCCTCCGGCCCCCTCTCCAGCGACCTCGCTATCGCAGAATCATCCCTCCACCCCTTGAACCCCATATCCTCCCTCTTGGCGCCAATAGGCGTGGGCCCTCTCGCGATCCGCTCCTTGCGGTCATGCCCAACCCTTTTCTCATCATTGTGACAATGCGTCTCGTCCCATTCCCGGAAGCGCGCGACAAGCTCAGGTTTTGTGCCTGTAGTTGAGAGACCCTTTTCGGAAAGCACTTGCTTGAGTTGGGGGATGGTGAGGTCGGAATGCGTTATGATTTGAGGGCAGCGGCTCGCCTGACTTGAGGCAGAGCTTTTTTCGAAGCGGTTGGCGATGCGGAGGGGAATTGGGCATTTGAGGGTGAAGATATCGGTTGATTTTGAGGGTGTGGGAAAGTTCTTGATTGCCTGACCGTATGTTTGCTTTGGTGCTTTGGCTTGACGCTTCGAGGGAGGCGGTTGTATGTTTGCGTCTGCTTCGGAGAGGGGGCGTTTCTGTCTGGGCATTATTGCAATTTATAACATGCATACGTCGTGACTCGTGGGCTAACTTTATTAGAGCACAGCTGGAGCGATAATGAAAACACTGCGATACTAAATGCCTAGGTCTATTTTGGTTTTACCTACTACGGAATAGCGGGTCTTCCTCTTGACGCGCCAAGCGCCAACACGCGGCTAACTTTTCTTCGCAGACATCGTGCAGTAGCAAACACCTCTCGTCAGTAGGGACGCCTATTGTAACCGCCTTCGTACCATATCCAACCTCTATCTTGATGTGGCCGCCGGTATGGATATCACCTGACCCCCCGCAGCTTTCTACGCGCTTTCTACAACCTGGATACGCGCAAGGGTATCCGAAAGCTGTAAATGAGTCTCGGCTTCTAGCCTGTCGGAATTGTCCGTCTCTCCAATACGTCGACGTCGATGGCGCCCAGCCGGAGATCCATCTCAATTTTAATTAGATGGTCTTCGTACCTAGGTTAATAGATGGAGAATAGAATCTGCATGATCGCCAGGTACCTGACATTAGCAGCATGGGGCCAAATCTTTAAGGTCCCATCATGTGATTCCGTCACAATGGCCCAACGATACATTCTCCGCCACCAAATCTCCATGAAGATCTAATGTACCCTTGGAATTCTTGGCGGAGTTCCGCCCCAAGCGCCTCGGAACCCCAGGATACGATTGGCGTGCCTATCCATAGGTGTTGCGAATACGCTCCGCCCCCAGACTTCATGCGCCACCACCATCGACCTTGAAGGAGGCTGAAAAGCGCGTGTGCTTGTTGGACCCGCCTTGCCAAGTGAAGAGCATTAATGAAACGTCCACGCAGTGAGTCCGATTGGGTGTTGCAGGTGCGGACGCGAGATTATGAGCCGGTACCTGAGTCCATCGTTTCAAATGTCTGAATCAACATAGCGAGCTTTCCCGATTGGGAAGCCTCACTTACGACGATGCGCTTAATCTCACGCATACGTATTCTCGTCAAGTAGAAGACTGAAAAGCTGTATGAATAAGTATAAATAAGTCTCGACAACCACCCATTCTGCAAGTACTCACAATCTTTACGTCCGTCAAAATGAAGGCTGTATCTTTCATCTTCGCTCTTTCCGCTCTTTCTTTTGCATTCGCCAAGGATGGCGGGCCCTGTACCTACAAGGGTAGCCAAGGGACTATCCAAGGGACTTGCCAGGACATCGGCAAATGTACTAAAGGTGATAGAAGTGCGACATTTCGTTGAAAGTCACCGCTAACGTTTTGAATCGTAGGATTCACCGTTGATAACTACTGTCCGGACGACGGACCAAACATCAAATGCTGCCTAAGCAAAGATTGCACCAGCACAAAAGGAGAGGCAGGTACATGCCTCAATCACGGGCGCTCGCAGTGCTCCGGGACCTTTGTGACGGACCGGTGCCCGGGGCCGAATGACGTGCAGTGCTGTGTTGGCGGCGGTAGCGGCAGTGGTGGTCAAGGCGGCGGTGGTGCTGCACCACCGAGCACCAATCCACCTCCCGCCGAGAACGATGTCGTGATTGACTTCTGGATCAATGCTTTTATTCCGTTGAGCGTTGATGGAGTGACCAAGACCTATCCTAAGGATCATAGCAAGAGCATGATCGCTGGGATCCCGATTATTGGGGACTGCTTCCTCACCGATCAGCGAGGCTTCAGTAACGCCGAAGGCGCGTCGGCGAGAATGCACTCCGAAACCTGGGTGTGGATCAAGCCCGGTCTACCAAGCGGCTTCCAGTACTCGCAGCACCACTACTGCGGGCAGACGACGGGGGTTGACTGCGATAACGGCGACGTGGACGACCAGAAGACACAAAATGCCGACGACATGGCGTTCGGTATAATAAGTGGTTCAGACAGCAAGGTCGTGCTCGATTTCAAGGCCGCCGCGAGTAATCCTCTAGTTCCAATTGCGCCAAACATCGATTTGGAAGGGCACTTGACCGTGGACCGCCTGGGCAAATATGTCGAGTTTGTGGGCAAGGTGGATGATTTTCCCGCTTTCGAGGCATATGTATCGATCAACGGAAAGGACGCGCAGACGATCGCTCAACTTGGGCCGAAACCAGGGGCCGGACCGACATCGCTGTTGGGGGGTGCGAATAGGGATTTTCGGGGGAGGGTTACTTTCTGATAGCACTATTGAAATCTGTTAAGCCAGACACGACAAAGACTGAACCAATAAGCGCATTGCAAATTAGATTATTTTAACAAGCACAACTCATAAAGATTAGATCTCGTCCATAACTTTGTGGATAGAAATCACAGGGACTGTAGAGCGTGAAGACAGAGGCAAATACGCGCCAGCTACAGATGTACAAAGAGAGTAGAATGACAGTATGCTCTCATTTGTCAGGCAGTAGGGGTTTTATTCTCACTTTTGGCGGTGTTAAAGTCCATAATCCTAGTACAGTATACCTTCGGCGCGGGGGAAATTCTCTCGCCGACCATTCTCCGGCCTTGCTGACGACAGGCCCTTCGCAGCTACTGCATAACATTCTTTAGAATTGATAACGCCGTCATTGGCGAAAGCGAGGCCGCCTATCTAGTACCAGGCCGGGATCTCGATTCCTGTCTTCGGCTTGTCCGGGATCTCGAACCCAAAGCGCAGCTCCTTCTCCGTCTCGCCCGCTTTGAAGGAAAACTTGAACCCCCGGTCGCTGTTCAATGCGTACATGGTGTCTATGTTGACCTCATTCTTCCAGAAGAGGTAGTACTATCGATAGCGTCAGCTAGGTAGCGTCACGTATCCTTGAAAAGGGGGAGATATGAAAAAGACGTATTGATCTTATTCATATCTTGAGACTCGCCTCATTCTGGGGCTGGAGCTCCATTCTTTCGATTCCCACGTGTTGGTTTGGGTCCACAAAGATTGTGGTATAGCCGCTATCGTTGCCAACGGCCATCTTGACACCGACGTGGAAGGATGGTGGCCATCCGCCGGTAGCGAATGAGTTTGGCAGATTGAAGAAGTCGCTTCCCTTCTTGACGGCATTTCGAAGGATGTAGTCTTTGTACTCGGCAAATTCACCAATGTCGATGTCGACGACGTTGGTGCTGGCAGAGATCTAGCAAATTGAAAAGTCAATCGCAGTAGTTTTACGATGGACAGAAGCATGGGACCCAGCGAAAGTTGAGTTGTACATACGATGACTCCTCTCCCAAAGTCGTTCATCGTACCGAAGATCTGGTACTTGTCTTCCCATGAGAAGACATTGCTCTTTTGAAGCCGTTGAAAACCTGGACCTGGGACGGGGAATGCACCGGCAAAGACAGTGGTCAAGGCCCCGTTGACCTTTTTGGCAATCACGAGCTTGTCCGTGGACCCACTCTGAAGGATGGCATTGTCGAGCACGAGCGTAAGCTTGTACTTGACCATCGTGATCTATTCAAAGCTTTCAATCAGAGTTTCGATTGACTTTTGGGGTCAGAGTATGCAAAGACGATAAGAATCAGTAAGGTTGATCTGCTCTTTGATCTCAGCTTTGAGAGGGCGGGCGAACATTTATAGACGCTGTTGAGGGTATGTCCCCTGCAGCTGTTTTGGTAAATATGTGGAGAACGGTGCTCGAAAGGCTTCAGAGGTTCTAGATACCGTGTTGTAAGGACATCCCATGGCAGGATACTGGCTTCAGTAAGTCGGAGCATCGTGTGGCAAAAGTTTTTTCAGGCACAGTATTAACGAAAGCTGCTGCCACGGGATGTGCCAGGCAAGAGGTTGAGTTTTCAGCACGCCACAGAGACAGACGATTAGCGTTGAATCTGCGTTACCCAATGCAGGCTTTCGAAGACGCTGGCCAGATCGTAGCGAGCTAAGCTCTTAGCGACTTGGTGGGCCTGAAAGAGACTACCAGAGCAAATATGTGGCGAATCGCCTGCAAACATCATGAAAGCTGTCGTCCTACGGATTCCAAGATTGAACCCCGGGAAGCGGAAAGCGGGTATCCTGTTACCAAGCTGGTTGGTCATTGCAAAACATCTCAGAATATGTTTCTGAATTGCCGTCATGTGCAATGCTAGGATTCGCATGCGTCCACTAAAGAGGCTCTTATGATCCAAAGTAGATTGGCTGTAGGACCGAATCAGACCGCACTGAGGAGAGTCTGGATTTTGTCCATTGGAGCAGGTCTTTCCAACGTTAAACAAGCCTGACTCACATCCTTTAACGAAAAGCCCGCAGGCTTAGCTGAGAATGTGGCTAGCTGCAGCGTCTAGCTGAGTAGGACAATGGCTGGCGGACCGACCCATTGAATCGTCATCAAGACTCAAATGTAGAGGCTCGCTGTCGCTGGTGGCTTGATGTGGACGAAATGAATTTCTCAAGTTGAAGAAATTTGATTGGCAGAGGACTAGGTTTATCGTGTAATCCTGTGCACGTAACACATAATTCTCTGGACCACCAAATTCTTTTCCCACTTGAAATTATCGAAGAGCTGTGGTCTGGATCAGCTTTACATGGACTCGTCGACCTTCTAGCTCAGTACAGAGTGCATGCGGTTCAGCGCACGATCAGAAAGTGCAGGCATGGTCATGTCTCGAATTGTCCTGTAGCCTTCAATGGCCCATCAAAGCATGCCAGCCAAATGCGCTGCCAAAAACGAGGACGAAAAGAGCAATGGTCACTTCAATAGTGACTTCAAGACTCATGCAGCGGCAGTTAGTAGGTTCAAGCGAAGTGCTTTCGCCAAGCGTGCTTTCAGCCAGCCCAGGAGAGGATCCCCGGCTTAGAGATTTGTGGAGAGCTGATTGAAAAGTTTCTATCTACACCTTCGTTGGAAAGCCTCTTAGAATCGCACATGGGGATCGACAATCTAATATTCGGACACATTGCACATTGAAACTTTTGTGTGACAAACAAAATGAGTACTGGCAGCTCAATCTCAATATGAATTGCACACTTTGCGTACACCCATCTTCAGGGATGCTTCGCCTGCACCTATAGCGATGTTCCACTACGCATCGTAAATGCTGAGCTTGAGCTGACGGCTGCTCGATAGCTCCTGCTCCTCAATGAGGGAGACTGCATTAATTGAAGACTTGTGAGAATAAAATTCACAGAATTGGCATCTATCGCCTTTTGCTCTTCCGAAATCCAACAGCCACCTATTCCAACCATTCCTTGTCCAATGTTTCTAGAAATTTCACATCCACGTTCACAAAGCTCTTCCAAAGATCCACCTCCATTCTCCAGGGTTTCGTCTGCAACACGAAAATGGTCGCTGCCACGTACCTCAACAACTCGGCCTCGTCCCTCCCCATCACCATCAACGCGTTCCTCTTGAACACCACGTTTCCCCGCAACACGCCTGGACCCTCATTCTCGTCTAGGTACGGTTTCATCCGTAGTTCCAGCTGCCGATGCATCGACCGCTCACTGTACGGCATATCCTTGGGTATAAACTTCCATTGCCACGAGCGGCCGATGCCATCTGTGAACGCAAGCTCGTAGCGGCGTCCATGGCCGAGCATGAGAGGGTAAAAGTGCGGCGCGGACCAGAGGCGGAGGAGCGCGAAGCGGGCGGAGTGGTTGTCAGCAGCGAAGCGCGTGGCAGAAGAGAGGAGTGGCGGGAGTTTGTCAGGATCGACCATGTCCTTAGGGAATTTGACGCCCTTGGCGGTGAGGCGGAAGTCGAAAAAGAGGTCTAGGTCGTCATGGCCGGGTTCACAGACCGCGATGGCAACGCCGGAGGTGTATTGTGAGTGGCAGGACTCGATAAGTCCTTCTCTGTACACTATGCGCTGTGTAAGTCAAATACTTGCGGACAGGTGATGAGAGAAGAGACTTACACTTCGCGATCTTGGGCCTGATAGCAAAGTTCCACTCCTCTGGGTAGTCGTCTTCATGGTAGTTGTTTTTCTGATATATCTTGCTCCATTCTGACCAGAACTCTTGATTCCGGGACATATTGCTAGTATGGCTTCGACACTGAGGCGGGCTCGCAGCACGTTCTTCCTGTCGGACCAGTAAAGAGTCCTTGAATTTCTTTCCCGGCTCAAAATCAAAGAAAGCAGATGAGAGACGCGGAAAAAAAGGGACAACCGTCGCATAGGCTCGATAGGCATCTTCGACCACCCGCAGATGCGATGCGGGATCATAACTTAGCCATGCAAGCATCTGGCTGCAAAAATGCATCTTGCGATCACGAGATTGGTCATTGAACTGACCAGCGGCCTCTGCAAGCTCATTCGCATCAGCATAATGTTCTTGGGCACCATCTTCTAGATCAGCGGCATGCCAGCAGGCCTTGAACACTACGTCAGATTAGCTACCTTCCTTATGAATCAGGGACAAATGAATTACCGAATGCCCTTTCTCGATCAATGTATTCCATGAATTTGTCTTCTGGTTCCCTTGGAGGTGGCTCACTCTCCGCCCATTCCTCAAGCACCGCCGCAGCTTCCACCCTCTCATGTAACAATCGGAAGAAATCTAGACTGAAGTCTGAACACTCTGTTTCTTGTTGCTGCTGCAGGAATTCGGTGAAGTCTTTGAGGGAGCGGGCGGCCTTCGTGTTCGGCATTGCATTCTCCATAGCATCATCAAGTTTTCCTCGGTTGTCCTCTGAACCCCAAAGATCTCTCAACTTGGTATCGATCTCGTCGACCTCGTCAGCGCCAGAGGTTGAATTTCTCTCACTGGAATTTTCAACGACATCAGCAACTTCTTTGGGAAGAGCCTCATCGATGTCGAGACCAAGAAACATTCTGGGAAAAGAAGGCCCTTGCTTTTGAAACCGATCCATGGCTTCACCCAGCGCCGATTGGCCTAAGCCAGACCCTCCATCTGCGTGATCCTCAGGGAACAGCACTTGGTCTTCCAGAAAGTCTCCCTGCGTGTAGAGCCATTTTACTGGAGGGCCTTCTTTTACTTTCACGTCTCCAGTCTTCATGTCTATGTCACTATAATGCATGTAACTCTGCTCGTGATGGAGGTCGTCCCAGAGGCTCATGATCTTTTCACCAGGTACAACATCCCGAACACGGCCCGTGTCGTGATCCTTTGTCAAAGTCTTCATGACAGGACTCGCAAGGTTGTAAAAGTCTTCACCTTTTCGACATCGTTGTGCCTTCATAATCAACTGGAAAAATGGAAGATGTTAGCGAATGTTATCAGAGCGGTATCATTGCTTTTCGAGCTAAAATTTGAATCCCGAATCTGGACTCATATGCTGATTGAGAGCAAAGTTGTCTAGATGAGATGGTGTACGTACCTCTTGCACCCTATTGTACAGATGACCAAAGCTCAGGCCAGGAACAAGATCCCACACATAGATGTCGTAGTAATCCCGGAACTCGAAGCGCCATTGTCGAAGCTCATCCATTTCTGCAAAGAACAGAGGGCCAACTTCTCGGAGAACGTCCCATTCATTTTTGGAGGCACGACCAATGCCCTTTTTCTCCCTGACCAGCCACATCTGTTCTCTGGTGGGCTTCACTATAATCTGGCCAGTTCTGGCATCCCGAACCAGTACTAGCAGCTCGTGACTTTCCATAGAGAGATATTGAATCAGCCTCCGGCTAGCCGGATCGTTGCGCTTAATATGAGCACACATGAAATTTCGTACTTCCTGAAATTTGTGCGCTTTCCGGACCTGACTTCGAGAACCGGTCTGGTGATGGTGAGTGAAATCGTCCGCATTCTCAAGTTGAAAATAGACAATGAAACCTAATAGCAGCATCTGCTGCCTCGATCTGTTCCCAACCCATTCCATCCAACTTGAGGCAGGAAAGTAATGGAAGAGCGCAAGAATGTTTAATTCGAAAAACTCATCCCAGCTTCGACAGAGTCGTATCGCAGCAAACAGGCTGCTGTTCCTGGCAATCACGGAGTATTGAAGCCAGCCACCGCGTGTCATGGCCTTTTCGCATGGATAGTTCCGTATACGTCGACCAAACAATGAGATCTGTTCCTTTCTGAACCGACGTTGTCCTTCGTCGTCAACCTGACCAAAATGGACAAACCCCGTTGAATCATCCTCGTCACCAAAAATCGTACAACGCTGCTTACTCGTCTCATTCTCACCCCTCGACCGTTCTTTCTTTCCAAAAGACATGGCATTACAGAGATTGTCTGAAGGACTTAATCTTACATCGTACGCGTCGGATTTGTGGTCGTCGAGAATTTCATCTCGTTTTAGGTCGGCACAGGCGTCCCGGATAGCTTGCAGAGCCGGCTGGTCCAATTTAAGACAGAGATCCCGCAAGTCAGAATTTGTGACATTGTCATCGTTGAGAAAGTGTTGTATGCTGTCGCATCGAAGAGCAATAGGCAATAAGGTTGCGTGAGATAGTATCAGTCGACAGAAGAGTAATAGCTTGATCTCTGCAATGTCATCGAGCAGGGCGTATATTTCATTTTGTGGCAGCCGAGCAGACTTTTCCATTAGGTCAGGAGGATTTTCGAGAGCGCCAATGATTTGAGATCCCTTGAATGCAGAACGACGATCGACCTCCACTCCCTCCTCGAGGCGGCGATATATTTTATGCCTGGTTTCGATCAACTCCTTGTCTGGGTTCCGGTCCACCCGCAGACCCTTTTGGGCAACCTTTTTCTTCCTTTTCTTACCCGTACTCTCGGATTTTGTGCTTTCAGAACACTCGTTAGGCATTATGCTTTCCATACCATGTGTCTCAGCTGGAGACGGGCTTGGCACCCCAGCTGCTGTTGAGTTAGAGGCAGGACCGGGTGATTTCGTAGCGTTCTCAGGTCCCATCCATAGAAAGTGCTTGATCAATTCGATATAACTAGCCCGTTCGTCCTCGATAACGTCATTAATAGGGTCCCAATGCTCTTCGTCTGAAGCTTCATGCTCGCTTTCTAACAGCCTATCTTGGTAGGCTTTCTCGAGATACTCGTCTTGACGCTTCTGATCTTCTCTGGCCCGAATATGCTGCATTCGAGCAGCGACGTCCTTGCTATGACGCTGAAATAAAGCTGCCTCCCTTTTCAACTTCTTCTTCTCGTTGTCCCTTGTAGTCTCTTCTTCATCTTGTTGTCCGCGAACCCAGTCGTACCATTTCTGCTTCCGATAGAGGATATTAATTGTCCAACATTCTAACCGCTCCAAGGCTCGAAGAACAACTGTCTTTTGACTTTGCAATTGATCGAGGTAATGTTGATGACCGTAGTCAAGGTTCAAAGAGAAAAAGCGGCTATGGTGGAGTTTGCGGGCACGGATGACACGATCAAGAAGACTATAGCGGAGGAAGAGATGATCATGCAGTTCTTTCAGAGTTTGTTCATCAGTCACGTCTTCGAATGTGGTATTGGCTAGCGGGGTAGAGTTGTGAGCAAGGTAGGACGGAGGCAAAGAGGTTACAGTGTCGAGCCGGGCATTACGCCTCTTGTAACCTTTGTACAAGCCTGCAAAAATCTCATTAGAGGTGCCAGAGTCTAGGGTCGGGAGCTAGACCTTGGCATTGCCGAGAATGATATAGACAAAATAGCCCATTTGCAGAAGTTGCAGCTGCCTCGCATCGTTTCTCGTCGAAAAGGTTAAGCGCCGTGCATTGAGCAGCCATTTTGCTGGAACCAGTCATAATACCCACAACCTAAAAGAGTAACTGAGACATCATTTCTGCATTGCTAATTGTCGTAAGTATATCGTCGATGCTCTATTTGAACTTTGAGCATCATGTAACAAGACCTTGGGCTTCACCAAAAAAGTTTCAACTCTACTTGGGAACTTTATCAGTGACAATAGCTTCTAGCCGTGAGTCTTAAGTACCTGAGCTTGAACTTCAATTTTTTACACATTCGAGTCGGTGTGCCAGCCAGGAGTCCCTTCAAGGCGGTGAACCTCGAAAAGCAAAGCCATCGACGCCATGAGGAGAGCCTTGTTTGTGGGTTGGGCTGCGAAAGCTCTCATTGGATGCTTACGCGTCGCAACAACGCGTTCGATTGCCACTTGGACTGAAATGGACAAGCGCACCCTTCGAAGCTCGGAGCTATTGGGGATGTGAAGAACGGCTTAGTAGAATTTTCGTCACGCGCTATAACTTTCTCATACAAGAGCAGCGGTCCCGGGAATTGAATCTTTCCATGGAAAGAATTCAATAATCTGCGCAGAAGCGGCTAGAAAGAACCAGCTTGTATGGCCACTGGATTCAAATTCAACTCCAGAAATCCTGCCTTTGCCCGACTTGAATCCGCACTTAACCGCCACCCGCGATCCGCAAGACCAATGAGGAGGCCAAAGAAAGCGAAACTCTCAGGGTTAGTCGACCTCTGAGACGGGGTGAGAGCTAGTGCTTTTTCCCAGCCTGTTTCCTGGCGGCTAGGATCGGCATTATAGGGATACGGGGCCTTATCTGTCGTATCAATGTTTTAGCATTCCACTAGAGGCACGTAGGACACAGAGATTGGGGAGATTGAAGCGGAAGCAACAGAAGTACGACATGAGATGATGTCACAAGCGCCCAAGAGACTTCAACTTACATAGAAACGGCATCTGACAAAGTGCCTGGAGCAAAGTTATCACTCTAGAAGGTATAGGCAGAGTAGTGAGGACATGTTGGCGAACCTCGCGCAAGAGTACAAATGTAGTTATGTCCCGGAACCAATTCATAGGAGACAAGTGATTGGGAGAAGGTAAAGCCGCTAGGTCTGCCTCAAGAGGGAGGGCGTCGAGGTCGGGTACCCATGCGCCCTGGAATTGCTGTTCGCACAACTGGTGTAGAACATGCTTCAGTCCGCGCTTCATCAAATACTACGGGCATGCGACAGACCGTCGTTGTAGTTCTCGGACTGATCTGCCCTTCCGCTGGCTCGCTAAGGGGAATCGTAAAGGTCACGGCTTGAGCCCCGCGGGTACGGCAGGTGATACTTCTACCCATTTTTCTGGAAAGAGAAGCGTATGATTAGGGGCCATATGAACGGGTCTCTACAATTTCTTACATTTCATTTTCCTTGTCTTCCCATTCCTGCCACTGCGAACCTCCGCGAGCTTCAGCCACATAAGGAAGAGGACGCAGTCTCTGCGGTACATAATCTCCCGGCGTAGATTTGGGATCCTTTTTAAGTTTCCAGCGAGTTTTACTCTTTTGGCGTCGACCCATAGAATCATTGTCACAGTAAAATCGATTGTTTGCCTGATTTCTATTCCATACCTCGACCGCATCGCAAATCTGGCTCAAAACATCTATACGATGAAATAAGTCAAGGTAGACAATCAGGATACCAAAAAGCTTACTAGCAATCCCTAGAAAGTCACCCTGGTCTCTCGGTTGTTCTGGGAGCATGAAAAGGAGGTGGAAATAATCCTTTGATAACGTATCTGTTTCAGACCGTAGTCGCTCCGCTCCTCGACAAGCCCATTTACGAGTCTCACTGAAAGCTTTCTGGAAATGTGGATCGGGGCGACGACATGAGTTGTCAACCCAGTAGGTCGGAGGCGGAAGGGCCTTGCAGATTACCGGCAGCGAGGCAATGAGCACCCGAAGAATCATGTCCATGTCTTTCTGGTGTAACCATTATCGAACCAAGCCGACGACGTGATTGACAGACCGAAAGGAAAAGGGTGTGAGCACATGCAAACCCGTGAGGCGAACAGTACCAGCATGAGCGCCTCTCAAAGTGCATTCTCGGCCAACATCCGCGAAAAGATCAAGCTGTGTGGATGTAGGCTTGACTGACCAACCACCTCCACGGCCAAATAGCCGCCACGCGAATCCCTGTGCCTGCTTAGGAAAGACCGAAATTACATTCGAAAGGAATGATAAACGTGACATGGAGCAGCGCATTTTATGAAACTTGAAATTTGTTACTCGTGAGGCGCATCCACGTTGCTTCCAGGTTACCCATTTTCCTTCCAAAAATGAGTTTGCTATACATCATTTGTCTATGAGACAGTCGATTGTGACTAGTTCCATAGCCTTAGTCGTTAGTGTAAAAGTCTTCGGATGCGTGCCTTGATCAGTATTCCCATCCGATAGCCATGGTTAATGCAGATGTTGGATATCTCTGCTTCAGGTTTATTTGACACAGCAATTCTATGCTAGCGCTGCACTGTAACAAGCCTGACATGTCAAACAGATCAACTGGAGTAGTTATGCAAGAGCTCGCCTGGAGTTTGACGAGCTGACGGCTGAGTTGATGCCTAAGTCTTGGCCCGGAAATGCTAGAGTTGTCCACACTCAACGCGGAACAATATCTCGGTACCAGGGTTCTTGCTTGGGACAACTGCATGTGCCCCTGGAATCGGAAGCCTGCTTCATGGTAGTTGCATCGAAGTACAATCACGAGGCTGCTGGGCTGAGGAGTATGCATCCGCAACACTCCAACCCACACCAGCAAGTCCGGGCTGGCCAGACCACGGTTTCGTTCTGACTAGCATTCTCTGGAAGGGAAACGCGTATCATTGAGATAGGAGTTGGCCCAGGAACACAGCCTTGGCGGTGGCAGTCTCTGGAAAGAGGGAAAAGAAAGGACATACGACGAAGAATTTTCAATCAAGCTCGAAAAGAATTCCCCGAACTATCAGTTGCCAAGAATGCAGGCAACATGGCCGCCAAGGGCTCACCCGGATTTGGAGAGCAATTGAGCCCCCAACTCGCATTTACCTCCCACGACCGAGGTTTGGAGCAGTGTTGGCGTCGGGACCCAGGTCGGCATCCCTACCGCCACGACATGCCTCTCGCATAAGGACTGGGGCGTGGGCCGGGTGATAGAGCGAAGTGTACGTGAGAGATTTTATTGGCGTTGGATTTTCTGGACGAGATGCGAGATTTTGTTTTTCTGCTGGAAGATGAGGCTTTCTGGGATCGAGGTCACTGGAGGATTCTTGTCCCCAAGCCGACCGTTTGGTCCATCTCGCTCGAAATGCAGGAGCACGCATTCTCGAGGGGGCAATTGCCAACTCTGGTCAACTCGGTCTCTTGGAGGGAAGGCGTCGAAATCGGGTTGGAAGCGCCCGCTGTAAGCCAACCCTGTCCATCAACGGCACCCCTCTCAGCCGCCTCCCGAACGCCTCCAAATAGCCCCATCGCCGGATCAATCCATCCATCTGCACCTCCAACGAACCACTGTTAGCCGCGGCCATTCGAGAAGCTGTCCTGTTGGCCACGGCCCAAGTCGATGACAACGACTTGGCTATATTGCAATTAATGCAATGACTACTCGGTATAAGCGTAGGTACCGGCCGAGTCTAGCCGGCTAATCAAGTCATCGAAACGCGCATGAAGGACGCCGTAACATGGTCGGTAAAAGGGCGGTGGCTTTGAAGACCGGGATGGACTTTGGTTTCCGTGCGCCCTCGGTCAGCTGAACCGCCTTTCTCTCTTCGCTGCTGGAGAAAACTGTTATCTCGAGAGCGGGATTTGGTGCAGTTGAAGGCGTCACACAGAACTTGCGCCTGGGAGTAAGGCACAGGCAGAGGTGTGACTGTGTGTCACATACTCCATCCGAACGGTGGCCAGGACTGGCAGGGCAATTACTGATGGCTAGGTTATCATCAAAGTATACAACTAGAGCCTTTGCCAGCGTGCGAACCTGGAGATATGGTACTTTTGATAGACTTATCAGCGACCAACGCATTGCCACTACGAGAGCTTTGGGCCACGCCGAGAAGTTCGTAAATACATATACGTGTATCCTTCTCAGACGGGAATGCTGACAAGACGCTGGAGGTGCCTTTCGACGGTGCCAATCTAAGATTCGGGACGTTTGGCTCCGAAGGCGTCACGGCGCAAATAGTGTGATGGCGTCCACCCCTGCATGCGTGTAAGTAGTGCTCGATGGCTTTTGCTCGAGCCTACTTGGTGGTGGAGAAGGGTTCTAGGCAGACAATCGATCATAGCTGATAGGAGAAAAGTTTGAGTAGACGTTCATGTTCTCAGGGATTGAAACGTCTGTACCACTACAAAGATTGTAATCACGACCTGTCATCCGATTTCAGACCGGTACCGGGGGGATCGCTGTAGCACGAGGAAGACACATTGTTCTGGCGTTGAGTGCGAGCAGACAGGTACAGGTCCCATTGGGGATGGCAGCACAGAATGTCCCGTTGCACAACTCGCGTGCCGAGCTCCAAACCTCGGGTTTGAGCATTTAGCTTTCCCCAAAGCCAAGTTTCGGTTGTCCTCTGAAGGCATCGAGTACGGAGGTACCTTGGAACGTTCCTGCTGCGCCTCTTCTACTGCAGTGGAATATGTGATTGGCAAAAACGGCCAGCCTGATCGTGGAGGAGAAGGGCGGTAATAGAGGTCTGACTAACCGGTCGCTGTCGAGCATGATGGTGGGATATAAATATTCCATGTACTCGCAATCTGGTCCCGCGGCTGCGCCCTCCTCGCCCAGATCGAGAAAGCGGACGAGGTCGATGGTGCAGTCAGCTCTTGGGTCTAGCCTTCGAGGCCCAGGATGCGGCAAAGCTATTGACACTAATCGAGCAGTGCCCCTGTCAGCCCCGAGAAGCCCGTAACTAACAGCTCTCCACCCAACGGCATTTGATTGATGGGGCCAGAATAAGATTCGCCCATCTCCCGCATCCAGACCCGTTGGTCGTTGTTGTGCTCCGTGTTTGCAAGTGTTGTCGACTTGGAGAAACATCGACGACCTCTTCATTGAGCTCGTCGAATGCTCTCTTTCTCATCTTCGGACACTCGCTACCGCAGCCTTTGTCTGCTCACCCCCTCGTTTGCTTTGTTCCAAGTCCGGTGGAGGAACGGCAATCGAGACACCTGTGCACGCGGGAGATCAGCGCTGCACACATGGTCGGGCTTTCCCCTTCAAGCAATTTCTGCTGTTGATCGACCACATACCGTTCGCTTGCACTGCTGTCACCTTCAACTTTGCGACACCTCTGCGTCTCTGGAGTTTCAAGATCGACTTGTCGAAGTTTTAGGTGGACCACCTGTTATAGCCTACCCTTGACCTTACCGCCGCATACATTCGCACGAGACCACTCTCCGATTGTTGTCATGAGGAGGTTTCGAAGACAACCTCCACCGCAGACATACTGAAGATCTGTTCACGAACTTCGCCGCCATGGCGTTATCAACTCAAGGCTCGCACGAGCTGATAAGTACGCTAAAAAGAAAAAATATCCTTACAGCTCCTACACATCCTCAGAGACCACGACCAGGTCGGAGGCGATGTGCACCCCGACCAACAACCGCAACATTTCCCATAGCTTTTCTGATTACAATAATTCTAATAATCTCTTTTGCTTCAACTTCGCACGCGACGTATACGTCTCCACGGCTACGACGCCTTGCGGAAAGAGGACAGATCGATATTGATCGAAGACCAAGGCCCGCACCTGTCCATGCGCCGATATTACCAAGGCAAGACGACAGCTCGTCGTCTGCTTCTTCCACCCTTGATCCAACCTCTACAGCCCGCTCTACTAGCGCTGCAGCTTCTTCAACATCCATCGACACTGCACCCAGCTCTGCACCATCATCCGGAACCCTTCCGACGCCTTTTGACACCTCCGTCGGTAACAACTTCACGAGCACTGCCTGCCCTGACTTCTTCAACAGATTTCTCGCCAACACGACCTTCCAACAATGCCACCCACTGTCCCTACTCCTTGAAAACAGCAATTCTTTCTTCCATGCCTCTGGCTCCGCCGTTCTTCTTACACAAGCTCTCGACGCCTCCTGCGGTGCCGACCTAAACGCCTGCAATGCGGTCATGGAGGAGCTGGCATCACAGCTGATTTCTGACGATCACTGCGGTACAGACTACACCGAGCAAAATCCGCTTGTCCTGCAGGCTCATGCAGGACTCATAGCCTACCGGCCCGTCTACCAAGCGAGTTGCATCAAGTCAGCGAAAAGCGGACAATATTGCTTCGTGGATGCCATGTCAAGCTCCGACAATCTCTCCGACACCTTCCCCTACTATCTTGGCATTGGCATCAGTCTTCCTGGCGGAAGCAGACCGACCTGTGACAAGTGCTTACAGGATACAATGGGCATCTACGCTCAGGCAGCTCGCGACAAGAACCAACCCGTCAGCTCGGTGTATACGGAGGCAGCACAGCAAATTGACCTTGGCTGCGGCCCTACGTTCGTCAATTCCACAGTACCGGTGGCTACAACCCAAGGGAGTGGTGCTGTGGCTATAACGGGCCAGAAGTCTGGCATCCTTGGGCTACTGGTTGCTGCAGCTGTCGGAACATGGGTGGTTGTATAGATCGGGATTCTGGGATCCAGAAACAGGCTGGATGTGAAAATAAGACTTTTCTCAACACCTTCAAATATTTCAGGAGGAAACGGACTTGCCTTTTTGTGCGGGGTTTTTGGGAATTGGTCTTGGTTTGGATACCCATAGCGATGGCGCGTTTTTTCTGTTCACCGGATTTTGGGAAGGGTTATTTGGGGAAACTCTTCGACTAAGGGATGGTCTTGATATCAAACTTTCTTCGCTTCCACCGCATCTTCTCTACACTTCGCTTCACTTCTCTTCTAGGGATTTGGATACGAATTCGACAGCCATTGAGTATCATTCATGAGAACATTGTCAACCCTGCAAAGTGAAAATTCATCCAGCACAACGTAGGCTTGACCATAACGCTACCAACGGCATTCCCCAAAACTTACCTGTGTCAACAAAAACCACTCCTAGGCAAGCCCACTGTAGAATCCCTATCAGTGAGAACAACACCTCCCCCCTCCCTAGGCCCAACCGCTAAATCCACTCACTCACCCTCAACCTCAAAAATCCCCCGCCACACGCCCTCTACTCGACCAAAAGCCGAACACCTAACAAAACTCCGGCTCGCCCTCATCCCCATCCCAATCCCAATCCTAAATCCCCACGCGAATAAGCAGACAAGGCAGATACGAGGTCCCGTCTCCCGACAATCACAGAACAATCCCCTAATCCGGCAAGATTGTGGAGATGAGTTTCATGCTCTGCGGCGTTCATTCAGTTGGGTTGGTCAGATCATTGTTTATGGTGAGGATGGGGGCGGGCGAAAGATGCTCCGAACCTGCTGAGATTGCTGATTGATGATGTTTGATGATGATGGGGGGATGGCTTTGCTTTGCTTAGTAGAGGGTTTGATTAATGTGAGGTCTTTGTCAGCAAGAGGAATGGGGGGAAATTTTAGGGTTGAGGCTTTTGTTGATTTGCTTGGTCAGAGCGAGATCTTAGTTTGAGTGGGTTTGCGAGAGGGAGATTTTTGGGGGGTATCGCGAAGAGAGATTGTGTTAGTATGGCTTTCGAAGCTTTTTTGGCTTTGCGCTTGGGTGGATTTCCGTGGTTGTTGGTGGATTGGGTTTGTTTTTAGGGTTTTTCTCGGCTGAGGCTGCTGAGGGCAGCCTAGAAACTACCAGGTACCTTAGGTAGGTCTAGTTGCTCTTGTCGAAGATATCAGGATCATTTGATTCATCTATTTCATAAATCCTTCAGGGAAGTACCATATCATCAGATGCTGCTCTGCATGAGAATCAATGTAAGCGGGGCTCGCCGGCCATGAGGCCGCTGGGGCGCTTATAAAACTTCTAAGCGAACGTGGGAAATATTCTCGTAAGTAAAATTTCGACTCTATGGAGCTCTGCGGCAAGAAATAACCATGGTAACACAGAAGGCTAAGAACGCCCGCTGCGAAGGCCTCTCGCTCTCAAGGGCCACCCCTGTTTCGGCACAGTTAGGTACCTGGTAGGGGATCAACAGAAGCCCTCGGCCCGGCCTCACCCGTACACAATGCGGCGCGAAAAGCGAAATCGCGGTGGAGTTAAAAATCCAATGAAGCACAAAGTCTGAAGTTTCCCAAAATACCAACTTCGAATTTAGTTGAGGTCTCTGGAGGATTTCCTTCACCTGGTTACTTTCTTTCCACTTTTTGAGTGTTTCTGCACCGTTTGCGCACGTCAGATATGATCTCAAGTAGTAACATCGTCCCATTTTTCTATCCCCCCTCTCCGTCGCAGAGGGGACCGCTTTGAAATTTTTCACCAGCCCACGGCTTGATCTCGTCAGGGAGGTTCAATGGTGCTTACGACCCGCCGGAAAAGGCTCGGCGACAAACGTTATCCTACACCCCTAAAGTCTCAAGCAATACCTGGATTCTAATAGAGTCGAGAATTCGCGCTAAAGAAAGATCAAAGAATACCCATTGCCAGCAATTTAAAAGTAGCCCTGGTGGTGGCTTGCTTCTGGAATATGCAACAGGGGAAAGTATCGGGCGTCTTCCACACGAGAAGGAGGAGAACGCCGGTTTCATTATTGTTGGCATCGCAATCGTAAGGGGAACTGGATTGCAGGAGTTCCCAGCACTAGGCATTCAAGAATCTCCATTGCTGCAACTGTGTACGTCCGCAATTTCAATGCAAATTAGACGCTTTCTACTCATGACCTCATGATCCACGTGCATGTATTTTCCAAGGCGATCTGCCCGTTCACGTCTCACCATGCCGACCACCGCGCACCCACATTGGCACCTGTCTTCCTTTCTTCCCTTCTTCCTGCTGAATTGTCACCGTCTCGTTATTGGTATTGGCTGCAGCACTTCCTATCGTCCGGTCTTCGACTGCCCAAAATTACGGGCAATACGATGATACGCTGGTACCTGGTTTTCTCCTTTCGATCATTTTAGCTGATATCGGAAGGTCGGGCTGGGACGAGGTCTGCTAGAAGGTGGCATGGTGTCTATTGGTGATAGTTCGGAGGTAGTAACATTCTGGTAGCAGAAGAAGGGCGTTTCGCCGGACTTGACGCGCTGACCGTCGCTTGCAGTGCTGGCGGTGGCTAAAAAGGCGGACGTTGAGGAGATTAGGGTGGCAGCGAGGGAAATATTGCCAGAGGAGAAGGCAACTTCGGGGACTATATGGTTAGAGCAAAGCGATAGATGCCAGGAAGGAAAGCCAAGGCAAAACAAGGTTTCAAGGGCGGCTCAGGGAGTTGGAACACCTACAATTACCTCAACACGCTTATGAATCCCACGGCGGTGACAGCACCGACGACGACAGATGAAAGAAAAATAATGACGATGCAGGTACCCTTCTTGTACTTTGGGGTCCGTTGAGACTTTGTCGACCTGCTTCCAAGTGAAAGTGCTGGGCCCGCAGGCGGGGATCGCAGATTTTGTTCGTTCACAACGATGAGCCCGTTGTTCTCTTTGCTGTTGCCGGCATATGGGTGATATGAATGAAGGCCATTTTCCGCGAAGTTTCTAGGCGCCACAGCTGGTCTCGGTTGCAAGTATTCTAAGTTAATGTGCTCGACGTGGGCGGCCTCCAGATCGCTAAATGGGCCTGAGTATCTAGCTTGCGAAGACTTTGAACGGTCCGCCATATTTGAACTCTTCACAGGGTTGTATTCACCGTCTTGTAAATTGGTAGCAATGTGAATGTGACCAAAGACAAGAATTAATACTCTTTAGCCTCATTATTGCTTTTGGCATGTTGAGACGTTCATGGTGTTGACAATATAGGGGCACACTTCTCTGTACGATTCGCTTGCCGGTTAGTTGTACTCTGTAACTTGCCACGTAAGATTCTGCGCAGCATTAGGCCTGTAATGGTGTGATGGGAGTCATTTTGAGGGTTTGAAAGTAGTTTCAAAAAGCAGCACAAGAGATGTCCGCAAAATTCCCGGCAGCTGAAGATGCTATTACATTCAAGATGTGCGCCATTGTGTTAACAAGCTACCATGATCCGGTGGCCGATCAGTCATTGTTTCGCTTACTTTGAGCAAGCACACGGCTCGAGACTGTATAAAGTATGAGGTCTTTGGCAAGTTGCCAACGACCAAGCATGAACACCATCTCAATCAAAACATTCATGCGGCTCGTCCGGCCCCAACTCGCCGCTTGGTAGACTTCACGCGTTTGCAGGGGAAGCTGTTGTGGGTTTCAGGGGCCGTCCCCTACTTGCGGGATACTTTGTCCACTTGCATCAGCAACATCACATTGGTCCGTTAGTCTGAGAATTGGAAGATGATTGCTTTTTCAACGTGTTTGGGCCGCCGAAATGCTTCCCTGGTCCACGGCTGCTGAGGTTGTGATGAGACCGGCTGCGGACGCTTCTGTATACTGACCCGTACCTGTTGCCGAGCCGTCTTCGGCTTCCCGGCAGAGCCGTGCTCGGGCACCTCATGTCCGCGTCAATATCGCCAAACGTATCCCTCCATCCTCGTCGTACAGGCTTGAGGCTACGTCGAGCAATGTCTAGGTTGTGTGCAATTTTGCTCAGCTAGCAGCAACAAGAGCCATAGACATCAGAATGTAGGCGGCTCGGATCGCCTGAACCTTGTACCCGACACAGATTGGCACAGCCCGACCGTTTCGCAGATGTTGGCCGAGATCTCATTAAACTAAGAGTAAGAAATGGCGGCTTCACCCGATTGTAATGGCGAATGTTTAGGCGCCGGTCGTTTCTCTAGGAAGCGAACATCCACGTGGAATCACAGTGAAGAGCACACATCAGTTATGTCTATGTTGCTTCGACTTTTCTGAAGAGCTATGAAGAGATTGATGATTTGGACGCTTGCTCTTACACCTTTCGCAACTTGCCGACGTTACACTTATTGGATTGATCAATCATGTTATCGCGAAAGCAGACATTTTCCAGCGGCTTTTCAAGACTTTCGTCTATGGGCGCAAACAGCAAGTCAACGATTGTCTACGCCAGCAGATCTTTTGCAACTAGAATATTTTCATCGACTCTTCAGGGAACCAAATTCAGTGCTTTATGAGCGCGATATTGATACCGTTCGGAGTAAGTCATATTCTGTGCTCATTACCCTGATTTACATGTCCCGCCTTCTTATTGTTTTTACGTCCTTAATCAGACACTCTATCGGAAATATCTAGAATGGTCCCGGTGCCGAACGGCGATCGAAATCGAGCAAATTATCGATATTATTGTGATAATGATCGGCGGGATCCAGATCCAAATGGCAACTCTAGATGGAAATTGAAACAGAGACCTCTTGTGGTTCCTCGCGGTTACGTTGAGCAAGACCAGCGCCGTATGCGTCACGAGTCCGGTCCGGCCGAGCCTTACCAAGAATGGGTCGATCCGTCAAATAGAATGTGTGTCTTCAAAGCTTGTCATGTGACAACTCCTGACAATATCTCACCTCCAGGGAGGCGGGTGCCAATTCTGGCTGCTACGATTCTCCTACCACTCAAGCTGTGACGTATCGAGGGAAAATGAGTGGGTTGCCAATGGGACAGAATATAATGAGAGCTACGACTACCGTTTGTTGAGGTATCTTGACATTATACATCGCTTGCTAAAGTGCTTCTCACGCTAGGTATGCGATTTTCAACTGAGGCTTGGGATTCCAAGCCTCAGCGATCTACCTGATACTGTAGATTTCGGGACCTTAATCCCTCCTCCTCCGGCTCCTTATCAAAGAGATAATGGCCCTGTTGATTACTTTCGGACTTTAACTGCCTTTGTTCTTCTGCACCAGGTTCGCTACCTCTAGCTCCTTCATTTCCGACGCTTTCTGCTGCTAATAGTCTTTATTTAGGCGCTTTGCCTTCCACCCTGGGCCCTTTTGGAACCCCGGGAGAGTAAGCAGAACCCTGCATAACCTTCTGCTAATAGTCATACCCTCATTCCTAACCCGCCAAGCGTATAGTGGGCGATACGCCAATATCTACGACTCTCGGCCTCAACTGGCGCACCGTGCAACACGAAACTGCCGCCGTCATTGGAGTTTACAATCCCACAAACTACGCCTTCTTCGGTCTCCTTGCCAGACTTGCTGATCGTGGATGGCGCTTAAGCGAGCATCCAAACTTTGCGAGAGAAGGTCGATTAGAGCGCGATACAGACCAATTCCCTATAATCCAGGTAGTGCATCCAGATGGTGAGCAAGAGCTCGGGTTTGGCAGGCCAGATGTCTAGATCGTGTGCGTCCGCGCTGGCAAAAGCTTGCTCCGGCCTGAGTAGATGGTAGGGACAGTGATAGATCGCAGGAGTGATTCTGTTGAGAGGAATATTAAGGTAAAAGTGAAAGAACCCCCCATAAGTTCGGTTATGAGTAAAAGGAGACTACGCGAGACAGAGGTTCAAAAATCATAGTAGACTATTAAGAGTAAAGGAAGGTTAGTCGTTCCTGATAACATCACTTTTGACAGATGTTTTATACATCCATGGCTGTTATAGGCCACCCCCAACAAAGCAAGGAATAAACCGAGGCGGCTGTTACTTATTAGACTATGGACGAATCGAACGCGGACACTAAGTCTGATGGGATCGTCAATAAAACGCATCTACCGGTCGGTGTGACAGGCATGATCTTCCCTCAAAGTGATAAAGAACCTCTTAAGATATGGGTCTCTGACGAGGGTCGGCGCAGTCTCAGGTGCCCTCGGGTCTGACTAACGCTTTAAAAGACCTAGGTCGTGGCCCTAGATCGGGATTGTTTTCACGAATCAGGACACTTGTGGAATATTTCTCTTAGGGAAAACGCTAGAGGGAACTCGATTTATTGAAACCTCGTTGTCTTGGCATAAATTCTGTGGAGTCGAAACGTTTGTGCGCTTTGCATATTCATTGCAGATGGCGCGAGCCATTTCGCATGGCCAGAGACAACCATCATTCCAGCAACAGGGAGCGCTTCTGTCCAACTAAAAGTGATGGTGGCTATTCCTTTCCAATCTGAAGTACTACCCTTCCGGCTACTTCGAACTTCTCGAGCTCCTCATAAACCTTTGGCAGCTCCTTGAATGGCATAATTCGGACATGAGGCTTCACCGCAGAACTCCGCACCATGTCCACTGCTTCCAGGCATTCCTTCAAACTTCCAACCAGGTTACCCGTTATCCTGAGGCCTTTAATCACGATCTGGCTCACAGGAGCCTCGATAAATGCTTTCCCAGGCGGGATACCAACACAGCTGATGATTCCACCGGTTCTTAACATGTCAGCTGCGTCGACGAATGCCTTTGGATTCCCAGCCGTGATGACAACAGCTTGTGCACCGCCCGAAGTGATAGTACGGATATCAGAAGCAACATTTGGAGAAGCTTCAAAATCGATGAATTGCTCAGCTCCGAGAGATTTAACGTATCCCTCCTTTTCCGCTCCTTTGTCAACCGCGATCACTCTTGCTCCATGAGCTTTGGCGTACTGCACGGCGAAATGGCCCAGTCCACCTCCCGCGCCTACAACAGCAACCCAGTCTCCGGGCTTGAGGCCGACGTTCTTGACAGCCTATTCTTCATTGGTTAATTTGTCGGAAAAAGAGGTACTGTTATCTAGAGTACCTTGTATGCGGTCAGACCAGCGCATAAGACTGAAAGGATGTTAGCCCGAAAGTGCTGGCGGCGGGAAAAGCGCCTGTTGGATTCTTCTGACCTACCTGGCCCCATTACCTTGGGATCAATATCGTCTGGGAGCAGTGTCAAGTAATCGGCATCTAGGGCAATGTACTGCTGGAAGCTCCCGTCTTCATGATGTAGGTGGTTTGTTGCCCTTGGACAATACTGTTCCGTCCCGGCTAGACAATACTCGCACCGTCTGCAGATTCGGCTGCCGAAACGGATCCCAACGTACCGCCCGATATTAACATCTTGATCGCCAACTCCAGGTCCTAGTCGAACGATCCGACCAATGCCTTCATGGCCTCCAATATGGGGTAGTTTGATCTTTGTAATGGGCTCGCCGTCTGGACCTGCTGCTGTGCCTTGCTTGGTATGAAGGTCTGGAAGAGCTTCATGTTAGCACTTTACCACCAGCCAGTCTCCGGAGGGAAACAGCCATTAACTTGATTTGACTGACCGCTTTGACAGACGCCCGAATACAGCACTTCAGCAAGGACTTCATTTCGCTTCGGCTCTGGGACAGGGTAATCTTCGACAAACTCCACAGGGCCTCCAAGATGACGGACCAGGGCAACAGTCTGCACGTGGGGAATCGGAGAGCCCATTTTGAACAAGCTTTAGAGATATGGTGAATGATAAACGTGTATCCAGTCCTGCGTCCGTTCTTCTAAACCTCGTTTTGATTTCATGCGGAGACTTATTAGATCTCTGTGACCTCACTTGGGATTTCCATCCGTCCAGAGGCCTGAACGTCACTTCCTGAAAAACATCTCCTTCTCCTCCAATTGGACTTTCATCAGATCCTTGGGTAACCGCAGCGCCGATCCTCCACACTGATGCTCAACAGGCAAGTGTTAGTGGGTACCCAAATCGGCTCATCGCTTGTTTCCCCGCAAATTCAATGCAGACATCCCACGGCCCCTTCCCCATTGGAACTCCACGCAGGGTCTACCAATTGCCCGGAAACTGACTTATGCGCCTGTGGTGTTGAATGCCGTTAGTCACGGGATGCAACTTCTTGCTCAAACACGTGGGGGATCCCCGGTAGGTATAATCTGGGCCATCTGCATGCATGCCGTGCAATGATCCACGTATGCCGCATACCTTCCTAAGATACTCCGAGAGCATTGGCACCTTCCGATCGAGAAAAACGAAGCCTGACGACAAGGAAATCCGGAGATAAGGAGATTGGAGTATTGTTGACTAATTGACATCGCGTAAATATTAGTGGCAAAAACCGAAGAAAGAGCTCCCAGAGTAGACATTAACAGTAGCAATCCTACCTCCATGGCGGAACATTCGTCCGGAGGATGTCATATCCTCCTTATGTGCTCAGGGATTGAAGGATGCTTTGTACACTAATGCTTGGCTTCGATAGGGACTGTCTGTTACTTTGTCGTTTCTTTTGGAACAGGGATAAACCCACAGTTCTGGCTGTAAAATCGAGATTCTTGCTCTTGAACTTGCTTTGTTTGACAGCTCCAAAGGCACATTCTTTACTGCTGGTACGATCATCCGATGACTTGACACTAGAGCTCTGAGTTGCCACTCGTAGCATGTTTCACGAGAAAATCGGGCATTTCAAATCCAAGACAGACCAAGTTTGTGCATTTCCACGGCGAGTTGGAAGATATAGTCCAGGCTTTCGCACTGTGTCTTTGCCTTGGCGACATCATCACCCCACACGTATCTGCAGACATCAGCAAAAGTCCTCATGTGGAGGGCCCTTACCTACATTCCGTGCCTTCTCACCAGCACAGCGTAGGTATCCGGATACTTCTCCATCGCTTCCTCGAGACTGCCAGTCAAATCCTCCTCATGAGGCGTATTCTCAATGATCGGAACCTTGAGCGTGTCATAGAAGCCCAGCATGCCCTTCCCCTTCCCTCTAGGGATACCTTTGATCTGCTCGATGTTGCTGATCTCGAAGGATGCATCTTTCCCGTGTTGCTTCTCCACCAGCAGTGTTACGAGCACCGCCCACTGGGAATGGGTGTGGATGCAGCAGCCAGCTCCTTGATCAAACGCCGCAAGGAAGAGCGGCGTACAGGCCGATGGCTTCAGAGCAAGCGGCTTGCGTATGTATTTCCTGGCCTCGAGCGGGTATTTTGGAGTCGGGTAGGAAAGTACAAAGATGTTCTCCGGCTTGATAAGTTCTTTCTGTACGCCAGACGGTGCGATAAAGACATGCTCATTCATCCGGATCGAGGTGCCTCCCCCAGTGCCTTTGCTCGCTCAATATGCAATGAAGAACCATGAGATCGACACCCTTACCGGTGACCCAGCCCCATTGGTAGAATCTCTTGCACAGGTCAGGTATTAGGTTTGCGGGATGGTTTGGATCTTGAGATTGGACCAGATGGTCGTTGTCCGTAGAATTGTCTCCGACCATTACCGAGAGTAAGATATTTGCGGATAATATTGGAAATAACACAAATGGGAACGAGACGAGGAATTTCCAATCTACGAGGACTTCTTCTAGTCCACGTGCTCTAGTTCGCCCTGGCTTTTCCCAAACTATTCTGATAATAAGTATCTCCCTGTCTGAATTCGAAAAGCTAAATATACGTTCATTGGTAGTGTTAAAAGGAATTGGGCGTGCTCTTGTGAGTTGTCGGCACACCTTCCCATATCTCATCGCACGTGGCCCTGTATCGAGACGGTCATTGCGTGTCCGATGGAAGCTATCACGCGCAAACTCCTCCTTCACATCACTAAAACCACATTTATCCTAGCCAGAGTGGCCCGAAGCGCTTAGAGCTTTGCCAAGACCGTAGGAATATTCGTTTTGCGAGCGTATGAAGATGGTGTCGCGAACGTCTCAGGGACGAAGGCTTTGAAACTGTTGTCAAAGTCACGTGACACAAACAAGACTTTCTGGCGAGGAAGTAGCGACAAGCATCAGGCAACGACGCCGAATGGAATGAGATAGATGGCGAGACCGACGAGTACGTGCAAACCATAGAAAGGTGTACGAGGCTGACATCGTCTTCCAGCCTGGCTTTTAGCCATTCTACCCATCCCGCTGCTGGTTCTGTTCCACGTACAGGTTGCCCCTTACACCAAGGTTGAGGAATCGTTCAACATACAGGCAGTGCACGACATCTTGAGGTTCGGAATTCCTTCACAAGATATCGAAAAGTACTTGAAGACCTACTATGATCATCTCACGTTTTCGGGAGCGGTGCCGCGTACCTTCGTCGGCGCTCTGTTGCTTGCGGGTGTATCAAAACCGTTTCTCTGGCTCAGCCCGAACGTCGATAAACAGCAACTCGGTGAGGTGGTCCTAACCATCGAACGCCTGAAGCTGACTGTGAGCGCTAATAGTGAGGATGATACTCGGCCTGTTCAACGCCTTCTCCTTAGTGTCCTATGCCTACGGAGTTAAGCGTGCCTTTGGCAAGCAAACGGCGATGTGGTTCAGCATCTTGCAAGCTAGCCAATTTCACGTTATCTTCTACTCCTCAAGACCCTTACCAAATATGTTCGCATTTGGTTTTAGTATGATCCCATCTTCTACAGCGCGACCCAAACTAATGTGTTGAAAGCAACTATTGCCTTTCAAGCTCTTCTCCCAAATCCGTCTAGTCCTCTTGCCGCGCCCAAAGGACAACGGCTGGCTCTTTACCTACTGACGCTTGCCGGGGTTGTGTTTCGCTCCGAGATCGCTCTTCTCATCTTCTGTCACACTATTTACCTCCTGAGCAGCCGTCCGATATCCTTACCAAAGGTAATAATTCCCGCGGGACTCTTTGGTCTCCTGATTGGCCTCGCGCTTACCATTCCTCTTGACACAATCTCATGGCAATCGGAGACGCCACTTTGGCCTGAGCTGGCAGCTTTCAAATACAACATCTTCCCTCCATCCGGCGAGAGTGGTGCTTCAGCCTGGGGTACAAGCCCTTGGTATTGGTACTTCACGTCTGCATTACTCCGGCTACTGCTTAATCCTCTGACTTTGCTATTACCCGTCTTTGGACTAACCCAGCCTGCCCTACGTGACCCGACCCTATCTCTAATCTTGCCGAACCTCACCTACGTCGCCTTCTACTCCTTCATCCCGCACAAAGAGACTCGATTCATAATTTATGTTGTCCCTCCACTCACCCTAGCCGCTGCCTTATCAGCGTCCTATATATTCAATCGCCGCACCCGCTCAGTTGTCTATTTCGCCATCTCGGTCGGCCTGGTTCTCTCGACGGGCATAGCATTCATATTATCGCATTACGTTCTTCTCAAATTTTCCTCCCTCACCTACCCCGGCGCTTTTGCCCTTCACAAACTCCATCGTCTCGCAGACGGCACCCAACGATCAGTGAATGTCCACCTCGACAATTTGGCTCTCCAGACAGGCATCACACGATTCCAGCAACTCCCCCCGCCGGACAAGCCTCTGGTCTTCCTTCCGGGTGATCCGGAGAGAGGCCTTCCAGATCTGAAGAGCGGGGGAACGGTATGGGCTTACGATAAGACCGGTGCGGAAGGGGAAGACGAGAAGTTAAAGCCTGAGTGGTGGGAGCAGTTTGATTACGCTATCATGGAGGTTGCTCAGCGGGGAAGGGCGATTGGCGCGTGGGAAGTTGTCGGCACGATCCGGGGGCTGGGACCGGCTAAGATTCTAAGGGAAGGCGTCAAGCCGGATGGTAGCACCGAAATGCTACTCCAGGCGCTATACGGAGGTTGGGCACGAGAAATCTGGAAGGATGTGCGGGAGCTTGTCAGAGACCGGCTGAAGCTCACGAAGGGTTTATGGGTCGAAGTTGGTCTGGAGGACAAGCTGCTGATATTGAAAAAGGAGCGGGTAATTTCATAACGAGAGACGGGTTTTGTTTTTTTTTTTGGAATAGTGCAAAATCAGAAGAATTCCAGGTCCCTCGTCCACACTGCCAAAATGGGTCTGTGCTCAGCCAAGTGTCCACTACTTGGACTGAAAGTCTTCCTTCGGATGTTGTCTCGAGACCATTCCTTTCTGACATGTACACTACTAACGTAGAGATAGCAAGCATGCGGTATATCAGCTCAGGACAAGTCATTGCGGCAGTCACCGAAACGCGCCTCTGCTTCCGGATAGAGTCGCCAACGAACTCAGCGTCTTGGCTTCGAGCATTGCGCAGTCTTGCCCGAGCTTGAGTTCCACAATCGATCACCGCCCTCATTGAACGGAGCGAAAACAAAAGGCTCTGCGTATGTCAGCGTTGATTATCTGCAGGCCAAATTGTGGGATATGTCTCGAACGCAAAGCAGCTTCTCGCTTGTCGAACCATACTCCCATCTTTTGTTCAGCGCACCGACAGCATCATCGCCTCAACCACCAGGCAACCACCCCCGCCGCCAGCACCGGCATCACGACATAAACCCCCGCCCTCCAAAGCAACCCCTCTACCGCTCTCCTTATCGACAACGAGACCTTCTCGTTCAACGCCTCCGTCTCATTCAGCCTCGGAAACTCCTTCCCCCGCGGCACTTCTTTCCCGAGGAACTCGCACAACGGGCCCCACCCATCCTCCAGCTGGTACTCCAACAGCCGCTCCTTCGGACACACCCTCTTCACCAACTCATAATGCTCCCTGTACTTCGCCTTGGCCTTGTCCCGCATCTCCGCCTCGGAGTGCGCTCCCATCCACAGCTCCATCCACCCATAGTGCGCCCTCTTGACCGGTCCCAGGAACCAGGGATCTATGTCCGAGATGAAGTTGGCCACAGGGTCGTAGGCGTTCCGTATGATAGCGGTGGAGAAGCTCTTGTACCACTTCTCAATGTCGCGCTCGACGAGGAGCACCTTGGCCTCCGGGTACGCGGCGATCAGCTCCTCGGCGAAGCAGATCATGGGGACGTCGGCGACGGCGTTGTACTTGCCGAGGAGCATGTCGAAGGTGCGGCGGGTCGGGGGGAAGACCTCGCCGGTGGAGGAAGGAGTGGAGTTGGTGGAGGTGAATTTGGCCTCAAGGGCGGAGCGCCAGATGGCGCAGTCCGGGACGTTAGAGAAGAAGAGGAGGGAGTGGTAACAGCGAACGCCGAGGATATCGAGAGCGGACTGGAGGGAAGCGGTGCCGGTACGAGGGAAGGAGAGGTTGAGGAGGACCATTGGCGTGGTGCGGGTGCGGGTGCGTGGGTCGGTGGTGGAGGGAGGGTAGAAGAACTCAGGGTGCTTTTCGCGGAGGGTGAGGTTTTGAGACGATTTAGACATATTGAAAGAAAAACAGTATTGACAGAGGAAAGAATAGGTTCTACTTGGGAAAGGGTTGCCATATAGAAGAGAGGAATTGGGAGGGGCAGCTTACTTTCTGTGTACTGCAACTCAAAGTCTAAACGTCTGATGTTCAGGTGGCTTTGATGTTTGCTGCGAACCTCCAGCTCCTAGTCCGAATATCGTGATTTTTCCGAGATTTCGTCTCACCGTAGCCTCTAGGATCGTGTGCAGCCGCGCTGGTGTGGTACGGGATTTCCCTCCCCGGATGGATGATGTCAGGGGCTTGAAAATAGGTCGGTCTGAGGACGCCGAACCATCATTGATCTTTTGCTGATTTGGGGTAGATACCTGCCGATACGGACCTCGTCTGGTGATCGTACAAATGAAAGTATGCTGTGTTAACCTATATACTTTCGCTGAGAAGCAAGTCTAGTGCAACATATTCCTCATGCGATTGGCGATAATTTTTTCCATAGGCCAACAAATCCGCCCCCGACTATCCGCTCTCCGACTTTTGGTCTGCACACCAAAACGGGTTCATTGAAGGCAATTTCTCGATCGACTAACCTGACTTCGTCTTCTTGCTCTGCCTCTGAAGGCTCAGAATCATGGTTGGTCTCGGTGAATGTATCGTCATTCACAGTCTCATGCTGCTTTCCATCTTTCGAATTCAGATACGCGCTGGTTCTTCGTTTGTAGGCAAGTCTCACATCCCAGAGCCTGCCACTGCTCAAGCCTGTGCCAAGTTCCACAGTCTTCTCCATCACCAGCGGTAAGTTTTGGTCTTTTATCACTCGAATGCAATCTCCAATCTGTGTTATGCTTGGGACGAAAACCGCAAGCATCGCCCCTTCTCTCATGGCTGGAGCGATATGTTTAATCTGAAGGTCTGATGAGGGCATGTCAAGAACGACATACGATAAAAATTCGGTTGTTGCATTCGAAATTCTTCGCCGTCTCATCATTTCAGTGCCTATCCAATCTTCGACATTTGAAACATGAAAGTCAATGTGCGCCGCGTAGATGCCCCGGCGGAATTGTCGAACGAGTTTCTCAGCGTGGTGGGAAAACGAAGGTACTGTATCGACAGTATGTACAATTGCCTTGCGAGATTTTCGCCATGTCGTCCAATGGTCCAGCTCGTCTATAGTGCTGAAACCAGAACTGGTGGCCGTCGAAGAACTCAAAGGAGGGGGGAGGCTTGGAGGAGCGGTATTTGCGGCATGGACTGCGCGGGCAAGATGGAGCGTAAGTGATCCATGCCCAGTGCCTGCTTCTAAGATTTCAAGAGGCTGTTCGTGTGAAGCGTCATCGCTAATAGGAGCCGGAGTGTGAATGTCTAGGAGGGAAATAACCAAGCCGGCATCCGCGGGGTAGACCTACTGGAGAAGAACCAGTGAATAAGACTTAAGCTTTAGCAAGTTTAAGGCAGTAAGCTACGTACAGGGGTCACCTTCCTGGGAGCATATAAAACAAACTCTTCCAGCGTAGGCCATCTGATTTTGCAAGCTGGACCTTTGTAAGCTTGGACCTGCTCCAACGGAGAGCGCTCGAGGATGTCATTGTGAGCTATGTAGCCTTGGGAAAAATGTGTCTTTTGGCCAGGTTGAAGAGGAGCAGTAAGGATTGGCTTTTTGGCGGAAATAAGAACGCGATCACCAACTATTAAATCAGGAGCGTAAGTAAGATTCGTCTATGACGAGTAGTTCTTCGTACCTGCGAATTTCGAAAGGTTGACCGGGGCAGCTTTCAAAGGTGCTTTGGTGTTCGAGGAAAACAATGTACGCCCTAACGCAACAATTGAGGCCATACAAAAGAGAGCCCAACCTCGTCTAAAATATCGAAACAACGAGAGGTAAGAAATTACATGGAACAGTTTCAAGCTTTGGTAGGACGAAGAAAAATAAATTGGCAGCCGAATGCGGAAAAAGAGCACTTGCGGGGAGAAGGATTTGGGGAGCCATTAGCGCGGCCATACAAGCGCCTTTCCCCAAGTCTTCAAATGTGAGTAGGCTCCAACAGCAAGAGGGCCAAAACCAAGGCCGCGCAATTTCAGATGTAGGATTGACATCTTTTTGCGAGCTCGATTCTCGGACGTTTAGAGCTAGGAGTGGATCGCCAAAGATGAGAAGTCTACACTCCTGGGACGAAGAACGAAGCTACGTCGACCGATCGCTCTCTAAACAAGCTCTGCGCTGCCGCATTTCGATATGACCAGAAGAATAGTAAGAATCATTCAGTATCGGCATCAAGATCTGATTGACTGACGCTAATATGACCACAGCTCCGTACCAGCTTGCAGCTGGGAAGCCTCGTCGCATTTGTACTCTTACTACTATTCTTCTTGGATAACAGGCTCGATGTCCTGCCAACTTCCATCCACAACCACCTGCCGCAACACCATGCCGGCTTTGTGGTTACCGATCTCACGGTCTCGACGTGCTCCACTTTGAACGTCTTCTCCAGCTGTAAACTTGATCAAGAGAAATGGCAGCGAATAGAGAAGGACCTATTCCTCGCCAAAGGCTTCATGAGCAAAGCCTATCTCCATGTCCAACGTAAAAAGGAAGAAGACCTCCTTCCTAGTGACAAAGTCGTCATGGACATCAAAATTTCTCGCAACGACCCGTCAGCCGGCGAGACCAAGAACGAGAATTTCAGGTGGGAGTCGAAACCTGCTGGTTTGTGGGTCAAAAAATCATCAAAACGGCATACAAGCGACTCGGCTGAAGCGATAACGGCGGTTGACGTTCTTTTTGGGCCAGATGCTGCTGACCCTCGACACAATTGGCAGGTCATGGACCTTCACCTTCTGTTGAGTTATCCGACTGGCGCTCAAGATGCTCGTTTGAGCTTCCGACGTGGATCACCAGGCAAGACACCGAACGCAACTCCTCGCGTTCGGAAAGAAGGTAGATTTAAGATCATGCAAGCTGCGGATTTACACTTGAGTACTGGCCTGGGCAAATGTCGAGATGAGCTTCCCGTTGGCCATAATGGCGGAAAATGCGATGCGGACCCACGAACCCTTGAGTTTGTAGAGAAGATGATTGATGAAGAAAAGCCGGACTTTGTCGTTCTGAGTGGCGATCAAATAGTCGGCGAAACTCACTCTCCTGATGCCCAAACCGCGCTCTTCAAGATTACTGCTCTCCTAGCACAAAAACAGCTTCCCTACGCTGCCATTTTCGGCAACCACGATGACGAAGATAATCTGTCCCGGTCCGCCCAAATGAGCCTTCTTTCTGACTTGCCATACTCGCACTCTCGTGCTGGACCTACCAACATCGATGGAATAGGAAACTATTTCGTGGAAGTACTCGGACGAGGCACCACTCATCATTCAGCCCTCACGCTCTACTTCCTCGACTCTCATGGGGCCTCTCCTGATGAGCGTCTATACCGTGGTTATGATTGGATCAAACCCAATCAGATCTCTTGGTTCCACCAGACGGCCCAAAGTTTGAAAAAGAAACACAAGGAATACACACACATTCATATGGACCTTGCATTCATGCACATCCCTCTTCCCGAAATGCGCAACCCAGATGGCTTCAAGGTGTTTGGGAATTGGACCGAGAAACCCACCGCGCCAGGCTTCAACAGCGGTTTTAAAGATGCGCTGGTCGAAGAAGGCGTGGTACTTGTTGGCTTCGGCCATGACCATGTCAACGACTACTGTCTTCCTGGCGCAAAACCCGGAACGAAGGAGCCGGCCTTGTGGATGTGTTACGGCGGAGCGGCGGGTTTCGGCGGATACGGAGGCTATTATGGATACCACAGAAGATTGAGGTTTTATGATATCGACATGAACACGGCGAGGATTACGACCTACAAGAGATTGGAGTGGGGTACAGATCAGAGGGTTGACGAGCAGACCATCGTGGATGCTGGCAACGTCATTATTCCTCAGGAATCGTGAGCTATGCTGTGCATTCTTCTCTTTTCATATCGAACACCCTTGCTACCGAGCATTTATGTTACAGGGCTCTGGGTGATCTGCATGGCGATAAGGCGCTGTTTCTTCTGGCCAAAATTACTGGTAATCATTGAGGCTCTACTCTTACGAGTCGGGAAATGGAAGGCGGTTTCGTTGCTTACACGCTGGCATATTAGGTACCTAGATATGAGTATGCATGACTACTTTGACATGTCCATCTACTTCCCGCTTTGCTCTACACAGCGAACCCTTCGACGCCATCGACGACTTTGTAGTACCCAAGAGCACCATCCATTGTCAATGCGGTTCCGTACCATCACTCCCCATATCAACCGCCATGTTTCTAAGAGAACGCGGCAGCCCGCTCATTATTCCATTCATCTTTTTCCACAGATAGAAGTCAGACAAATTCCTCTCAACAACCGGCCCCGGAAGTCGTCTGCAGTGGAAACCTCCTATGGCCGCAAGCTAGTCGCGGCCGGGGTTATTGCCTCTCCACCGCACATAGTTATTGCGTTGTTGCAAGACATGCCTGACAGTATCGGTCAGTCTCTCACGTCGGGAATCGTTTCTTCGACTAGCAGGCTCTGAAAAATTTCAGGAGCCTTTCCCTTTCTTCGCTTCAGATCCATCAATCCCTACTTCTTGATACCCTCCAGCTTTCCACCTCGCCACCCACTCTTCAAACTCATTGCCCTGGGCAATCCATTCATCTTTGACCTCATACGTCCTTCTGTCCCATTCCTTCGCATCATCCTCCCACTGCTTCAATGCATCATCATTGGCTTTCTTATTTCGATCTGTCTCTTCCAGGTACTTGGCCTTTCCTTCCTCTGTTTCGGCCCTCCACTTCTCGCCCAGTCGGATGCGCACCTCGTCTCTGCTGGCCCTTGCATGCGGTTTCCCAGTGGCAGACTGCTTGGCGTGATCACACTCGTCCTTTATCTCGGTCCAGTGGTCTTTTTGGTAGAGCAGAAAAGGGTTGATGCCATGTTTAGACGGTTTCGGTGGCGGATAGCCAAGGACGGAGTAGATATGATTCCAGAGTGCGGTTTCCCAGGCAGTTTCAGCCGTGGTGGTGGGAGCCTTGGTAGGGCGGGTAAAGGTGCCGGACGGAAGGACCTCGTCAGTCTTGCGTTTCTTGACCGGCGGATCCGTAGTCTGCAGCTCTGCAGGAGTTGGCGGTTTAGGAATAGGAGCAATGCTCGTAAGATCGGCGCGAGTTTTTGATGCGGTAAGATCGACGAACTCGGATCTAGCGCCTCTGCCGTGGTTCGGGACAAGTGGATTTGACGTCTGGATGGGACCCACGATTGACTCTAAGACTTCCGATGCAGCACGAAGACCTGAGAGGTAAGCGCCGTGCACTGTTGCGGGATGAGTGCCACAGGTGGCTTCACCGGCGAAGTACAATTTGCCCACCTTCTGGGCCATGATATCGTAATCGCCAGGCAAAGCTGCTGGGGCGACAAAGGAGTACGTTCCGCGAGCAAAGCGGTCCGATTTCCAGCGAGTGACAATGGTCTCTAATGGATCCGGAACGGTTGTCGTGGGGAAGCACCGACGCAAGCGTACCATAACTTCTTTCACAATCTCCTCATCTGCTGTACGCTCCGTCTCGTACGCAGCGTCTCCAGCCATCAGAGCAATGAGAACTGGTAGTCCAGAAGTATCGACGCAGTTCCAGACCAGATAGAATTTACCACGATTTGCTTCATAACCAGCTTGGACGACGCCTCGACCGTAAGACGGCTCACTGAGCAAACCAAACATATCACGGTTTCGATCCCAGAAGACAGTATCGAAAACAAGGACGACTTTATTCAATAGACCGAAACCAAGGCGTTGAATGGCACCTAGTTTCTGCTCTGGAAGGGCAGGTTCAAATTGAATGGACCTTGATTTTAGTACCCCAAGAGGAGCAGTCAAGATGACTTTGTCAGCTTCGATAAGCTCGCCATCTTCACAAAGAACGGTAGATTTGGTTTTCCCTGCCTCATCTGTGGGATATTGAATCTTAGCAACGGCTTTGTTAGTTCGCACGTCAAGAGGGTCAGGATATCGCCAGAGCGCACGTGGAAGTTGCTGATAACCGCCAACAACTTGAGCATGCTCTCCTTCGAATTCATTCCCAATGTCCTGATCCCACCCGCTCAGGCTCAATTTTTGCACGTTGGTGGCATTGGCGTACTCAAGATTAGCAAAGTGCCAGTTGAGAAGTCTCATGGCTTTTGGGTTCAAATCTAGCAATCTTTGATATTGCTTCACGCCTTCATCCATCACGGCACCGAGTGTTTGAGTTGGTTTTCCCACAGCCATAAAGTCCAGGTCGAATGATTCGTCTGGTCTAGTGGCTGGCCGTAATGCAAACCCGGCTAATACAGCTGCTTTCCCGGCCGGAAGATGAATCTGGCTCGCAGTGCTCTTAGTTGTCCCTTCAGAGGGGTTGCTTGTCTTTGGTGCGACGTGTCCAGCACCCTTCCGCCTTGATTTAGTCGGCAACAGCAGATCAATAGTACCAGACGCTGCAGCCTCTTCATATTGGCTAATGGTGAATCCATCATCATCCGCTAGAGAATCACGGCCGGACTCAATCATATCTTTGTCACCTTCCGCGGTCTTCTGCATCTGCGGCTTAGTTCGATAAGAACCTGTGCGATCGAGAATATCGTTGTATAACTTTTCCACCATAATGTCTTGATTTTCGTCAACCGCAGATCCATCGACATCATAAAGTGTTGAGACATCTCGCAGCGAGTGATATTTGAGAGCCAATTGACCACGAATGATAGAATCCAGAGGGTTGCCTTGTTCAAACCCGACAATTATATGTGCGCCCATCTCTGCTGTTGGTCGCTGATGTTCGTCGAGTGTACTAGAACGCAGGCTTGACAGAGGATGAGAGTATATTCTTCCACCGACTCGATTTCGACCCTCCAAGACGATAATCTTCGGTGCGGCACTGTTTGGATATTGTTGAAAAACGCTGGTCAATTGTCTTGCGCAGCTCAATCCTGCCATTCCTGCTCCAATGACGACTATCGTTTCTCTGTTGCTTTCTTTTCTTCGACCTTTTGTAGTCTTCATGCCTAATGGTACATCAACGCAACCATGATTAACGTAACCTTTGCGGACTAGCCATTCCCAGGCAAACAAAGCGAGATTGATCCAGCGCTCGTCTTTAGCGCAACCGGCGGCTTCCTCGATAGAAACACTCACATTAGGATTTCGGATCCAGAGACGTAAGATGCCATTGCGGATGTTGAGATATACAGTGACGTGGAGATGGCAAAGCTTGCTTCTCAAAAGCCTATGCTCATCTGGATGAAGAGCGAAAGGGTTAAGCCTGGAAGCACGTGCCGCAAGAATGCACTGTCTTGCGTACTCTGCAGGAGTGAGTCGGGCAGGAATCGAGGATTTAGCTTTGAACCTCCTAGCCGGCCTTGAAAACGCCAGTAGATTTTGACTGCTGGGAGCTGTCTTAACCACTGATAAGCCTTTGCTCGGAGAAGTTTGGGAGAAGGAGGTCATTGAGCTGTCTGGAGAATCTCGAACCTCTTCTGCTTGGAGATCACGCAGGACGGCACCACTGATTTCCGAGTCATCATGGTCTTCCATTTTGACACCAGACTTGGTTGATGACAATTGCCGATGTTCTTCGTGACTGTTTCCGCGGGCACTGTGTCCTCCTAAAGAGCCAATATTTGACATCATGTCAGCATGTGCCAGTGCCTTCGAGGACATATGATTATTAAATGAATGTGCAGGTGCTCCGGAAAGACGGATCGAGTCTCCCATGGAATCCTCCAAAGTTGTTCCACTTGCTGCTTGCATACTTGATAGGAAGGTAGTCATCGTTCCGGAACAGAAGCGTCCATGGAAATCGGATCAGATGTAGCATCAAAGATGTCTACAACTGGGAAACTGTGGTCCTGAAGCTGCGAGAAAAGCTAAGACAACAATGTATCAGCATACAAACAGTCTCTGAGCGTCTTTCAGTGTTACCAGAATGATGAAAGTCTTGTCCACTTTGATATATATGTTCTCTTCTTCCCTTCCCCGATGCTTCCTTCGTAGATTGGTAGCAAAATAGTACGCCTCACCTCAACGGTTAAAATTACGGCAGGAGCAGAGTAGTGAAAGAATTGGAATCATTCAATGCTATGTTTTGATTAAGAAAAGTTCTTCATAAGCCCAATAGTTGAGATATGTCTTCCTTAAAATGGAGTTTTGAAGGCAAGTCAAGCCATCACGCTAAAGCCATTTTGGCCACTAAAATGTCCTCAAATCCAAATCGCTTCAGACGGCTTTCTATCAGTTGAATACTCAGGTAGTCTCGATCCTACCACTCATCTTCAGTCTTGAAACCCTTACTGAAATTTTCATGCGCCATGAGATTGAATTTCCATTAACGCCTTTCTGCCCAGGCTTGACATCGTGCCAAAGATCTATTTGGTTGGATGTCTCTCCACTCCACCGTGATCGCACCTCCAGCCTTATCGTCCCCATGTCTCCCATAGCTACAAAATTTCCCACCTAGCATGGAACGAGCTTCATGCCATCCCAACATTTCGATCAGACGCTCGAAGATGATGCAGGCTATGCACACAAGCAAGACATAGTTGGCAGTCAATGTCCGATCTGGGTCAAGCGATACAGTGTGTGCGACGTTGGAACCCCAGTTGAGATATAAGTCTTGCAGATGCAAGAGGGACAGCTTCTAGCTGGTCTTCATATCCCGGCTAGGTCTGTCGAGTACAAAAAAGCGTTCTGGAGGATACGAGTATTAAACGGTGGCTTCAAAGCATCCATATCCCTCAGAAGAGCACTTGAGACAATTTGAGAGAGTAGGCAGACATGTCTTGCCTTTGCCTTCTCTAACAGTGTCTTCCATTGTGTTTCCGTCGTTCCCTTGTTTCATCCGTACCCACTCCCGTTATCGGCGCAAACGATATGTTTGACCTGGCTTTATTCGAAAGCTTTCTCTTCTACGTTTTAATCGTCTTGGGAAGCTAAACCTCACAGACACTGTCTTCAAGACAAATCGCCTTCCAGGTGATTATATTTGTCCGTGAACGCGGCATTTTGGGCTGTTCCTTCGACTACGGTGCTATTAGAATTGTGATTCCTCTTCTACCTTTCAAAGTTGGCAACTTACTTCCTCTGAAAAGAACTTCTGATCCATATGTTGCTATCAAGAGTATAATGTCGCAAGGGAACAATCTCCAGAAGCTCGCATCGTTCGATACGTATCGAATCGCAACAATTCAATGTTCAATCAGCTCGAGAAGCAAAGTGGACTAATATTCGTCACACTTACCCTAAAGCAACCCGGCGCTGGAGGTTGGCAGACAATTCTTACGAATAAATACCAGTAAGTTGCATCCGTACGGTTCCGATATTGACTTAATGATCCTGATTACAGCTACTCCAGTTCGCCTGCGTGGAAAACAGTTTAGCGTCTGTTTCTTGCGTAGACGCGACATCTTCCACGTGCCTCCAAATTCAAACACGTTCTACATAATGCAAGACTATCCTAAGCATCTAGGGCTCTAAACCAACATCTTTTCTAATGCGGCCCTCTTTCAGTGCCTGAACGTGAAGCGAGCTGAAAACAGCATGTTCCTGCAGCCTTATCCAGATACAGTTTACACCATGGCCGAAGATAGTCTCCAAGCATTCGAAGAAGTATCTGACAAAAATTTGGGAGCGGATAATTGGCGGAGGTTCTCAGTCATCGGCGGATCTTTCGTGACAAGAAGTACGCGAAACGGGCATCACAATTCATGATTATATCGCAGAACCGATCAGACTATCAACGATAACGAGGACAAGATTGTTGAATTCACGAACGATATGCGAACCTTCGGAAGTTCTCAGAATCCTTCAGACTCGACTTTTCCAGAGATTTTACAGATGGTTGGTCGATAGAGCAAGAAGAGCGGGAATAGGTTCTGGCATGGAGATTGTAGGAACTGGTCACAGGGAGGCTAGAATAGGACGACGGGATATTCTGGGGGGTTCTTGCATAACCTATAACTTATTGTAGTCTCTTACAGCTGCATTGCGGAATGAAGTGTCGTAATCTACAGAGCAACCTTCATAGAAGTCATAGAATCTCCAACCTCACAACTTTCCCCTTAGGTAGTCACTCCCCGTGAATCTCCTGCCAAAGCAGGAAACCCAATGTCATTGATACTCTCCTGTTCCCGAAAAGCCAGACTTTCGCTCAAACCGGGCCTCTATACCAATCTGAAAGCTGTTCCTTCGTGCCTCGATGCCCGACGCACCATGTCCGCAGACCGAGCTTCTCTTCCACACGTGGAACGCACGGCGCAAGACCAGCGTCAAGAAACCTTCCACAAAGCCACAATTGGACGCATCGAAATCGTCAACTCAAAGATCCGGCTGATACGACTCGATCTTGACCCAAACGATGAGGTGAGCCCATACCTCAACATGATTCCACTTAGCAGAGTTGCAACCCCCTTTTACAACGACACACACTTCGCCCTAAGTCCCATCTACAATTGCCCAAGATCCCCCCTTTTGAAAAAAACACTTCCATCTCCCAGACTAACGCCCCACCCCCAGTAGCCCCCCCTCACCCACGCCCCAGGCCAATACCTCGACGTCCACATCCCCTCCCTCTCCCAAGTCGGCGGCTTCACCATCACCTCACTGCCCTCCGCCGCCCACCACTCCCCCAACCCGTCCGTCACCCTCTCGGTCCAAAACACCCCGTCCCCGCCCTCCGCCTACTTCCACCGCCCCGTCCCGCAGCTGCTCACCGCCCCGCCGCTCACCGTGCGCGTTGGAGGGGAGTTCGTCTACCCGCCCCCTCAACTCGCGGAGGAGGAGGAGGAAGTGCGGGGGCTGAGGAAGAAAGTGTTCATCGCGGGCGGGGTGGGGGTGAATCCGGTGATGAGTATGGTGGGGGATCTGGCGGAGAGGGATGGTGGGAAAGGGTTGGAGGGGTGTAGGGTGTTGTATGGGTGTTATTGGGGGGAGGGGAGGGAGGAGTGGGAGAGGGTGCTGTTTGAGGGGGAGTTGAGGGGGTTGGCGGAGAGGAGTAGGGAGGAGGGGTGCGATTTTAGGGTGGGGTTGTGGAGAAGTGGTATGGGGGATGAAGAGGGGAAGGTGGACAAGGAAGATAAGGATGGGAGGGTAAGAGTGAGGCATGGAAGAATGAGGTGGGATGATATTCTGGAGGCCGTTGGGAAGACGAGCGAGGAGAGGGCAAAGGCTGTGGTGTATGTTTGTGGGCCGCAGGGGATGACTGACGAGATAGTAGAGAGGCTGAAGGAGTTGGATGGTCTAGATGAGCGGAGGGTGCTCTGTGAGAAGTGGTGGTAAAACATAACGTACAGGTTAAGGATGCGACTATCGGAATCAATGGGTATCTTTATCTGTATATCTATTTGCCACTGCCGCATGCCTGCAATCGATATGCAAGCGCCAAATATTCAACGCCGAGGGGACGAGCGCTCCAATATATACCAGCCCGTTGAACATGCAAGCCGCGCGGTGTATTTTCTCCTGGCCACTTTTATCGGCGCTCCCAAGGCTGTACCTCTGTCAACACCAGTGTTGTCCATGCTATGCAAACCCAGACATCAGAAGAACCGAGCGCCATCGCTTGCCTACGCAAAGGGACTCAGTCTAGTCCGTAAAGACGTCATCAAAAAAGATCTTCATTTCAGAACAAACAGTATGCTTTCCCTTCCACGTCACAAACTTGTTTTCCAACTCACAAGCTACCCAGATAGCTTCTTTCCAGAGAGCTTTCTCAAGATCCCATCCAAAGGCCTCAATCACCTCCTTTTTGTGCGTCCAAGCGCGGCGATATCTCCCAGCAGCGTCCTTGACTGGTGAAGCAAATTGCTGGCCTTGTTCGAACACGTTCCCTGGGTCTAATTTGGGGCAATTCGCGTGAATGAACAAAGGCCGTGGTATTGGGCCAGCGGAAGGCTCCTGGGTGCGGAATATACCTGAGGATGCGAGATAGAAGTCGTCACTGGGGTCGAATTGTACCATTGCAGAGCCGCGGAATTCATTGTCGGAGCTCGTTGAGCCTAGGGCTTGGATCGGCTCAGAGACTGTATAGATTTTTTCATTAAGGGCAGTGGCAGCGGAGAGAAAGGTCTCCTTGTCTCCTTGACCCATAGACCCTTGGGAGAGCAACACATAATAGTGATTGGAATAGAAATTGTAGTACGAGGTAAGCAGGAGTGACGGCCAGTGGCGAGTCTTTGAAACAAAAATTTCACCAGTCTCTGAGGAAGCACGAAAGTTCATAGGAGGATCTTGTTGAGAAGATATGGTGTAGTAATAGGGAGATTGGGTACCCATCCAAAAGTCAGGCCAGAGGATGAATCCGTGGCTGACGTAGGGTTCCATATCAAACAGCGGAGCAGGATCTCGAATGGGGAACGCGTCAGCGTCGAGCCAGAGGACCTCGTCAAAAGTGGAGAAAAGGATAGCGAAAATTTTGTACTGATACCTGTTTAGGTTGGGAGAGCCGTGGCTGGACGAATCGACGATATCGGCAAAGACTCTACATTCAGCATCAAGCGTAGGCATGACGTTTTCGCATATAAAATCATTGTATTCGGACTGATCTGCCAGCCAGACCTGAACCGGGAGTGGACTACCCGTCAACCGTAGCATGCGGAGTGATACAACGAGAGCAGGCAGATTATCGAGACCGGTAGTAGTGACAATGCCGCGTGACCCTGGTTCAAAGAATGGCTTCATTTCTTGATCTTGAATCTCTTTGACGAACTTTCCATGTGCCCTTGTCATCTCATCGACTTCGTTGTCCGCCATGAGAAGAAGATCAGGGCGACTTAAGTTAGTGTTTGCATCGAAGCTTTTACTGTAAATAGGATCAAGGGCTTGCGCGGGTTGAGGAACGTCTGGTTGCGTAGCTGCGAATGCATCGCTCAATCGGTGCCAGAATTTGACTTGTGCCTTCAATGCTAATAGTCGCGCTTTTTCTTCAGCTCGGTCAGCTGGCGATGGAGGCGATGGTTGAGAGAGATGAGTTGTCTTTGGGAAAGACAAGTGTCGATGAAAGAAGTTATTGTAGACATAGAGCAGGATGATCACGATTCCGATTGCGAATAGTGAAGACTTCCTTGCTCTACTTGTCGAAGGCCGCGACAGCATGACCTTTGGTATAGAGATGGATTCGAGAAGTTGTAAAGGGAAGGTAAAGAATGGAATTGATCAGCTTTTCCACAATGCAAAGGGTTGACGAGGCCTGTCATCATCTGAACAGTGTTCCAGTCTCTTCACCGATCATTCACTTCCTGGTGGGTAGGCGCTGCTCGCGATCTAGGATTCTTCGTGCTCCGGGACGCGTACGCTTAGCCACGACAAAGGCTCCACACATGATGAGGTATGACAAGGACGGAGAGGGAGAAGGAAAGATACACAAAAGACCAACGAAGGAAATTGCTCTGTACTTCACCAACATGCTTGAGAGCCAGTCGTTTGGATTTGTGGTACACGAAGCCTGAAGGAACCCCACCTCCACAGAGGAAGCTGGTTCGTGGAGAAGTGCCTGCACAATGCATCACCGGATTGACTTCAAAGAAACGGCCGCCGGACTCCGGCTGCCCACGACAAGCTAAACCCCAAAGGCTAATTGCACCTTTGCATTTTGCCATCTTCAGTCGCTCTGGCAGAGGATGAAGAGTGAGAAATGATGAGAAGGGAAAATTTGAGCACCGTGAGACCAGGCTATGAAGGGAGGGCATGGGGGCCATTGTTGAGCTTTGTACAGATCCCGCTAGATGCTCGACCAAATCGCATGTGTACCAAGCCCACTCCTTCGCTCACCAAGCACGCAGCGATGGTCCTACAAAGTGTTCCTGAAGCGTGGATTACGTGCAGTAGTGGTGTACGAAATCAGCCTACAGAGTTCTCGGGCTAAGTGGGTTCACAGCCAGAATGTCGTGGTGCAACGTGCAACCGTACCTAGTCGGCGGGCTAAACACTAAACAGGCGATCTACCGACCTTCCCACAACAACCGATATCAGGTTGTCAAGCTCCACCGAAATGTCAGCAGCAATCATTGCCTCTACAAAAGTTCTGCCGGCACCGAAGTTCTAGTAAGCTTTTGCCAAGGGCCTCGATACTTTCGATTAATTGACGATTTTGTGTACGTATATGATTACCCGGCCCGCCTCCCATTACCCTCTCTATCCCTCCCAATGATGTGACACAACACGTTCTTCCTTCCCGTTGGTTTCAGGCACCCGTTGCGGCACTCGAAAGAGAGACATAATGGCCCAATGAGACTTCATTGCGTTCTGAACTGCGCAGCCCCGGATGCCTGGGAACAACAATCCGCAAGTGCTAACCTGAATTTCTGACACTTAAGATTCCGCGAGTCAGCTGCGAGATTACTTCAAGAGATCCCAGAAAGAGTCGCTTCAGCCAAAAGGATATCATGTTCTCACAGGTATAGATGAGGTTGATGGGCCCTCGAGTATGCCGATCCGTTATTGAGACGCTATAGTCGGCTTTCTCCACCGACATGCTGGAAGACTCCTTCAATAGCGGAGAATCTTATCATGCGCCGCCTCAGGGGGGCTTATTACAAGTCACCAAACTATGATGTCTTATGACACACTCGTCCGCTTGGACAAGGCCAAAAGAAGATCGTTGCAATACCAACTCACGACTGTTTTCGCCATCTCCTTTCTAACGAGAATGTACCTCTCATACTCCCTTACAGACACGGCTTGCGCGTGCGCCACTATAAGCGGCAGGCTGATGAAAAGTTATGATCCACTATTGACGCGCAAAGGCCAACTTTACTTAATTACAATGAACTCCGTAACTCTCGAAATATGTCGGCCAGGTGCGTATCGCATAGTGAACCATTAATATCTAGGAAAGGTAAATGGACCTCATTTTAAAGGTCAGTTCCCGATTCAAGGATCAGGTCCCCGACCACGTTTCATGCTTGCCTTACCCTTCCGAGATATGAGCATCCAAGATCCCTTAAAGGCCGCGATGCCGGCTCAGATGTCAGCTGACCGACTGAAATCCTTCTATTCAAGTGGGCTGTCAGTAATTCCTTTTGGATAACGGAGGCCTTCGCCGTCTAAGTAGCCCGAGCTCCCCGATACACATCGGTGAAACGGCCTTCGTGAGGAAGTGCAAGAGGTAAGTCGAACCCCATCCATGGTAGCTTCCAACTTCTTGAGTTCGTTTGAACTGCTCTTGTCCTGGCAGACTTTCCGCCTGTCATTATCTGTCAAAACCGTGCCTCCGGATGCAAGCCGTCTTCCCCTGAGCCTCGATCTCAGCATTCAAGAACAATACAAAAGAACGCAAGAATGGCCCAAAAGCCCGGCAAGACTCCGTCAACCCCAACGGCCCGTTCCAACGCTACTGCGTCCTTTGTGTCCGGCGCCCTTTTCGGCTCTGCCCTTCTAGTATCACGCGTCTATGGCCCTACCATTATAATATCCCAGCTTCAACTCCGAAGCTTCCGCATGCTTTCTGTCTTCCTCTCAGCAGCTGCAAGCAGTGCAGCAGTCCAGTTCGCTTTTCAGAAGATGGGTATAGCCGAGCCTTCCGTACGGTCCAACTCAACCCTTGGTTGGCTTGGCCATTATGATGCGAATATCATTGGTGGCGCCCTTGTTGGTACTGGAATGGCGCTGACAGGGGCATGTCCCGGAACTGTCATAGTCCAATTGGGAATGGGAATCCCATCGAGTCGCTTCGTGGCTCTAGGCGCGGTCTTAGGTGGGATGGTGTACATTCTGTTCGGAAAGAATTTGGCTCCAGCCGAAAAGGCGCATGATACTTCAAGCAAGCATACTGTCGGCGACGTACTGCACACCAGCTTAGCGAAGATATTCCTTCTCTTCGAAATATTTTCCGTTTTGGGAGTTGTCCTCCTGACCCTCTATGAGACCGACACGGAACGAGATCTCCTATGGGAGCGCCCAGTGTTCGGCAGTGTCCTCATCGGTCTCGCTCAAGCCTTATCGATTCTTCTCTCAGGACATACTGTGGGTGTGTCAACTGTTTACGAACATTTAGGCCGCTACGTTTTGTACTTCTGGGGCGGCCGGAACATCGAAATCCCGCCTTGGCCATCTCGGAGTCTAGTCTTCGCAGCGGGAATTCTGATCGGGAGTGCCACTCTTGGAAGAGCTCTGCCATACTCTGCGTCAGCGGACCCTGCAGACATAACTGCCTGGAAAGCCATAGTCGGAGGATTTTTGCTTGCATTTGGTGCCCGGATGGCTGGCGGTTGCACATCTGGTCATGGAATCAGTGGACTCTCAGCATTCTCTGTCTCAAGCTTTGTCACCGTCGGAGCGATGTTTGCAGCCGGGATTGCTCTCGGCTTGAGCCAATAACAAGTTGGAATGCACGGCAAGCTGGATGTTAGCACAAATGTGAAGGTCGTTCGTGACATGTACTCCAGCCATTTCAAGGTTAGTTAGTGCCCAGAATGAGGAGAGGGAAAGAAATTTCTGGCCAAAGGTTAGGTCAATTTCAAGGCATGGATCTTTCTGGCGTCCGTGACTTCGGATCAACTGTGGTTTGAAAGGACTGAAGAGATCTTTATACACGCATATCCATTCTTGTCTTAAGAGTATGACTCTAGCATAGCCCGTTGAGGTCACTCATAGTACCAGTGAGTCTTCCAGCAAATTGCAAGATCAAATGTAAGCAAAGAAGGCTTGCATGCTTTGTAGCTCACCTCCTGGTTACCTGGAGTATCTCTGTGGTTCCCAGACCAGGACTCGCAGCGGCTGTAAACAGAGCAAGGAGTCACAGTTGCAGCAATATACTGGAGTATCGGTAGATTTATTTTGCAGCCCAAGTAAAGACGTAAACAATGCAAATGGTTAGTTTCCAGGGGAATGAGAAGCACCTTGAAAGGTAGGGCTTAATCAATTTAAGTAAACCCTCGATATAAGCAATCGACTGTCAGTATGGTTTTGAAGCCCAACCAGGCTCTGAGGAATCGCTCTCGGTTTCAGCGTATATTCTCCCTTGTAAAACATTAATCTGGAGGTCGTCAAGCTGTTTTCACTAAAATTTAGATCTGTGAGACAAAGGCGCTCTTCTCAGATGCTATTGCTTATATCGAGAGTTGACTGTAAGCTTAGCTCCTATCCAGGCGGACGCTGCTGCGGGCTCTGGATGACGATGGCCGGGGCAGCTCTGCTTCACGGTGGCCCTGGCCCAAAGCCTAATCCCATTAACCGTCTCGAAGTGACCGTAAGTTAGGACACAGTTTTCTGCACAACCTTTCATTGTCACCCTCAGACCATCCATTCATACCAACCTGAGATACCGCCTTGTCCACCAAGTTGATCAAGCGATCCTACTTCCGCCGGCGCGGCGCCGCAGCTCTGACTTGGCCCCGAAGCAGGCGCGATGGATGACCACGACGACTTCGACAGTGTCTCCTGGCGGAACGAACCAGAAAGCGATAACTCTAGACCTAATACCTCCGAAGCCTCTAGACCTCTCCCCGTGCGCAATTCGTCTGGAAAGCGCAAGATGAGCGCGACAGCGGTGCCGCAGGCGGGCCAGCTTGCTGACCCCGTTGATTTGGCCGGCATTGGCGACGGAATTCTAGAATGCACTGTTGACAGTCCTCTAAAGGAGAATGATGGCACTAAAGATGCGTACATGTCCTACCTCGTCACTACTCATGTGCGCCGTCCGGTTCGAATATCAGGTACTCTAGCCTACTAACTGTCCTCTAGACAGACTTTAAGTCCTTCCAGAAAACCGAGTTCTCCGTCCGCCGCCGCTTCACAGACTTTGTCTTCCTCAGAAATACCCTCTCGAAGGAATATGCCGCTTGCGCTGTGCCACCATTACCCGAGAAGAACAACATACAGCATGCTCGAGGCGGAGGTTTCAGTTCTGAGTTTACCCAACGCAGAGCTTGGTCATTACACAGATTCGTCAAGCGCGTCACCCTTCATCCCGTCCTCCGCAGAGCCCCCATATTCATTCTCTTCCTTGAAACCAATGACTGGAACGCGCAAATGAAGTTGCGACCAACTAGATCAAACACGGGGAGTGAAAGTGGAGGCTCAACAGGGTTGTTTGACAGATTTGCTGACACATTTGTCAACGCTTTCTCGAAGGTCCACAAGCCTGACAAGCGCTTTATTGAAGTTATTGAGAAGGCCAACAAACTGGATGAAGATCTTGTGCATGTGGAAAAGATCGTCTCTAGGGTGGCAAGAAGGGAGTCAGATCTCGAAACGGATTATGCGGATCTAGCAAATAACATGCGAAAGCTTGTACCTCTCGAACCTGCCGTTGATTTCCAGTTACAGACCTTTGCGGGAAGCGTGGACGAGACTTCTCGAGGGTGGAAAGGACTCAAGGACCATACAGATAACAACTATCTTGGCAGTCTGCGCGACATGGAGGCTTATATCGTATCCGTGAAATCAATGCTCAAGACAAGGGAACAGAAACAGCTCGATTTTGAAGCCCTTACCGAATATTTGGCCAGGACAACTTCTGATCGGGACCTCATGGCCTCGTCCTCGCATTACTCCTCCCCTACCTCGAGCTTGAACCCTGCAACTTTCTTCCGAAATAAGATGGAAGACATGCGAGGTGTGGACCACGAGACCGCTAGACGAGAGCAGATCAAGAGGCTGGAATCACGGATTGAGGAGCTGACGAGGGAGGCTGATAATGCGAGAGTTGTCAGTATGCAGTTTGACGAGCAGGTCATGCGGGAAGTCACGGATTTCGAACGAATCAAAGGCGTTGAATTTCGAGATAGTCTGGGATCCTTGGCAACTGAGCATATCAAGTTTTACCAAGGTGTCATTGACACATGGGAGAGATTTATCGAAGAGATGGAGGAGCAGGCACCGGCTCAACCAAAAGATAAAGGGCGTGCGGCAGGATGACTGCCCTAACGTTATATCGTGGATGTGAATCTCTAGAAAGAATTACATGCCTTCAGACCAACGTAGGGCCCCAATATTACATATTTCAATTCTCACGTGCGTCTCGCGTCCATCAATCATTGAAATTGTTGATATTTCTAACCAGCAGTTGAGAAAATGACACTTACGCTTGCAATGGTAGCAAAACTCCAAAACAATATTCCCGAGACAGCTCTGTCATAAATCCAAGGTATCAACAAGTCGTAAAGTCTGACGTACAGAAAAGTCTTGCGAAAGTGTAAGCGCGATTCGACGCGTCGCCAAGGGATTCCGATCTCCCTCTCCGGCGTCCGCCCTTGCATCATCTAGGAAGCGGGCACAAGTAAAGCGGAGGGATTCGATATTGCCTCGACATCTTACAAACCGAGTCCCAAGGCTACTGGACCCCTTGAGAAATTTGTTGGTCCCATTTCAACACCGTATGACATACGACGGGTCGCAAAGGACATCATGGCAGCGCCCAGCAAGAAATATGCTGGTCTGCCAGATTTAGTGAGAACCTTTAGTCTCTCTACCAAGGTACTTTCATTGACAATTGAATAGGATGACGCCGAGCCAGAGTACTATGGCACTCCGGGACTGAGCGACGACGACTCTACTATTCAGGTATGCGAATGGAGAAGAGCTACAAGTACTGTATTTACATTTCTTTAGACTGGACCCGTCCAACCGCTCTCGCCTGCTCCTTCGAGTTCCCCAGGCGTTTCAGACAATGAGAACATCGACCGCACAAGGGCCGACCGAAAGCAAGCGCGGCAACGCTTTCGAGGCTCAAGACTTGACGCTCGAGATGTTAACTTCTCCGACAGTGTTGCAGGCAATCGAAAATCGTACGTCGGCCTTAGACGAAGGGTGAGACGAAGATTGCGACTGGCAGATGCTGAAGTGTCGGACGAAAGTGTGTCGGAAGATGAAGGAGTTGCACAGAGACTGGCGAGGCTTAGAAGAGAGACCGAGGAATTGAAGCTGGAAATGGAGCGTCAAAAGGAGACGCAGATTGATGAGAAGACTAAGGAGGAGGGGCAAACAGAGGCTGATGGCGCAGCAAGGCAAGAAGATGACCTTGAAGATGGTGTTACTCAATTGAGCCGCATGCTCGACGATCTCTACGCCTCTGCGCGCAGCGGCATTGGTGCCACCTCTGCCGAAGCGTACCTGTCACAGCAACTTGCTCATGGACCGTTGAAGATACCTTCTCCACAATCTCAAGGACCATCTTCAGCGCCGGTGCGAGAATCTGTACAGACATCCCCTCCATCAGCCCCGTCCCCCGAATCTCTCAATGCTATTTCAGATTTCTCCTCCCGCCTCAACACCCTCGAAGATGCCCTGGGCATCCAATCCTCACCGGCCGTCTTCTCAGATGCACATCCCCCGGCAATCCTGCCTACATTAACCACTCTCTCCTCCCAACTCAATGCTCTTACCGCCACATTTTCGCCAAACTCAACTTCTACCACGACCACGCCAGCCACCCTCCCCAACCTTGACACCCTCTCCCAACGCCTCCACCACCTCAACACCGAATCCGCCAACCTCCTCAAAAGCCGTGAAGAAGCCACAACCGCGGCGCGCTCCCTCGCCGAAGCCCGCACCAACGCCATCATCGCCGGCAACCAAGCCGGCGTCTCCACCCCAAAAAACCCCTCCTTCGCCCCAGACCTCCAGCTCGTCGACCAATCCGACAAGATCGCCGCCCTGCACAAACAGCTCCCGACGGTCGAGAAGCTGGCCCCGCTGCTGCCGCTCGTGCTGGAGCGGCTCAAGGCGCTGAGGCAGGTGCACGCCGGCGCGGCGGAGGCGCGGGGCCAGCTGGAGGAGGTGCGGAGGGGGCAGGGGCGGTGCGAGGGGGAGATTGAGCGGTGGAGGGAGACGTTGGAGATGGTGGAGGGGAAGATGAGGGAGGGGGAGGGGGCGATGAGGGAGAATGTTGAGGTTGTGGGGGGTTGGGTGAGGGAGTTGGAGGGGAGGATGGAGAGGTTGGGGAAGGGACGGTAACTCAGATATGCCATGGCAGATGTTGACGAGCTATTAAAAGAGAAGGGGGGGTTCGGACGACGTGGAGGGCAGAATTGCAAAGGTCTTTCGGTCAGGCACTCGAGCGTCTTGTTAGGATACCCAGCGGAAATCAAGGAATGGCTCAATATATCACCGCCCGAATAGTTGGTCGAACCACTGAATCGGTCCTCTTGCTCCATTCTTCACTTTGTCTCCTGGCCAGCAAGACCAGCGACGAAAATATGCCTTTCGCAATGAGCGACACCCATCGTTCGATGGCTCCCATTCCCTTTCCAGACATGGGACATACAGTATTGGCCCATCTCACTGCCCAACGTCAAGACCCGCTCACCCATCGTCCCGTTCCTCCGCGTTCATCAACCACCCTCCGCCCTCCCCATAATCCACCCCTTCACCCCACCCAACCTTTCCAACCCCCTCACCCCCAGACCCCTCACCCACCCCACCGGCCCCCCATCCACGCTATACACCCAATGCAACGCATCGCACACCCCGCCCACCGCCGCATTCCTCCCCCACCTCTCCCCGTTGTACCCCTGCAGCACGCCCAGATCCCCAATGTCCGCGCCGATCCCCACCGCGTCGCCGATGACACGGGCCAGGCACGCAGCGTCCCGGAGGCCGAGGTTCAGGCCCTGGCCGGCGAGCGGGTGGATCGAGTGCGCGGCGTCGCCGAGCAGGGCGACGCGCGGGGAGATGTAGGTGGAGGCGTGGCGGAAGCGGAGGGGGAAGGAGGCGACGGTGCCGGGGAGGGTGGAGGAGATGGATGGGGGAGGGTCGAAGAGGTCTGATGTGGGTGGGGTGTGGGGGAGGCGCCAGGAGACTTCGTCGGCGTGGGCGGTGAGGTGGTGAGCGGGGAGGGAGAGGAGGTAGGTTAGATCGACGGGGGAGAGGCGGAAGGCGGCGTTAAGGACGGTTGTGAGGGTGGAGGGGGGCAGGGATTTGAGGTAGGCGGCGTGGTGGGTGTGGGTGGACCAGACGAGAGAGGCGTAAGATGAGGGAAGGGGGAGGAGGGCGATGGGGCCGCCGAGGGAGGGGAGGAAGCGTTGATAGGCTGTTGGTGGTGAGGTTGCGGGTTGTGATTGTGATGGAGATTGTTCGAGCTTGAGGGTTGCGACAATGCCGTGTCTAGAATAATCCCAACCTCTGGAGGGGATGGACGCGAAGGTGCGGACAGGGCTGGAAGGACCGTCGGCGCCGATCAGGAGGCGGGCTGCTATTTGCTTGGGAGTTTGAGTACTTTTAGCTGAGGAATTTGGGCTCAGAGACAGGACTGGCCAGCCGGAGAGATTGAATCCATTTGGATCATCAGCGCCGTTGGTAATCGACGTCACAGCGGTGTTAGAGAGAATAGAAGCATCATTCTCGTCAAGCTCGCGTAGTCGATTTAGAAGTGCCCGAGTGAGATTTGCATTCTCTGTCATAGTCGCAACCGAGCGTACTAGGCTGCCATACTTTGCTGCTTCAGACGACCAGTCAAACTGGATGCTCGATCCGTTAGATCCATCCCAGACTTTCATCTCATCGTACGGCTGAACGCGTGACTGGTCGACATGTCTCCAGGCACCAATACCTTCGAGAAACGACTGAGAAGCAGGTGTGATACTGCTGACACGATTTGAGAATTGGTCGTCCAATGGAGTCCATCCTCTCGCTTTGTTAAGATCCTGGTTTTCGATTAAGGCGACTTTGAGGTTTGCTGTCGCCGGCGAGTGCCCTGTATTACGAGGTCAACAGCGTGATTGACACATTAGGTGCTGACAGACTTATAGCTGTCAAAAGAGCGAGCCCTACGGGTCCGCCACCGACTATTACAGCATCGTAGATACGTTCTCTTGAGTCATGCAAAGTCGCCAGTAATCTTCGTCGACTGTTGCACGGAAATCTGTATATTTGATAGGTCACATGCTTTGAAACATTGCCGAGAAATCTCTGCATTCCGTGAACCAATTTCAACCATGAAGGCAACTCAATTTAACTTTGCTCATAAATTACCGCAAGATCTTTCTCGAGGTGGTAGAATATCTGGATGACACGCTAAACCATTCCTAGAAAACGGTATCGAGGCGCTTCAGTGAACTCTTCGTTATTTGCTCAGCAAATACAATCTATTCAAAGTAGCCAAAAAGTCCCCAGTGACATGTTCGGACACTTTGAGCGCTATGGCAAATTGCAAAAGGTTTCTGGCCTGGGAAAATCGGATACCGCTCTTACTGAGCATTTCATTCTGGCAGAGCCCAGACGTCAGCACAGCACATCAAGCTGTTTCTGTCACCTCGATATGACATAACGCCTGTCTCCGCGGAGATTTTTGTTTCTATAACAATGATGGGTTTGCTTCGCAAATCCATGGTTAAGACGCCTCACAAATGCAAGTCACGGAAAACACAAGCCTTAAAACATGCCCATGATCGCTAATCATCCTCTTCCGACTCCCTCCTTAACATATTTTTCTCGTCCTCTTCGTCGCTGTGGCCGCCACGCTTCTCGTCAAGCGTATCTCGATATGGCCCCTCGTGACCCTCCCCTTCGTCGCTGAAAACCTCGTCATCGCTCTCGCCAGCAAAGGCATCATAAAGCTCCCCCGCTCTCCGCTTCGTCTTCCTCCCCGACTGGCCATTGATCATTCCTTTGTCCTCCTCGTCATCCAGAATCTCGAATTCATAGTCGTCGCGCGGATTATTCCGGAGGCGTTTCTTGCGCTGGACGTAGAAATAGACTCCCAGCGCCGCGCAGAAAATGACAATCAGAGCGATAGAGCCATAGATCCATATTTGGGTGCGTTTGCTCACGCCAAAGGTTGGGAAGAAAGATGGTAGGAAATATTCGGATGGAGTTTCTGTAGGGGTTGGTGTTGGGCTCGATGTTGTGGATTCAGTGGGTTCAGGTTGAGGTTGGGTGGTTGATGGCTGAGTTTCCGCCGGTTCAGTAGCAGAGAGAGCTGGTTCAGTGGTGGTCGTTGGTTTGGCAATACCCGGACGGTCGATGTGATCAGTAGGGTTACCGATAGCAGATGTAGAAGTAGGGACTTCAACACTAGTGGAGCCAACTGTCGCAGGTAGAGTTTCATGGTCATCGTCGTGCTCGTCAGGTAAGGGATGGAGTACTTGGGAGCCCCCAAAGATTGACTCTCCCCACAAATTGAGCCTCCAGTCAATGAAGGTTCCATTGTTTTCGTTGACCATAGTATCCTTGACAATCACGGTCCAGGTACCAACGGCTGATTCTCCCCTAGAATCCAATTTAGCATCGACGAGGTTTTCTAACAAGGTAGTCGGGACTTACCAATGAGCGACAGACATGAATGTCCAATCTTCGTATCCAATGCCGGCGTTATCCAGGCGTCTTGTGACACTCAGATGACTCACAATGTTTTCAGGACTCCTCAGCTCAACACTCAAATCTCCACGTCTGGTGTGATTAACATTCATTGTAACGGTAACATGTTCAAGTCTCTCCAGGTTCGCTTCAGACAGCATATCCTGAGTGACTTCGAAAGAACTGGCTAAGCCTTGATCGCCCTGAGGAATGTCATGGAGGACAGAGAGCCAAGGAGAATGGTACCAAGCCTGCCGCTTGACAGACTTCCAATTCTTGGCTACTTCCACGAACTTCCAAGTGTCAACCTTGCCGTATCCGTACATGTGGCTGAATTTCTTGCCGATGGACGTAGTTTGCCACGATCCATCGTCCTCATGGACGGGAACAGCAGATTCGATGGAAATATACTGCAAGTCCCTCCAATTCAGATCTGATCGAGCACTCAGCGCCAAGGCGATGGTGCCGACATGCAAAGGACCTGCGGCAGAGGTACCACCATGACCAGTGTAACATTTGTTTTCCCCGACGTCTGTAGTGTGTATTGCATCGTTGCCGCCGCTGCTATAAGTAACCACTAGGACTGCAGAACACGACTCTGAGTAGTACGGGTGATTTCCATTTCGATCGATGGCGCCTACCGTTATGCTGTAAATGCTGTTTGTGTATCCATCAAAATTGCAGTTGTCCTCGCTTGCAGCCCCGTTACCAGCGGCAAACACAAAGACCGAACCCAGACTCTCTCTGCCGCGGGCAACGCCATTGGCCATGGCTCTTTGTATCAGGATGCCTGGTGCCTCCATTGTCTGGCCATCGTCCGGGGGTCCCCAGGAACAAGAATAGATGTGGGTGTCTTTCAGGTTATAGTTGACTGCGGTGGCCTCATCCTCATCACTGATGACCTTGGATAGAATGCGTATGCCAGCAACCTTGCTGTTGTAGGCCATGCCAACTCCGCACACGTCGTTCTTGACTGCCGCGACCTCTCCAGCGCACCTAGTTCCATGCTTGTCATCAAAGAGCCGAGGTCTCGGTTCTTCTGTTTGATCGTTGAAATCATAAGAGCCTTCCGCATAGTAATTGGCCTTGAGATCAATGCTGTCCATATCCAGTCCGTCGTCAATGATGGCACTGACAGCACCTTCGCCTGTTATGCCATCCAGCCATACTCCAGTAACGTTCATGTCGTGGCCAGGCTGCTTTGTATTGAGAAGATGCCATTGTTCGCGGAAGATCGGGTCATTGATCTCCAGTGTAGTCAGGGTGTTGTTGAGTCTCTGCTCTGCAGCCTCCACCTCTTTCGGGTCGTATTGGGGTTCATTCTCGTTTGTGGCCTGTCTTTCCTGAATCGGAGGAGGGGGGATCCTTTTGACGAGACGGCTCCTTAATCTCTGTTTTTCAGACCACTTGATGGCATGAAGCAAGCTTCTGTCCTCAAGCGCACCCGCGTGCAAACTTCGCTTCCGTCGCCGCTTCCGTAACTCGTCTAATGTGTTTTGCAACTCTTGGCCCCTATGCTTAGGTGTTGAGAATGTATAATGGTCTGGGAGTTCGCCAATAGGTCCCTCACAATTTACCTCAAGAGACTGCGCAACATCGGAGGGTGACACTGAGGGTTCAAGATGAACGGAGAAATAGTCGAAATTCTCGTGGTCCCTGATCCGCAGCGCTCTCGTTACTCCAGACGCCAGAAAAAGGAGGCCTAGAGGCCGCAGAAGCCTCATCGTACAGGTGCAAGGCTATTTGAGCGATGCGGCATTCGTTTGATAACGCGGAATGCTGAAAATAGCCAGAGGAATATGTGTCCTACGGCCGTTGCTGACACGCTGAGATGCCTGGAAATCTTTTGGTGCCGTTGCTTGTATGAAGAGATCACTATTCGCAATACAGAATCGCAATGGCTGTACGGAAAATAATGTGGGAGGTGTGTGAATAAGCTGAGCAAGAATTCTAGGGTAATGCAGGGTCCGTCGAGATGTGTCGAGATGACTTGGGGCGGACGTTTCAGCAGGAAGGAGCGTGCGCGGCTTTGAGATGGCCGGTCAAAGAAGGGTCGCCGCGGTCGAGATTTCGATGGAACGAGAGGAGTACGATATTCAGAGAGTGAGAGTGCACTGGATGATACTTGGAACGAGGAATCCGGGGTTTGGCCAACACTCGATAGACTTCCCAAACGGGTTACGGGTTGTATTACTGTGTCTTCTCGATCTCCGTCAGCGACACGCCGAACAGCAAGGCTGCGGGGAGCACAACGATTTCTTCCTCGGCGCGGAATTCTTTGTCGTCGTTAATACGCCATCTATTACGCGCTGCGAATTCGCTGTGGAAATAGTTGTTGTCTTCTACAGCTTACTGCTCGTCCCGAAAGATTTCTGTAACTCAAGGTTTTTGCAGTCCCCCACGAAAGTTCGCACGCTTGAACTTTGTCCTTGAGAGCCATCAGTATCTGTCCAATGTAGGCTAGACAAAGGAAAAGGCCCACTGCGGGCTGCCAGACGGTGCACTACCATCTCTCGGAGTCGTTAGGTCCTAACGTAGATCCACCATCGTAGAACAAGCTTTCAGACGTTGAATATGAGCACATGGGCAAATCGAAACACCTCACGATGATAGCTGAAGTGTCACGGTAGGCTGGCGCTGGACAAGCGGAACATCCCTTGCACCCTGTTCCCTGTCCCCGCGTGTCATTCTGCACCGGGAAAGGCTCGCTATCGCCAGTTCGCAGAGGATGAGAGCCAGCCACCCCAAATAAAACACGGCGCTCTGCCTTGATTTCTAGATTGCTCGCCCTTCTTCAAAAGCTGGCCGTCGCGCGCTTTTTGGCATGCGCCCCCATGTTCTTCTCACTACGATGTCTTGCACGCCCTGACACGGGCTGCAACCACCTGCATCTGCACCGCCTCGTTCCTCCAATGAGTTGACGTCTTCGAGGCCCTAAGCTTCTGATGCGCCGTCTGTCGCCCTCGTCGTCAATGGCAAGGTCTTTCAGGTGCAGTGCGCTGTACATTTGATGCATTTGCAAGCCCTGCCAACGACCGACTTGCAACCAGCCCTTCTTTGATTTCCATTCACCCAGGTTCGTCCGAACTTCCTTTTTTTATTCCTGGTCCATAAGATCCTCAACAGCTGCAGGTCAGCTTTCCAAAAATTAGGCCCTTCGCAAAGGTCTCAAAGCTCTGACTGCTTCCAAGATCTCACAAAGCATGGCCGCGACGTCAAGACAGCCATACGACCTGTATCAGGTGTCCAACGCCCCGCCGGGTATGCGACACAACAATGGCGTGGGACGCTCGCCCTCTCAGCGGGCCCAATATCTCCAACCCCGTCGATCTCTTGAACAAGAATATCCGGAGGATGTGCGGAACACAGCATCTGCGCGAGTTGCTCCCAATGGACTACCTCCATCGACTGGTGACGCTTCCTACCAACATCCAGCACAATCGAGATCAGTTGGCTCACGCTCGTTTTCGGAAAGGGCTAAAAGATCCCCCCTGATACAGGACGCTTATTCCGAAGAACCGGCCTGGCAGCCTATCCGCCAACCTCCTGTCTTGGCCCCGATTGATACTCGTCAGCAAATTCGTGGTCAGAAAAACGGCATTGCTGTTCATTACAGAACAACGCAAGATAGCAACGTGTCGGACTCTAGGAGGAGGAGTTCGGCAAAAGAAAGCGCCAGGGACCGTGCATTTCCCGTTCAAGATACGGCACCGCGGCGCGGACAATCTCTAAGCCAGCCAACTTCCGCTCGTCGAGCTGCGGAAAAATACCGCGACGAGACCTATTCGCCTGTCAGTCCTGCTTCAACGGTCAGGGATCCCAGTCGAACCAATGGAGAACAGAAACGAGATTGGGCGTCTGACCGGTCACCTTTGCAGAAACTTGAAGTGACATTGAACGATATCAGTAAGGAGGAAAAGCGTGCTCGAGTAGAAGAAGCAGAAATGCTCTTACGGGAGGCGAAAGCTGGCCGTGGTGGTCGTCGCCTAAGCAAAGAAGCTGGAAAGCTGCAGAAAAGCAACTCTTCTCGGGTTCCTCCGACAGAACAGTCGACCCTCGAGGATGCAGGCTTGGTTAGGAGTCTGAGTACAACGCAGCGCGACAGGCTTCACCATTCAGCGACAATACCTAGCCGGAAACCGGATGTTAGAAGACTCTCTGGAGATGGCCGCGCGACTTTTAGCTACGAAGAGCGTTCGCCGATCGAACAGCCTAGAGATCGCGGTAAGGAACTACCTCCTCAGACTGCGCCATTGACGAAATCCACATGGAAAGAAATGTCCCAACCGCATCCAGCTCATACTTTGTCCAGTAGTCGAAGAAGACAGGAAGATGAACGTACCGTGCCAAACGATGTTTCACACAAGCGTGGTCAGACCCAGATTGGACGTAGTCAGAGCAATCGTCAGCCTGCTTACTCGATCCCGTCGAACATCACACGGGCTGTATCGGTGCAACGCAACCAACCTGAAGCATCCTTTCCCGACGACGACGACCTGCCGCGGCCTGGTCCAACGAGAGAGTCGAATTCATCTCATAAGGCAGTTCTTTCGGAAGGTGCCGCTGTGGGTGCTACTGCCGCTGCCGCCGGAGTTGCTAGCGGCATTGGAAGGAGTAACTCGAAGAAATTGCAGAAGAGGGCACCTGCAGGTCACTACCGACAACAGGTTGCTGAGGCTGAAGCCCGTCAAACAACAAGACCGCCAGCGGAGGAATCCGCATACATGGCCCAAAAGCATCTCGTTCAAAGCAATGAAGATGCTGTATCCCCGACCTCAAATGACGATGGCGCGGAAGCAGTACCAGGGCATGCTAATGGCCGCCTCAAGGCGCCCCAAGGAACACCTGAACCAGTCGGACTGGGTTTGCAAGACGTATCTCCAGAGGAATCGTCTGAGGATCACCACCATCATCACCTATCGAACATGTTCCACCGCAAATCGCAGCGTCAAAGCGTCTCCTTCAAACAACCGTTTGATCGAGCCCGTCCTGTCAATGAATGGAAAGATGCTGGAATTGCTCGACTGACCGCTGGAGATTTTGACCTAACTGATGCAGATGTTGTCGACAGGAACAAAGCGTGGTGGGAAGGGGGCGGAACTGGTAGTCGTAGAAAGAGTCGGAGGGCTTCTGAAACTTATCCAGAACCCGGCGAAGCGACAGATGGTCATGGGGGCACTGCATTCAACCCTCCGCTATACCTTCGATGTGGACCTTTATTGAGATACACAGGCATGAGAACTCAACGCCATGGACCCCAAGGACAATCCATTGCGGAGAAAGAGATGTGGAAGGGATCTGTCATGATTGTCACTCAGGATTCACAATCATCCTACGAGACCGTGCCAATTCTCAGACTATTTTCACAACCAAAAGAGCTGCTACCTCCACCACCAGACCAGATCAATGGGGATGATAGTCCTCTGGCTCCCGAATACGTCGATCCTCTAGCAGGATTGACGAAGTTGTCAAGAACCGGTCAGACGTTATTTGTGAAGCCTGTGGACCATCTCGTTGAGGGACAGGACTTGTCCACTCTCGAAACGGAAGATGGTCTCTTTGAGGAATCGCCTAGTCCTATCTTCTCGAATGGAAATGGACTGTCAACATCGGCCCCGAACAAACGAACCACTAGCTTAGACGGTGAGGCCGTGGGAAAATGGAGAGAAGTCCAAGGCGCACGCCTCTATGCGGATCCAGCTCGAGACATCACTTTCTGGCGATTCAACCTCGAAATTGAGCTTAGTGGTCAACAGCAGCACATCTCTTATCGCATAAATCGTGGCCCGGCAATTGGTTTTTGGGTGCCTGCAAGAGGTAAAGCGATGAATATCATGTTCCACAGTTGCAATGGCTTCAGTCTCTCGGTCAATCCAAATGACTTCAGCGGTCCCGATCCACTCTGGCGAGACGTGCTTAATACCCACCAGACACGGCCTTTTCATGTGATGCTTGGGGGTGGTGATCAGATTTACAATGACAGGGTCATGTTGCAAACAAAACATTTCGGGGAATGGACAAAGTTGAAAAACCCACACGAGAAACATCATGCCCCTTTTACGCCAGAGATGAAGGAGGAACTCGAAACTTTCTACCTCAACAGGTATGCAATGTGGTTTTCTCAAGGCCTGTTTGGGATGGCCAATTCCCAGATCCCAATGGTCAATATTTGGGATGATCATGACATTATTGATGGTTTTGGATCCTATCCTGACAATTTCATGCGTACTCCGGTCTTTATGGGGCTGGGAGAAATCGCCTTTAAATATTACATGCTCTTCCAGCACCAGAGTGTTGTGGAAGAGGTGACTTCTGACGAACCAAGTTGGCTCCTTGGTGAATCTCCAGGGCCATATATCCAACATCAGAGCAGAAGCGTCTTTATGTTTATGGGTCGCAGCCTTGCGTTTCTCGGCCTTGACTGCAGAACGGAGCGGACTGTGAGTAGATGATGTCTCCCTCCCTCCTCGGGTTGTGCTAATTGCCTTTTAGCGGAGTGAGATTATGACGCCTCAAACTCTCGACATAGTTCTAGACCGCTGCCGCAGAGAAATCGTGGAGGGTGAAACCAAGCATCTCATAGGTAAATTCCCTGTTCTCAATCTTAATCCAGCCATGCTGTAAATTAGCTTTGAAAAACACTAACGCTTTATCAGTACTACTTGGTGTTCCAATAGCCTATCCACGTCTTGTCTGGCTTGAGAACGTCCTCACCAGCCGTGCTATGGATCCGATCAAAGCGATGGGTCGTTACAAGATCCTTAAAGGCGGCTTTTTAAACAAATTTGATGGCGGCGTAGAGATATTGGATGATTTGGATGATCACTGGACCGCCAGCGGTCATAAAGGCGAAAGAGCCGAACTAATACAAGATCTGCAGGATCTCGCCGCCGAGAAGTCAGTCCGTATTACGATTCTTGGAGGAGATGTCCATCTTGCAGCAATTGGGCAATTCTACTCAAAGGCAAAATTGAAGATACCCAAAGATCGCGATCACAGATACATGCCGAACGTTATTTCTTCCGCAATCGTTAATACACCACCACCAGAAATGATGGCTGATGTGCTCAACAAAAGAAACAAAGTCCACCATTTTGACGAATGGACGGATGAAGACATGATCCCGATGTTCACTCACGATGTGGATGGCAAGTTTAGAAACAACAAGCGCCTTCTCCCACGCCGTAACTGGTGCTCAATCCGTGAATATCATCCTGGCGCGACTCCTCCGCCATCGCCTCCAGGCTCAGATGCCCCATCAGAGTCGGAGCATTCAGAGTATACTGAAGATTTCGTGCCCGAGAAACCTCGCCGCTCCTTTTCCTTCTCCCGAGAAGATGTCAAGCCCGGAAATCTTCTAAGGCGATTAAGCGGTCGAGGACCACCGCCGTCTGCTTACCGTGCTAACACCTTTGACTCCACCGGGCAGCCGCAGCGATCCGTATCTTCAAGCGCCATTCCACAACGTCGAGCCAGCAACGCCGCGGATGGTCGTGATTCTTCATCTGATAATAGGCCTGGTCCAATACGCCGTGCCTCCTACGATCCTCATTCTGATAATGGACTAGTACCTCGGCCCATAGGAAACTTCCAGCGCCGGCCTACGAATCTAAGTGAGAAAGCGGCTAAGAAGGGTGGCGGCGTCGGCCTCGACGGTGAGGGTGAGATAATCAATGACCATATCAACCTTGAAGGCGGCCTGGACATTGTAATCAATTGCGAGGTACAACAGAAAGACCCGGCTGGTATCACCACACCCTATCGGCTACTCGTCCCGGCTCTATTCTACGATGGCACAAGTGACGAACAACTTGAAGATGACCGCCAGCGAATCCAGCGAAGACCCACACTACTAAATCGGTTAGGCTTTGGTAAAAGAAGGAAGCGCAGTCTGGCCGATAACCAAGGCAAGGGAAACTGGGGTGGGAGGGAAAGCGACACAGAGTCGTTCACTGAAACGGAGGATGAAATGGACGATAATCTCCAACGTCCGGCGCCAGTGGGACCGCGGCTGGCATCCACCGGGCATCCAGCATCGCCACTGAGACCAGCGAAGGCGCACTTTGGACCTCGGGGTGTTGCAGAAGAATACGGGCAAGGTCATACGCAGCCGCTACCGCCGCCTGAAGATCAGGCTCAGCGGCCGGGCAGTCAGGGCTACTCAGGGGTGGAGGCTTACCGCGAGAAAAAGAAGAGACGATGGTTTTAGGAAAGCCTTGGTTGGTGTTGTTCCTTTTGACATTGCATTGAGCGGAATGGTCATTCTTGCATAGCGCTGGATGAATTTCAGATTCCCCAACGGCCTTTGGAAAGCTAGATTCAGCGCAAGTTTTGCGATCAAGCTGTCCCGCATGTTCACTCTCTCTCACTAGATCATCTGCAGCGGTTTCAGAAGAACGATGTTCTAATTTTGAACCGTGTGCATGTACAAGTTGTCGTCTAGGATTCTGGATTGAGGGTTCTATGATGATAATAAGCTCGTTTCAGAGGTGTATCGCCCCCCATGTCTTAGGTAGGTCTTGAATGCAAAGAAGATCGTAAGGATGGGACACTCTCTGCTGTCGGGCTTCTTCCGTCGAACATCATTCATAGCAGAGGATTGCTCCTGTACTCCGGAACCACGGTGCCGTTCTCAACGCCTTTCTTGGCCTCTTTCACCTTGCCCAGGTCCGGCTGGTCGTCTTCTCTTTCTGCGAGATATTTCTCTGCTTCTAGGGCTGCTATACAGCCGGAACCTTTGTTTTTGGCAATTGTGAGTGATTTGGTTTTATTGAGGGGAATTTGGAAGAGCTTACCTGCACTGGTAATGGCCTGTCGATATCTTTTGTCTTGTACGTCTCCTGCGGCAAATACCCCGTCGATGCTCGTGTAGCTTGTGCCGGGTTTCGTCAATATATACCCATCCTCGTCGCAATCCACTTGCCCCTTGACCAGCTCCGTTGCTGGATCATGGCCCACCGCATAGAACAGCCCATTCGCCTCCATCGTCTCCTCCTTCTCACTCTTCACATCCTTGATCCTCAAATGCGTCATCAACCCCCTCGCCTTCTCCTCCCCCTTCACCTCGACCGCCACCGTGTTATACTTCACCTCCACCTTGGGATTCGCCAGCAGCCTCTTCGCCATCGTCTTGCTCGCCCTCAACACGTCCCTCCGCACCAGCACCGTCACCTTCGACCCGTACTTCGTCAGGAACATCGCCTCCTCGGCCGCCGAGTCCCCGCCCCCGATCACGACGAGCGGCTTGTTCCTGAAGATCGGCACCGCCCCGTCGCACACCGCGCACGCGCTGATCCCGTTCTGCCAGTACTTCTCCTCCCCCGGGAGGCCCAGTCGCCGCGCGTTCGCGCCCGTCGCCACGATCACCGCGTCCGCCGTGCACGCCGGCTCGTCCTTTCCCTCGTCGTCCTCCCACTCCCTCCATAGCCGGAACGGCCTCTCCTTCAGATCAAGCCTGGTGATCGTCTCGGTGACGATCTGCGTCCCGAAGCGCGCGGACTGCTCGCGCATCTTGTCCATGAGCTCGGAGCCCCCCACCCCGGCGGGGAAACCAGGGTAGTTCTCGACGTCCGTGGTGGTGGTGAGCTGGCCGCCGGGGGCGGTGCCGTTGGCGAGCATGCCCTCGTACAGGAGCGGGGAGAGCTCGGCCCGGGAGAGGTAGATGGCGGCGGTGTGGGCGGCGGGGCCGGAGCCGATGATGGCGACGCGGGTGTGTGGGGGAGTCATTTTGGAGGAGGAGGAGGAGGAGGAGGGTTGGGAAGTGGAGGAGAGGAAGGGGCGCGAGAGCGCGGTGGAGGGGGAGGACGAGGACGAGGTTGTGGGTGCCGCGGTGCGTTGGTGGGTGGTGGTGGAGAGAGCGAGGGGGAGCGTGAGGGAGGAGGGGAGGCGGTGGACGCGACGGAAGGCCGAGGAAAACAGTTTGGTAAAGTGTGTTTGTTGTATAGGGAAGAGGTGTGTCATAGGCTAGGTACTCAAGAAGAATCGAAGATAGACTGTGCTTTATGTTATAACCTTTGCATTCAGATCACTCAAGCTTTATAGAGAGTTCTAAGTGCAATTCTTGGGCAGATACTTGGATTTAAACGCTACGTGTTCGTTCGATATATCTAGAAAGATGCAGAAGCCGAGATTCCTCCATCGCCGAGGGATGTGTTTTGGACATTCCCGGATTAGGAATCAATGCCTGGCCAGGATCTAGAACACACCTAAACACTTTGAGACAAAACCAAATCGCCACCCGTGGATGATTAATTGGGCTTCATGGTGGATCTGGGGAGCTGTGGACTGCCTAATAATTCTCGCTGATCTGTCATCAATGTTCTTTCAAGCAATGAGATTACTTCTAGTTTCTGCTTTTTGAAGTGTTGCGTAGACACCACTTCCCCACCATCCATAGCCTGCTGTAGGCGCTCAATCGCTACGCTTCAGCAAGATGATACAAAGATGGTCTTGCTCATAGATGTGTTACAGCCATTCTCTGCGTTGGCCTTCCATATGACCTTTGCGTATGTTAGACGGCCTCCGCTTCGAATTCTGCCGGGTTGAAGTTGTCTGTTCGCATTGGTCCTAAAATCTGCAATTTCTCCCCTGCTTTCCAATTTAGTGTATGCTATCTTACGCCGACGACCTGGTAACGTTCGTATCAGATATATGTTGAGCTGTGTAGTCGTGTGAAAAGCAGATCTCGAGCAACCTGCTCGATATATCCCTGAATTCTTTTCCAAGACTTGTTTCCGGCATCTTGGATTTTGCAGCTAATCTCCAGATGATGGGACTTTCTCAAGATCTTCAAGGAAGCGATTCGCATCTAGAGCGAAGGATACGTTGATTCCCTATTCCCTGCTCTTTCCAACTCCGCGACTGAGCCTTGCATTGTCGTCGTTATTGGTAGGCGACCAGTTGATATTGTTGGCAGCTGAAGTGGCTCTGCTGAGGTGCCTTGCCGGGATAGCAGACGATACCTTCAACGTCAGTAAAACTAAAGGTCGGAGATAGTAACTTGAGACGCAGCCTTCCCTCCTTCTTCATATCTCGTCACGAAGAGGAGACTCAAATCTTAAGCCATCCTCCATAGAGTATGAGAATTCGGAGACCGTTGATTTGAATATTGCAGCTCACTCTGGCTCTTGGTCTTTGAATTTTTCCATCAATGCCTCAACATCTGTTCCACATCTTCTCGCCTTCTCCACCACCGCATTTGCCTTTCCTTCCACGGGCTTGTCGATCATCTTGCCTTCTAGAGCCCAGGCGCCGCAGCCACTCTGCTCAGCCTTTTTCTGTGCAATCACAACCTTCACAGCCCATTCAACTTCTTCTTGTTCCGGGCTAAACACCTTCTGCACAGTGCTAACCTGCCCCGGGTGGATGCACTGCTTCCCGTTGAATCCCAGCCTCTTACCATCTCTGCACTCTTCGAGCAAAGCCTCCTGATCAGCTTCAGTTTTGAAGGATGTGCAGACCAGGTCGATCACAGAAGGCAAATTGAACACTCGTGCCGCGGTCACGATTGAGGAGCGAGCGAAAAGAAATTCACGAAGCGAGGGAGTGCGGGTGAGCGAAAGATCTAGCGCAAAGTCCTCGGCAGCAAATATAAGCCCAGAAAGAATGTCGGGAGCGGCGCGCGAGATTGCCGCTAGATCGGTAAGGGACCGAGCGGATTCAATCAGAGCGATGACACTGACCGGGGCTGCGTCTTTTGGGCGGAAGTGTAAGATCACATCGTTAATGAATGTCATGTCGCTTGGAGCATCGACTTTCGGAGCCACGATAGTGGTAAGATTGGGTGATCTCAGGACTTCAGTCAAATCATCGAGAGCTAGTCCGCTGCCGACGCTGTTGATTCGAACAGCGCGCTCGCCGATTGAGGATGGCTTAGGCTGATCTAGGGCGGCTCGAACAAGCGATCGGGCATTGGTTTTGTTGGAGGGAGTCACGCTGTCTTCGAGGTCATAAGTCACAAGGTCGGCTGTTAGGGTGCGAGATTTGTCCAAGTAGCGTTGGGAGGAACCGGGAACTACATGTTTTTAGCAAGGATGCCAATCGCGCATTGAGAAACAATACCGTAGAGGAGAGCCCGGCGAAGGGCATTTCGGGCTGCCATTATGATAGTCCCACGACCTTCCTCACCCTAAATTGGTGAGGAATCTGGAGCAAGGAAGGGGGAAAGTCTTCAGAAAAAGAATCCGCGGCAAAGCAGGATCACAACAGCATAGCTAATATGTATGTCGCCTTAATGAGCGAAGTCCCACAATTCTCTAGCAAAATGATCGTTTGGAATATGACGCTGAAACCCTTGGAAGTCTTTTGTCATCTGATCTGGATATAGAGTGCGGAAAAGCTCTTCCAGAGCTCAGAAAGTCGTACCTTGCGTACTCCTTACAGGAGACACATTTTATTGGATGTAATAATTGGATAGCAGGTGGATGCAAAAGAGGGCCAAACGCTACAAAATGGAAGTACAGAAAAATTTACAGTAAACTCTCGATATAAGTAAGCGATCGCGGGTATGGTTTTAAGACCGTTGGGGGCTCCGAGGAATCGCTTTCAAAGTCTCAGCCTATATTCCTTGTATGAAATATCACTTTGGAGGTCGTCGAGTCGTTTTCGCAAGACTTTGTATCTCTGTGACAAAGGAGAGTCTTATGAAAGCCGTCGCTTATATCGAGGGTTTACTGTACATGCAGGCAGTAAAAAGCTCCATCGTGAGAACCCCGCATCTCCAATAGACGCGCTCCTCGCTCGAAGATTGATGCGGAGAGCTTGGGCCACTAATTAAGAGCCACATCACGTGATATCTGTACAGCTTCTTTCAAACCCGTGGTTGGGACCTCGAGCTCCTACAACTCTTCCCCTTTACGTTGCCAAAACTTACGATTCGCAACATGGCATAGCTGCGCATTGTTCGTGATACGTTCCTCGCTTTGCCATGGAGTCACAGGAATCAGGGGCGCTGAACTGGCGCCTGAGTGCGCATCCCATCACTCTCCTTTGCTACCTTGGCTTTCGAATAGGTATTTGCGCTGGCCTTTCCCTTCCCATGCCACCTGGGGACGCAAACAGCTGATATACCAATCCCCATTCAGGAAGCCTCCTCATGTACCTTTTCGGTGTCTGGTTCATTCGAAACTTGTGACAATCCCCCTCGCCAACTCGACCTTTCCTCAACTAACCGTTTACCAGCATTCTCGTATTCATTGTCACCCTCCTTCTCCTCTCCATCGACTTCTACTATCTAAAGAACATCGCTGGACGGCGCCTCGTTGGCTTGCGGTGGTGGAACGAGGTCAATACTACAACTGGCGACTCACACTGGGTCTTCGAGAGCGCCGACCCAAATACTCGTGTGGTCAATGCGACGGACAAGCGGTTCTTCTGGCTCAGCATGTACCTCACTCCGGCGCTTTGGATCGGGCTGGCCATTTTCGCGATGTTCAGGTTAGACAATGTGATTTGGTTGAGTTTGATCGGTGAGTCTGCTTTTGTTGCCCTGCTCAGCACCATCGGTTTTCAATGTGGTATTTCGCGGTATATTGTAGCTGACATTCCCGTACGCACAGCGATAGCGCTTATCCTTACAATTACGAATACGGTGGCATTCTCTAGGTGTGACAAGTTTAGCCAGGCGTCGAGCATTGCAAGTAGGGCTCTGAATACGGGAGGATTTGCCAGCAACATCGCCGGGAACATGATAGGTAGATTATTTAATCGTTCATGAAAGGAGCGGATCGTTGAGTCTTGAGGAAACCTGCATTAGGGAGTTTGGCGGGACATTTGGTATTGCAGAGGTGTACGCTGGTATCATCTATCTACAAAACTGGAGATTTCCGGGATTCCGCGAATAGCATTGCATCCAACGAGGCCGATGTAGTTTCTCAGGGGTATATTACACATACCAAACACGTCCATCTAAATTCCTAAATTCCGCAAACGCCTTCCTGCCCAACATTATTTGACCAAATACTCCCTCAACCGTAGACACTCGGTCAGAAATTCTTCGAAACTCATAGTTATGTATCCGTCCCGGTCATCGTCATAACCCTTGAAAACGTCTGTCAACCTCTTTATGCTAATGCAAGCCTGCACAAACAGATCGAAGCTCATTCCCGACGACCCACTCGGCCTTCTACCCGCTTGTCTGCTCACCGTGAACGTAGTGTATAGCAATCCGATAAAAGGCTGGCTTAGACGATACCCAAACGCTGCGAGCGCCTTGGTGAATTCGCCAAGCGAGATCTTCCCAGATCCGTCTTCGTCAAACCGCTCGAATAATTCCCGCCAGGAAGCTAGGAACCTCCATAGGGACACAAACTCGTCGTAGTTGACGCTTCCCTTGCCGGCCGCGTCGAACATCTGCATCATCACCCGGATGGTGTGGGGATCGAAGGAGGTATAGTCAGCATTGACGAGGGCAGAGCCAAGCTCCGCTTCTGAGAGGGCACCAGTGTTACTGGCATTGGCGGCGCGGAAGAGGGGAAAGAGGTCGGTACTGTCGGCAGCCGGAGGAGGCGCGGGAGAAGGTGCTGGACGTGGAGTACGGGATTGTTGGGGTGGAGGTGGGCCAAAGCCATAGTTCTGTGGTGGCGGAGAATGCAGGCGAGAGTAGGCGGATTGAGCACTGTTAGGAGCAGGAGAGCTGTGCCCGGATGAGTAGCTGTGTTGGGTCTGGACTGGATGAGGTTGAGCTGGGAGGGGTTTGGTGTATTGGCTTGGAGGTGGATTTAGGCTGTGAGGGGAGACGCGGCGAGGAGGTGTTGGAGCCGGAGAGGTGGAGCTTGGTCGCTGCACTTCGAGAGCGCTGAGTCGTTGAGCAGCTTCTTCAGGTTCCGCATGACTAGAAAGGAGACATTAGCAGTGGGGGATCGAGCATGCGAGTGAGACACCTACGCTGGCAGCGCATCTGGATTGAAGGTCTTGTTGTACGCCATACCGCGAACCTGCGAGAATAGCGATATTCGTAAACTTAGATGAGAAAGGAGATGGACCAGAGACAAGCCAAAGGTCGTCTTTAAGTTGTGGCCCCAGACATTTGAGTCAAAGGTGGCTGTGTCCGGATCAGGGAATTTTGACCTTCAGGTCGTAGGATCCTAGCAAGGCGTAAATGGGGGACGAGCTGCGTGCGCAGAATGGTCCGTGACAACTTATTTTCGGTTGGACGAGGGTTAGAGCTTGATAGCGTGGCGGCTTGCACTGGGGACCGTGGTTTGTGGGCCTCTGCCCAGCCTCGTGCAAACTGTTAGATGTCGTCAACAAGAGGACAGCTACGAGTGGCCGTGGTCACTGAGGGGCCGCATCAGCCGGTGCTAGATTGGTCGGGCCTGTGCGCCTATGAATATTAGACTTGGTGGTTGAGCTTCCAATGAAAGCGTTCTTGACGAAGGGTATGTATCTAACTCGCGGTTGAAGGGAGAAGTCTGAGGACCGGAAAAGCGACCGTTGCTCATTTTGGATGAGTGCCGGCTGGAGGGGGAAAGGGGCACGCTACTCATCAGCAGCTAGACACGCCCCCTGAATTTTCATTTCACCATTGGTTCATATTCTGCAGTATAAAGGCACCGGCTGTTCGGGTACTGATATGCTTGTTTGTGAATACGCTGACATCTGATTGAAGCATAGCCCTCCAAGTCTCCAGATAGCCCTTAGCTGCGATTCTGGAACTTTATCAAAGGTCGAATCATCCCCTCCAATACATGGCAAGAAATCGATGTAGTCTCGCCCTCATGGTACTATAGGCTTCGCCTGACTTCAACATTAGGATACATCCAAACCTGCGGGCGGCACCACGGTTACATTGGGACTTGTTAGTGTATTCGGAAATGCTGATCTTTCTGCAGGTTAGGAACATCGCCATGTCTGGACCCTTGTTCAACGAAGACTTCTGGTTATTTGGTTACGGGTCAGTGAACTGTGCTTCACAAATGCTCCGTATCCTCTTCAACCCGAGTCAATGTGGCTGACCTGCACTTGGCCTTCAGAAGTCTCATCTGGAAACCACCTCCTCATTTCGGTGAATACGGCTTGACTCTTCGAATTCGTGTCTGACAGCTGTTTGATTACCAGATAAGAGAGTGCCGGGTTATATTGTGGGCTATGTACGACGTTTTTGGCAGGTAAGGCAGATCCCGGCCTACCTCGCGCATTCTGATCAGTGTCTAGGCAAGGTTCGTCTTCAAGAGTTGCCTCTAAATACCTTAGATGAATGACTCTGTCGAAGCGAGGATCATCGAGGAACACCACAAGCTCCAGGACGAGTTGTCACCCTAATTGAGAAATCTTTCTGGAACACGCTGTCAGATCCTGCATGTTTGGAAACCGCCATTTTTGCCCGGTCGGTATGACTAATTGCAGGTCAGCAACGTGACACAGAAGGGGACCGAGTCTGGGGTGTGGCGTACCACATTATCCCCAGCAAAGTCAAAGAAGTCCAAGAGTATCTGGACATCAGGGAGATCAATGGATATAGTATCCAATACACGCCTTTTCATCCCGCTAACGCCGAGCGCGATGCTCTACGATGCTTGGTATACATTGGCATGCCGGACAATCCCCAATTTCTTGGAGCTTTGTATCCTCAAGATGTGGCGGAGTGCATCAGCCGCAGTAGCGGCCCCAGCGGCAACAACCAAGACTATCTCTTTCAGCTCGAGGAAAGTTTGAAGGATTTGGGAGAGAAAAGTGGAGATGAGCATGTCAGTGACCTGGTCCGAAGAGTGAAAGCTTTTTCTCCGAACTCGAAAGACTCTCGAACAGCGAACGGTCTCCGTCTTCACAAGGTTGGCAGTACCGAGGAACAGGAAGAAGTTGAAAAGGGTCTCTGAGAATGTTTAAAATATCGATTCATTTCATGTCGTCATGTTCATGCAATGGCGCCTGTCAACTTGCACAAGTGGTATCTGAACTATCGTGAGTATTTCGAATCGAGCAAATCCTTCCGCGAGACAATTTGGAACAAGAGATGTTTGAAGAAAAGAAGACGTTTCATCGCAGCTTCATTACTGCTGGCTGCCGCTGTATCCTTTTCTTGGTCAGAGCCATGAAATAAGCGCATGGATGGAAGCATACCTTGGGAGCCACTATACTCACCACCACCCCATCCACCACCGCCACTATAGCCGGTGCCACCATATTGACCACTGAAGCCACCACCTCCTCCCCCATGATATCCTCCTCTGCCTCCATATCCACCACCAGTACCCCCACCCCTGGATCCGCCCCTAGGAGCGCCCGTGGCTCGTTCGATAGAGGGGTCAACACGTATCTCACGGCCATCGAACCTGGTAAAGTGAGCTTCATGACGCGCATGCCCGACTGCTCATACTCACTCGGTCTTATTCATCGCAGCACGCGCGGCATCGGCTTCAGCCTGCGTGGAAAACGTGACAAATCCGAAGCCTCTGCTCCTTTTGGTGTCCTTGTCCCTAACAACCTCCTATAGGGACAGAGTCAGCCGAACCCACGTTCTCACAAACAACGGCAATCTTACAGCCTTCAAAACGGTGCCAAAACGCCTGAAGCCGTCGAGGAGGGCATCATCAGTGGTGTGCCATGCCAGGCCCCTATCTTGCGTTAGCTGAATCGGTCAGGGACATACACAGCGGCGACGAAATACCCAATAAAAAGCTTTGCCATGGAAATATTTCGTACGTTCCTTGATGAAAACTCGTCGAAGTGATAATCGCAAGAAAGTTCAGTGAAATCTGCTTTTGTTGGAATCAAAGATCCATCTATCGACGCAAGACCTTGGACAGATCTTGACTACATACCTGGGCCGGGTGGATCGCCCCGGGCCGATGTTATCACTATTACTTTGCTCCAGGAAGAATCTGGTATGGCCCTCACCAAGCTGGAGCTTTTGGGCAGTCTTAGCGAAAGAGGGGCTTCGGAGGAGGACCCGGCGGCTGAACAAGTACTTGAGACTCGCTCACGTTGGTACCCTGGCCATACTACCGACAGAAGACAAGGCAAATGTGGCAATGCGCGGGCTCGCTGCAAGACTGAATGACAGGCAACCAAGCGCCGCAAGGTCGCTAGACGAACTTGAAGTACGCTAACTGCTGACAGAGCATGCGATACGTGCAGAGGATACCGGCCTGCTCCAAAACTAGGAGGGGTGATGGCACGTCTGTCCGACACAGTCTGCTAGTTGGTTGTTGGGAGTATGGCTGCGAAGATAGGCCATTGGGTGGTCCACGGTTCATGATGGGGCTACGACTGCCGGGGTCGACCAGCATTCCTTATATGCCAGAGTCCAATTGCACGCCTTGAGTGACCTTTGTGCCGCTGGCTCCACTTCCCATCCAGCCCGTATCATCTCAGGCTGGGAATTTAAGGATGCTTGATGTTACTGACGGCGCACCGTGGGCATAGCATCGCTATATCACTCGCGAGTTATAGGGCCAGCCTTACAGCCAAGGGCTGCAGCGCAACTGAAACGATCAACCAGACTGCACCGTTTGACGCAAGGTTAGCCCGCAGCAACGTCTTTGCGCAGTAGCAGCCTTTGTCCATGACACAAAGCTCTAGCTTCCCGAGGAGGAACGCCACCCTACCCGGGCCCATGGTTGGCTGGATAGGTAAGGCGTGTATGGAAGCGGCCAGCGTCTGCTCGTCTGACTTTACCGGCGCTGTATCACGTCGGTGTGATGGTGTGGACGATAAGTGTCCAAAAATGATGATCTATCTTCATTCGTCATGGCCGGGTGGCTGCCCCGCTTTATGGCAGACTTCCGGGAGCTACGCTGACGGTTGGAAAATATGCCAGATTGACATGACCTTTGCTGGAATAGTCCCAGATCAACCTCCTCGTGGATTCATGGGCTGCCTGACCAATGGATCCCGCGCTCGTCGCCCTTCTCGTGGTCGCCGATAACAGCAACAGCGCTTTGACTTTTGCCTTCGGCTGGCAGGTATCATCCAGACCGGCGAGTATTGTTCAGAAGTACAGCAGCTCCCGCACTAAGGAAGGTAGATGCATAAGGGATCACCACGGCTTCCAGGATAACCGCATCAACTTTTCGAAGCGTGCTCAGCCCTACGAGCAGCATGCACTACGTCGAACTTCCCTGACCGGCAAGGGGACAACCGTTTTAGTGCAATGTTCGGAGTATTGCGAAAGAAACCCTTCGACGCCCATTCGCCACCAATGGCCGTGCCATCTGCAGAGACGGATCTCTGCTTCGTATCGAGACTGCCGCTTGGAAAATGCCCGGGGATCAGACAACAGGAGACCTTGCGAGTGGTTTACCAGCAACTTTGTCGGCCGCAGATACGGCTGGATTTGTTATAGATTGGAGCCCGAATAAGATTTGCCATCAAGGATGATGACCAAGACTAGACAATAAAGATGTTGGTAATGGCGTTAAAATCTCCGCGGATCATTTACGCGCCCCAGAAGATGACCCTGATCTGTCGTGGTATTCAAGATTGTTGTTTCCTTCACGTCATTTTCTACGCAGCCTAGCGCCTTACTCGTGGTTTCGCTTCCTCGTGCCTTCCATCGCTGCTGTCCTACCATTGGCAGTTCCGCCCTGCTTCATATCATGTGTTTCCCCTGTAAATCACTAACGATGCGGTCTTCGCATTGTGGGGACTGCAGTGGCAAATCAGTATGGAGCGAAAGGGCCAGGCGGAATTTACACCGCGCGAATACGTACAGCGATGGCTAAACAGTGCAACAGCTGATCTCCTTCGCCCTCCCGTCTCGACCCAACCTTCTACTCGCGTCGAAGATTCTACAGAGCGGTATACTACCGAGAAACCCTGCCCAAGCTTTACGGCGCACGCCGAGACAGGAAAGCCCGCTAATTACAACCCCTGCTTTGAGGTAGACATCGTTGAAAACAAAGCCCAAAATGAAGAGTCGGCCTGTTCTCGGAGCGGCGGACAGCGCATACGTCCGCAGAACCGAGACAGAAGAACTCGGAATGGCTACGACGGCGAAATCTACGAAAAGAGGCCAAGGCGCAAGACGAGGGAGGACAAATATGATCTGAAGGCTGTCAAAAGTCTCAAACGCACTGCAAGAGATCATGCAAGTGGCCGAGAGTCCAGGCGAAAGCGGCGAAAGAAATCCGGTGCTACCATCAACAACCAATTTCAAGCGCCAAACGTCCCGCAGGAGCGTTTAAGTGTACGTTATCGCTTCTCTGCGAGTTTGTGCTGCCTGCTAATGAATTTCAACTGCGAAGTTGAGACCGAACGCTGCACCAGGTCTATTTAGAAAAGGACGGGCGTCCTCTCCACAAAGAAGGATGGACTGTGCGCTCAGCGGTCTTTTTCACACCTTTCGCGTGCTAACATCCTCCTAAGTACCAGATTTGTCATTCGCTGAGATGACTTTCCTCTCAAAGCGCAAAGACGTGAATGAAGATAAACCTCTGAAGCAGAAAGAAGTTCAGCTCTCGCAAAAGAAAGCAAAAAAGCAAGCAAGTAAGGAGATGTCCGATTACTTTTCGAGACCGATCACAGAAAACCTTCCGCGCAACAGCCCAGAGTCTCCGCGTGCCCCGCGATCCCGATGTCCTCGTGCACTATCGTCTCACTTCACAAGATCGGCCCCGGCGCCATCACGTGAGAGCCGACAAAACGAGACTTCACCAGTACAATCACAACGGCATACAGAACGCAAGTCCGAGCACAAACCTAAAGCTGAGGGCTCCGCTTACCCTTATGGTATGGTTCTAGCCAAGCAAAACAATTTTCAAAGACGCGAAATGCCTGAGGTGCACGAAATAGCTCCACTGTCAGCTTTACGGAAGAGACCTTCGTTTTCAGAGCACCAACCCTCTAACAAGCGCGATCCGAGAAAGAGTTTCGATGGGTTGCTCAGCTCAAGGTATGACACTCCACAGGGGAGTAGTGTCAGCGACAAGTCTCTTGAGGCTTTGGCCAAGGAGCGCTTATTTTCATACAATACGGATGAACGACGTTCTAGCAACAAGTTCAATGCGAAACACGACGTATCCTACTCACTGGAAGATTTGAAAGACCTCGCTCGTCTTTCCAAACTCTTTGATGCAGACGCTCACGACTCCTCGGAGAGGCCTTGGGACAGACCGTGCAGAGACAATATGAAAAATCAGCAGTCAGTCTTGATTAAGCATAAGGCCGTACAGTCAGAGCCGGAATACAGGCAAAGAGCACGTCACCTAACCTCATCACCTCACAGTCCTGGGCTCTCTAATTGCCAAGACAGCCTGGGGGACCGAATAGATACATCTGGGCCACCAAGGTATATTGGCGACTTTGACATTAGCCGTAAACAAGTGGACTCGCTTCTTCAACCCCCTCTCCCTATCCAAGTAATCTCGGATTCACCAATATACCGAGAACAACTAAGCGAGACTTACCGCCGTCACATGTCTTGCTCGCATCCATCACCTTGCAGCAATGACAATGCAAACGCAATCCATCCTTCCCACGAGCCTCCACTGCGATGTGAAAGATATCGCCTTGACACACATGATTCAATTCGAACCCAAAATTTTAACATTAGCAAGTTCGATTTTAGCCAATGTGATTCCAAGGACGTGCAAGCACTGAAATACGATCTCCATCCTCTTGCTCTGCAGGACCTTTTCCATGAAGCTGAGACATTATCACAGCCACGAAACAAGATGATTCATGACTTTCCTATATCTCCTCCCCAGGTCCTGAAGACACGAGATGTTTCGCTTTCTAATGATACCGAAGATTCTGCGTACCTAGATGCAAAAACAGCCATCCGGCCGAGGTACATTACAAATGATTCGCTTTTAAGATTTGATCATCTAGGCCCTGACCATTGTCATTACGAAGGCGAAACGTACGGGATTGCTCCATACGGTTGTATACCATCAAGTGCCATGCAGGAACGATTTCCTGCAAATGAGATCCGTTGGCACAATACGTTATTGCATACCAACCAGGCAACGGACTCTGACAGGACGGATACACCCCCTGACTTTTGGTATCCGCGGCTATCATATTGACTCTGAGTGAAGGCTAGGCCGCGTTCTCTCATGAAGATATCCACGATGACAAGTCTGGATTGGGTTTCATTTGATGTCCTAGTGTATTCCGTCTAGGCACGCAAGACTTAGAAATACCTATTGCACCCAAGTGATTTGAGGTAGTATATTGCCCACTTGCCAATAGACGATCTTTCCCTGGGTTAATAGCAGAATAGCTTGTACTAAATAAAACTTGATATTCAAGGTCGATACCTTGCCAGACCAAATCACAAAAGCTGTTTACGTAGGACAGCATTTTTGCACATCCAAGGACCTATCAGAATGAATGTTTCCACTATCTCGCTTTGAATGCCGAAAGCATCGTGGTGTTCGGATGCTTAGCGAGAATGGTTCCGCCCAAGGACTCCTTTGTAAGGGAACACGCTTTCTGACTCATCAACGCCGCGCATAGCTTTCGCATTGTGTCGCTACCGTCGGCTATCATCCTCTAGTTGACCCGGTGCACCCACCTGCAAGCTCGCATCCACAAGCATTCATCATTCAATTGTCATTCGCTAACTTTGTCCGTCAGCTTCCATGATTCACACTGCATGTTTCATCTCGGTCTGAAATCGGACGCTGCCCCTTTGCCACAGCTGCTCAATTCAGCGTACCTTCTTTCCATTCCATGATCTTCGCCAGAACCGTAGTGATAAAGGAAACGATGATCTGTTCCTCTACCATTTTGAAGATGGAGATGCCTTAGTCTCACTTGCACTGCAAATTTTGGCAAGGTAATCAGTTTGATGAAAAAAGGGTCTATACTTTGGATCCCAGACATCCGTACCTTTTTGCTTTAGACTGAGGTATCTGTCAGGATACATGTAAGGAGATATCCAACCACTGTTAAAGCATAATGCTGAGTCAGATAGCAGCTTCTCCACGGTTAAGCATTCATTGCAGTCAGCTGCCATGATCCCTGAAGGGAGCGAATGATACTGATCTATTGGCTCGGGCTCAGTGTACGATCACAATTGAAGCTGACAAAGCTCGATAAATGGAGATCGTCTACGTGCAATGCCCGGTAATTCCACTCAAAGCTCTTAGCTTTACCTCTCAGTAAAGACTAATCACGTGATTGGTAGCGTCATAGGTAGGTATTCTTCTGGTTGCCGGTACAACCTCTCCCCGCTCCGTCCATGCCTAAAATTTGAGCAAATTTCAAGCGGTGTAAGTTGCGAGTGAATAGCATCAGGCTCATTCAAGCAAACCTTCGATAGAGACCACGCTCTTCTTAGACTTCCACACAATGACATTTTCATTTGCAAGGGCTGACACTTTATCAGCGTCAAACATGGAGCGAAGCGCTGTTCTAGAGATCGTTGAATGATCTGCGAAGAGATCCGAACTCTGCAAGATTATCATGTTTAGATCGATATTCACTTCACTTGGGCAGGTACAACTTCCTCTGCCAATTACGACATCCTTTCGCCATGGACGGGACACACTTACCCCCTTTGCCGACTGTCCTTGCCTTGTAATTGTTCCTTTGAGGTCTGTTTTTCGCCCTTTCAACGTCCACTCGTTCTTCTCGCTATCTCCATATCCACATCCACATACACGTTCATACGCTGCATGCCATATCACACGGCTGGTGCCTGTAATCTTTCTTTTATCCGCTCTTGGAGTCTTGACATTTCCTTTACCACATTCTTCTTCATTTAAGTAGCCTTAATCCGCCACTAGACACCATGCCTCCGGAGAAAACCATGCCTTCGAAGAAAACCATGCCTTCGAAGATACCCGCGCCTTCGAAGATACCCGTGCCTTCGAAGAAACCCATGCCTCCGGAGAAAGTCCCAGGGGAGGAGCCAGCTGAGCAGGAGAAGCAAGGCATGAGCCAGGACGTCGCATTTGAAAAGAAGGTTTGGCACTAAGAGTCCCTTGAGCTGATGCCGCGGAGCTTTCTCACAAGACGCAGAAGGTCGATAAAGGCGGGAAGGACAACCCTGAGCGGCCGAGAGCATTTTCACTGCTCAGCGTTGCCTTGAGACCAGACGCTCCGGCCGGAGCCATTCCTCTCACGGGCGAGGAGAGAAATTTGCATAGTATGCCACAACCTGCGCCGAATCTCGAGCAGTCTCCTCAATCAAACAGCGGCCATCTCTCTTTAGGATCAAGGATGCCTGAGATTCAAGCCCCATCTCGCCGCTCTCCGAACACGGAGAAGACCTCAAAAGATGAAGCAGTCCTGCCTAAATCTTCAAGCAAGCCCAAAATCAAATCGAAGAAGAAAGTGATTATAGGGTATCCAGCTAAAGATACTCCGGAAGGGTATCCAGATGAAGATACTACCGGTGACATATTCTATTTTGAACAACATGAAGACGAACAAAACACGCCGGGAAAGGAGCCAAGGCATGTACCTAAAAGGGTGCTTGAAGCGAATGAGAGATTTGATCTTGAATACGGCAAAGGCAAGCAGAAGGAGGCTAAGGGGAATGAATGACTGGGGTTAATGAGTGCGAGTATGTCCAAGAAATTGCGGATTCCCCCAGTGCATGGGCCTAAAAGTGTTTAATGGCGCATGTTGTTTGGGTTGGTTAGTACAGTCAAAGCTTGATATTAGTAGTTGTTAACTGAGATGGTATATCCTTTTGATTGAATTTTGGCAGTCAGGGATATCGCCATGGCCTCCCCACCTTATGGTACATCTCCAAAATTTCTCCCTCGATGAAAGCTTTCCTAGCTGGTGGCGGTTGCCCTGTTTCCTGCAGGATAAGACGTCGCAACAGCCTACAGTAAATTCTCGATATAAGCAACCGATCGCGAGTATGGTAAAAGGTCCCCAGGGACTCGAGGAATCGCGTAAAGTTTCAGCGCAATGAGCGCATATTTATCCCTTTGAAATGCTATTTTGAAGGTCGTCGAGCCGGTTTTGTTAAACTTTGTATCCCTGTAACAAAAGACAGTCTTGTGGAAGCTGTTGCTTATATCAAGGGTTTGCTGTAGTGGATTCCACATCGAACCTTCTGAGCTCTATGAGAGCGCGCGTGTCATGCCGATTGGTCAACACAGAAAGCTTCGGTGATGCCTTGATTCCCCAACTCCTTCGAATATTCCTTAACTTCATGCTAAAGATTGGTTTGAAAAAGCGAATAATTTTCGTTTCGACAGTTTATCGAAGTCACAACTCAGTTCTGATTTCCATGCAAATTTTTTCAATTTTAAAGAGTTCGACTCGCGTGAAAAGAAATAAAAACAACACTAAGCGTTCTCCGAGGCAATCAATTGGGAGAATGGCGCAAGGAAGGGCTTGGACACCCAACCAATGGCAGATAGCCCTGGTGTGCGGCTTGGCTGGAATCGAATTTCGCGATATTGTTCTGATCACCGCTCTCCGTCCAATTTCTCCTCTTGGCCTTCTATCCACTCCACTTCCCGCCGTTTCAGGTTGAGATTCACACCACCCGAGATCCCGGCCCCGCCTGAACTCCAGGGAAAACAATCAAAAATGCCATTTCGACTTTGCTCGCTAGAGAAGGGGGGTGCGACAAGTGTGCAGGCCCATAGCTGGGCGCCTGTTTGGTCTAAGTATTGCCTGTTTCGTTTCTTATCGTCTCTTCTCTTTCCTTCTCTTTCTGCGCTTCTTTAACAGCAAGCTTGCTATTATTCGAAGTTTCCGACCAGCGAGTCTGCCATTCTTTCACCTCCAGAATCCTGGAATTACATTCTTTACACTCTTTTAGTCTCTTAACATTCCTTCATTCATTGTTTTGCCCTTCTTCTTGACCTTAGTTCAGCAGAAGCATTGTTTCACGCAGCTACAGGAGGAAAATGAAATTTCGAAGTCTTGCTCTTCTTGGCTTTGCTGCCTTGCAATCGTCCACAACGCTTGCTCAGGGCGAAATCGGCGAATGTCCCGCAGGCTACTCCATCTCGACTTCAATCATCACTGTGACTGCAACTCCTGAGCCAACACCAAGCATTGGAACAGACGAATGCCCTGCAGGATATTCAATGTCTGTCTCAATCATCACCGTAACTGCTACTCCAGAACCTACTACGACCGTCTATTCGACAAGTTACACGACTACGACGGCAACGGTCGTCGCTGAACAAGGAAACGGTGTGCAAACACAAGTTGCTGGCTCGGGAGCTGCTCCGGCTCCCTCTTCGCCGGCTACCGGCAGCGACTCTGATCCAGGCGCTGCCGGTTCGTCTGCTGCAAATCCTCCTTCGTCCGCTGCCTCTGCGTCGTCTGCTCCTGTAGGTTCAACCAGCAGCTCCGCAGCTGCCCCTGGAACGACAATTGGCGCCCAGAATGCTGGGCAGGCCACATTCTATGGTGGTAACGTCGCTGGTGGAAAGTGCTCGTTTAGCACGTACACGCTACCGTCGGGAATGTTTGGCACTGCACTTTCAGACGCGAATTGGGACTCAGCTGCCGATTGTGGAGCTTGCATATCGGTGACAGGACCTAATGGAAACAGCATTACTGCTATGGTGAGTTCCCTACCATCTCACTATCACAGAATGAAGAGTTTAACAGTGTATCTCAGATTGTCGATGAATGCCCTGGATGCGGCGACAAACACCTCGATCTCTTCTCCGACGCCTTCGCTCAACTCGCAGATCCATCCACCGGCGTTATTGACGTGACATGGTCTATCGTAGACTGTGGCATCACCTCGCCGATTTCTCTCGTCAATAAGTCCGGCGCAAGCCAATATTGGTTCAGCATGCAGGTGGTCAATGCCAACACGCCAGTGCAAAGCTTGGATGTTAGCACGGACGGTGGAAATACCTGGCAGCCGACTACGAGGGCAGACTACAACTTCTTTGAAATCTCAAGTGGAACTGGAACGGATACGGTGGACGTCAAGGTTACGGGCGTAGATGGAAAATCCGTGGTTGTTAACGGAGTCAGCGTTGCTAGCGGATCTTCCATGGCGGCTACGTCAAACCTGTCATAATATTGAAATACCATGGAGATTCCAATCTTTTCCGTACGCTCAGAATTGTAAGGCTGATTAATGGTCATTGGTGACATCTTGTGCAGCGCACGGTTTGAGAGGCGACTACAACGGCTTTTGTGGGCTGGCACGTGCATATGTACACTTCTTTCGCCAAATATAGGCTCAGCCAAAGCTCTTGACCTTTACGATGCAGTAGAGAGTCTTAGAACTGACCAAATCCCAACTATTCAACTGTACCGCTCTTACTGACGAAGAAGTCGGCTAAGCTTCCCTGCAAAAGATTTCTCCACGGAGCGTGCAGCCATGGCGCCATTTCGATCATCTTCCAAGAAGACTTACGTCTACCACTGACAACATGAAACTCTGAGCTCCTACACCCATACTACAGCCATCTGTGGGACGCCAAGAAGCGCGGCCTCGAATGTGGTGATACCATGACGTAGGTGTGGAATACCTTTTCTTGTCTTTCGTCTTCATGCCTTAGCAAGCCCACTTACTACCCGAACCTTATCTCCTTGCCTTTTCCTTTCGCGCGAAGTCTCTGGGTTTTCTTGCGAGCTTGAACCTCAATCTTCTTCTTGCATACCACAGCTTCGTAGCGCGACCACCAGATACTCTCCTGTCTGTGGACAACAACATCGACCATGTCTGACCACCACCATCAAGCCATGCACTCTACAGGCCGTGGAGGTGAGTTGCCGTGACGTCGTCGCATCCTGCCCTTTGTCACTAATATCCTTTGCAGGTCAAGGAAACATTGGACCTAGCGAAGGAGAGTAAGTGGTCCAACTCACCTTTCCACCGCGACCTCCGCAGCAGGTCCCCATACAGTAAACCCTCGATATAAGCAACAGCTTCTAGAGGCGAATCTTCTGTCTCGTCGATACAAGATTTGGTTAAAACTACTCAATGACCTCTAGAAGAGTATTTTAAAGAAAATCAAAGTTGATGAGATTTAACAAAGATATTTTTAGAGCTCTCTGAGACTTTGAGCCGTATATATATCGGTTACTTATATCGAGGGTTTACTGTATTATTCGAGCATCACATCTCGCAGAGTACTTATGGCCTGTTCGCAATAGATATGTTGATACCGGAATCATGCGCGAAGGCCCTGCCGGTGACCAAGGCACCGGCCCTTATTCGAGTGGCGTAAGAAACACCGACCCTGGAAAACAATCTCAACTGCGATTACTAATCCATCAGATATAGCGCGGTGGCGCAGGCAACATTGGCGGAACTCCCAGGAGCGGAACTCCCAATATTGAGCGGCAGACGCAAGGCGACCAGGAATACGCTAGCGAGGCAGATCTGCGGCCATCCATGAAGGAAGACCACCATGTGGGAAGAGGCGGCGCGGGCAATGAGGTTCATGAACACCCGCATGGAGAACACCATGGAGAACACCATGAAGGGCTGGTGGAGAAGATCAAACACAAGGTTGAGGATGTGTTGCATAAGTAAGGGGGAATGATGTTAGTATGTGAGATGGGAGCGAAATAGTAGAAGATATGTTCTTTGACCTTCTCTAAGGGGCCATAAGAGTATCATTCCAGATCAGTCCCAGACGGCTTGAATATATTCTCAATAATTCCTATAAGATCAAGTCTCCTAAGACATTAGCTCTCTAACAATACCATTGTGGTCATACGAGATTTTATCTATGTGAACCACGAGTCACGATTCTCAAGGTCGGCATTGTAGCTTTCTACTATATGAAAATGCTGTCGGCTAATAGGTGGCTAGGACGTTATCGCATCTGATTCCTTCCGCAATGAATAATAACCAATCCCACGATCTGTGGCACAGGCGGCACAATGGCGCACAGGCAACTCGGCGCACCGAGACTCTTTAGGAAAGGCCTACGAAAAGACGCGCTAAGGCGGTGTTGGGTAACACAGGCCGCTAAGCTCCCGGGCTATCAACTTCCCAGCGCCTTGCAATCACTGTTTACAACTCTCAACGGCTTCCGCGGGTGCACGGAAGCATTCACTGGCGGCCTGAATTGACTCATCTAGATCCTTCTGCGCTTCTTCTGTGGTCTTCTACATACTCTCCCTCCTGCGTGTTGACTTGCATCTCTGTCCGAAGGCCCAACACCTTTTTGTCGCCCCCGCGCTGGAGCTTAGCAAGCTCTCACAGACTCGACATACTCTTCAAAGCATCCGTGTCGCATCTGCAGAAAGCCTTCATTACAGCAAAGGAAAGACTTTCATGAGAGCTGCGCGTCTGTAAAGCCCATTTTTGTCTCCTTGTAACCTCTGTCAATCATCAAACACAACCAGCATGGCCGCTGCACCCAAAAAGCGCAAATCAACGGCGCTCAATGATGACGACAAGGCGACAAAGAAGACCAAGAAAACCAGCAACAGCTCTTCAAAATCAAATACAAATGGCGTTCTCCCACCCGTGTCGCCCTCCGCAACAGATGACACAAATCACGAAACCGAGAACGGCGAAGCTTCTAATACGGTTCCACAAGACGAGGAAATGCGGTTTAGAGTCGAATGCCCCGCTCACTCTGCCCCATCTGGTAAAAAGCGCAAGGGAAAAGTCGATAGGTTCGGCCCGTATTGGGAGGAGGATGAGAAAGAATACCCCAAGTTGAAGATTCAGTACGCCGTCAGGCCAGGGTCGGAATGGGAGGCCATGAAGATTTACAGAAATTTTATTGGTAAGTCCCTCCTATAGAGACAACACTGAAAGTCAGGTTCAACATTGACCTCTTCTCATGACGACAGTGGGCGAGCACAAATTCTCTATGGGCGAGCACGTCTTTATCAACCACCGCAAAAACGTGCCTCCGCCCACCAGCGCAGACGACATAGCTTTTGATCGCGATAACAACTGGATAGCCAAAGTCCTCGAAGTCCGTGCCTCAGATCCGCAGCACGTCTACCTGAGAGTCTTTTGGCTCTACTGGCCCGAGGAACTTCCTGGAGGGCGGCGCTTATACCACGGTGACAGCGAGGTTGTTATGAGCAACCATATGGAAATTGTTGATGCTATGACCGTGGCAGGCAAGAGTGATGTTTCGCGCTGGAAAGAGGAAGACGGCGAGGAAGAGCTCGGACAGCTGTATTGGCGGCAGACGTATAATGTACAGGGTAATGGGAGACTATCGGTACGTAAGACTTCGGAAAATGCTAAACTCTCACTTTTCGACGCAACTTCTTAACTTTTTACATCTTAGGAACTACGCCGACACTGCATCTGCGGAGAGCACTACAATCCCGACACCACCCTCCTCAAATGCCCCGACTCGAAATGCGGAATCTGGCTGCACGAAGCCTGCCTCCTCGACGGCATCCTCGCCAAGACGTACTCGGAGCAGGTCGAAAACGCGACCGTCGTGGCCTCCAGGGACGCCAAGGCCGAGGATCACTCCATCACGGTGGACACGACGCCCAAGAAGAAGACGAGAAAGCCGCTCTTCCCGACGGCGAAGCTGGCAGAGCTCGGTGGGTTAGCGAAGGAGAAATTGGGTTTTACCAGTGGCAAGAAGGCGGCGAAGGGCGGGAAGAAAAAGGACGACGACGTGGAGAAGCCGTGGGAAGGGAAGTTTAGAGCGGTGATTCGGCAGAGTGGTGGTGGTGGGGAGGGGGAAGGGAAGGAAGGAGAGGCGAAGATGGGGGTCTTTGAGATCACGGACGAGAGGGGCCAGGACCCGGAGGTCTGGGAGGAGAAGATAAGGTGTTTGAAGTGTGGGACGGCGTTGGATTGAAAGGGGCGGACGTATGCATGAAGAAGCAACGAAACGGGGTTGTGGTGGTTAGTAGATGTGGAGTAGAGTGAAGCGGCGACGGTGTCTTAACGGGCTGCCAGCAAAGAAGAAAACTCGGGAGTTGAGTTGTTTGTGTATGTTTCGGCTTTGTGGATTTTTGCTCCCTATTTTTTCGGAGAATATAGGAAGCATACACAGGGCCGGGCGATGTTCTTCTGAAGAAAAGCAAAGCAAAGCGAGTTTGTGTTATGTCGGGGCGGATGAGAAAAAACGAAAAATTCTGAGACTTGTCCTGGATTTTTCTCTGTTGTACGTCTGGTGTCTCAAACTTTTCCGGGGATTGATTGCCTTTATATGGGGGCCTATTTGTGAGAGCAACACTTACTTGCTTGTTATGTGTGTTTTGTGTTGGGGACGGAGGTGGTGGTCGTGGTGATTTTATTTGTATGTGGCTTTTTTGTTTTTTTGCTGTTTTCCGTGTTCCCCGATTTTGCTTTGGGGCTTTTTGCAATGGGTGTTGTCGGCCTAATGATTTGTCTTGTCTTTGGTTTTTTGATTTCTATTTTTATGCAAAAGGGGCTTTCGTTTTTCGGGGTGCGGCAACGTGAAATTTTTTTTGTGTTTTGTTTTTGCGAATGTTTATGTGGCCTATCTTGGTTAGGTGGTCGGGAGCGCTATATACGTTCTAGTCTGAGACTCTGAGTAGACTGTTGGGGCAGTTGAAATACAGCCTGAAATGAAAATTCAAAGTTCTTTACGAGGGTTTTGAAAGGGGATGTTGTGTGATTGACCACGTCCTGTGAGAGTGGAGCTGTGAGTTTGAGGGCGCGCGCTGGCTTCACTCCGCTTGCTTAAATGTGATTACCTGATGACGATTTTACGATTTGCTAAATTTAATGTTTGAACACCGGCAGCAGTCGGAAACGGTGAGGACTGTGCCGTGCATGTGGCACTTTCCCTATGTGGCAGGTGTGGAGAAGAAGGGTGAGAAATTGGGTTGAAGAGGGAGTGAAAATCCAGTGTGAATTAGGGCGTTTATGTTGCGGTTGTGCCGCAAATTATACCGCAGTATGTACCGCAAGATGTAATTTGCATTGGGAATTGAGGACGATTCAGATAAGAAGCTACGCGCTGGTTGAGGCTTTGGAAGGGACTGAATGATCTGTATAAGAAGAAAAGGTACTGGGAATCACTGCCGGTCCGGGTTTCATTTAGAAATCGTAGAACTGATGATCCTTTCACTATTTTCTAATGCCTCAGTATCCCATGGTCGGAACGTTCGAAAGCAGAAAACTTGTCCCATGCACAACTCTCGGATACAGTGCTCGACAACGACGACCTTTGGCCGTCGGATCCGATTCATGTAGCTTGGGGTTTCCTTCTTGTGCACTCACTGGAATGATGACCGTTCGGAGGCCCAAATTCCCAACCGCAGTTGTAGCGATCACAACCGTCACAGCGCGACAATGCACTCTTACCGAGCAGAAGTTGTGGCTGTGATTCTTCGATTTATCATTTGTATCTGGTAGATCATCTATCCGTTTCATCGGATGGTTAGCTCTTGCTCTTCAGCGTCGTCCCACCATTGTGGACCCAGTATTGTATCAAATTTGACGAGCCCAAGACGCCGCCATTCGCGAGACCTAGTTTTGGCCGCTTTTTTGGGAGCTGCAGATATCGGTTCTAAGAGTAGTCCAGAACCTGTTGATACTCTTAAGCAATGAGTTCTTATCGAACTCTGTGCCTTGGCCTTAGTTTTCCCATCCTCAGGCATTTCTGATATGTACTCGTATGTGTCGAGGAATGAGTCCCCGATCCTTTTAGGCTTAGGAAGCTTTATGAACCCTCGGACGATAGCTTTGCGAATCCCCAAATTGTCTTGCCCGGTCATCCGGTCATAGTTCCAAAATTCGAAGCGCTCTGTCCAATGATCATTCCAGAGCAGCCATCCCTGTTTCAGTTGCGCAGAAAGTCTCAAATACCCACTCGAAACTTCTCCAAAAGGATCTGGTCCAGCAGGCGTGGTTTGGCATTCAAGAATGCGCGCAAGAGCACTTTCGAATTCACACCGATACCAGTCCAACTTGTCACAGTCCATCGACGCCCACGACCACGAGGGAGCGCGATATTCTTCAGGCCTTTTCGCACCACCTTCTAAAGATGGCTCATGATACCAAAGCAGCGATTCGGGAAGGTGGGACTTCCATAGGCCGGCAGCGTAGTTATCTTGTTTTGTATCGGAGAGAACTTTCGAGAACCATCGAGCAAGGCCGGACAGCGCTGGTAGTTTATCTCGGGAGACGGATAGTCTGCGAGCTGAGTAATCTACCACTATCTGTATCCGCGATTCGAAGTATTCAGGCTTCGCGACCCGCCTCGAGATCTGGGAATGGTCAAGCAAATGGTCAATTTTGTAGGACCCCTTACAGCGTATCGACTGTGGAAATATCGTACTCAACTCAGGAACTGGGTGTTGCATTGTGCCGCTCTCATTCCAAAATAGGGTGCGGCAATCCCAAGACATTTCAACTGTGCCAAAGCTGAGTATCTTGGGAGATAGGAGAGTTTCCTGAAGAGTCCACCCTCTAAAATTGATTGCATCAGTTCCGGACGGAGTTAGCTCCAGAGGACCTCTGACGAAGCAGTCGTTACTAACTCCACCAAGATTGGTGCATTTTATTTTTGCCGTAGATTGAGACGTCCAAGATCTTTTGGCAAATAGACCATGATAGCAATCGGGTCCGGCTGCGGCTCTGATAGTGAGTTCTGCGTTAGAGTAGATGGATACCATGTGCGCAGATTGTTCCCTCCAATCTTCCTCTGAGTCTTGTAGTATGCATAGACTGTCAATCCACAAAAAATTTATACCTAACGCTCGGGAGAGTTCGCATGCATCTCTTATAGTCAATGGTAATTGTCCAAGTGGGATCCCATTTTCGCGGAAGCCAGATAAAGTGTGTTGATTGAGTACAAGGCATTGAGATTGATCTCCCCAGCAGTAACTTAGGGCCGTGTATTTTCCAATAATACTGTCTGGAACTACAAGACGCGCTAGAGGCTGATCTCCGTTGGAAACAAGCTCAATTAGTCGCTTTGGAAAGAATTTTGGTATCTCAAATTGCCTGCACTCCGCATGAGAGGCTGAACAGGACTGGTACCATGATTTAGCCAGCTCAATCATCTCCTTTTTGGAAGGATGGATCTCGAATCTTCTCCCAGGAACCAAAGAAGCAATGGGAGATTCTGTGCAATCGATATTGATGAGTAAGACAGCAAAATTTTTGTGCTTGAAGGCAGCATACCCGGCGAGACATATACACCTCCGAATGAATAGTCCGATGCCAAGCCACCTGGACCGTCTTGCAGCTTAATGCGTAGCACAAGGTTATGCTCGCCTCGTGAAACAACGTGAAAGACGCATAAGGGGCTCCGCTCAAAAGCTTCGTTGAATAGTAGATCAAATTTCCTCCTACAACTTTCTCTGAATTCGCTGCATGGATCTTCGAGGTCCTTGATCCCCTCATAAACAAGGTGACAGAAGTCGCAAATGGCGTCTAACGATCTCAGTTCACTGGGATTCTGATATATGCGGAACCCGGAGGAACGGTCTAGTCCCCAGAGAGATATGCTTAGCTTCTCGCATTTCGGACAAAGCATATCTGCTACCGATCCTCGTTGGAAAGAGTTCTCCGACAGATTCAGGTTCGAAAGCCTAGCTTCGAATTAGGAAGAAGCCCTGAGCGGCTCTCAAAGCGACACTTATATTACCTATTAATTCATGCTGATCCGAATGTGCTACTAGCGTTGAATTGGTCAGTAATCAAAGTTGAGCTCCTTCCAAGCATGGGGACTATTAGCGGATATACAAGGCTAGGGCTTCACAATCGGTCACTTCCTTGAAAATATCTTACCAGCTCTTTATTAGACACGGCGTAAGCGACTGCTGGCCTCTAGCACGTCATCAACTGTAAGTAACAGGCTGCTGTGGGCGACAAAAGTGAAGACTAAAAGTGAGGCTTCAAAACTCAACCGCGTGACAAATTAGAGGCCAACGCTCCTATTTCACGGGAGCCTTCCGCCGTCCTGAAAGATCGGCGAGGTGTCCCGGCGTACCTATCACTGGGGGTTGCCGGTCTGAAGACATGGACGTAAGGCTGAGAATGCCCAGAATGATTCTCATAGGCGTCTCCCGGTTATCGGACAGTGGACAGCCTAGAATTATCACCCCAAAAATGGCACGTGACTCTAGGCACGTGTTCGCCTTTCTATCTCTGAGGGATGGGGTTCAGAACGAGAAAAGGCTCATGTTTAAAGGTTCAATTTCGAGAATTCTCTAATGTATCTACTTCAATGCGCGAATCTGAAATCTAGTCGTTTATTCCCCTCATCCGTAGTATTGTCAAGATATTCCTCACGTTGCTCTTGACTCATCGCGTTCCACTTCTTCTCCCTTATCTGGTTCTTCCACACATAGTAGATCTTTGTGCAAATGAAAAGCGCGATCGCCAAGATATTGATGCCAACCAGAATTCCGTTGCCGCGATGGTACAGAGGCTTGTCGTCCGTTCTGTAAACGTTGAAGCCGACCACGTCGCCACATTGTACCATCATGTTGTAAAGCGCCGCCGAGACGGACCTTGTTCGGACGGAACCTGAGTTGCGCGATGCCCAAGCGACAATGATGGCGTGCGTGTATGGGTAGCTAAGCAGGACGGTCACCAACGCGAAAGTGCCCCAAGCATCGGTGTACGTTCCAGGCCACCATCTGAGAGCGATGATGCATGGAAGGGTCCAGATATTCTGTATCATGGCTATCAAGGATCTCTCACAAACGTATTCGCTTATCCACGTTATGCCGAGAAGGGTAAGGACACCGGCAACTTCGCAGGGAATAGCGAGTAAATTCGTGTTGAAGGTGCTGAAGCCCAGTTGTCGGAGAGTGAGAGTGAGGTATGTCTGTGGCGGGATCATGGGGATGAAGACGATCAGGCCCAACAGATATACTGGCCACATGTCGTAGTCCAGCATCGCGTTCCAAAGGCGCTTCGGAGTGATGGCCATTCGATTATGCATGTCGCCTTTCGATGGGTCGTCTCTCAGCACTCTGTTAACTACAATGGAGGTCTCTCTGTCGGAAAACCAGCCTTTCGGACGGAACCAAGTCTTAGTCTGAACAGCAGAAGCAGGCATCAAGAAGAACGCTGCAACACCCACTGAGAACGTGATGAGGCCCTCGATTAGAAAGAGCCATCTCCAACCAGCCAAGCCGCTGATTCCATCCATGTGGAGAAGAGCGAATGCTAGGAGGGATGTCACAATGTCGGTCACACTCGTAGCGGTCCAGAAGAAGCTCAAGCGGATCGGGAGCTCGCCGCTAGTGTAGAAGTATGAGAGCCACAGAATCAGGTCTGGAATAAATCCGCCTTCGAGTATGCCCAAAAGACTTCTGCACGCGTAGAAGCTCGACTTGTTGGTCAGGCCTGCCTGGGCCGCTGCCACAACGGACCAGAGCGTCATTTGGGTTGGGATCCAAACGTCAGGGCCCAGCTTCTTCGAAATCAGCTGAGATGGCAGCTCTGCCAACAGAAAGGAGACTCGAAAGACGGTATTACCTATTGGAGGTCATCAGTGAATATTTAATACTCCAGACGAGAATTTTCAAACCGTAGTTGAATTCATTTGTAGACAAATGTAGCTGATCGAGCATATTATCTGACACAGCTTGCGCTAGGTTGCCTCGATCGACTTGAAGGGCGAAGAACATAATACACGCCCAAAGACAGACATGCCAGTCCAGCTTCCTAACGATCTTCTTCTCCTCGGCAGCACTCCATTGGAGCTCTGGGTCGAATACGTGGCGGCATTCGTACTTGGCGTCTTCATAAATTTTTCGATAGTGCTCTGCAACTTTCGGATCCGCGAAAGGATTCAAAGAGAATTCTTCTTCTTCAACGAGAAGACTTTCCGAAGGGATGTCACCTTGCTTGTCACCAGAGACGTTCTCATCTGCCCTATTTGGCGCCGTGGAGATAGAGACTGGCTGGGCCGCCATTTTTGACGCTTCGTCTGATCCATTTTCCTCAGAGAGCAGCCGAGCCACTCTTTTTATTCTGGTTCATGCCATCTCAAAACATCATAATGGACCGTCTCCCGACTGTTTGGCACGATTGCGAAAGAACCAGGTAGGAAATGGATATTTCACCATACCGCATAAGGCAGCTTCTTGAAAGTCACGGGCTTGATTTGATCCGCTGTGGACACTTAAGGGAGTTCACGCCATCTTCCGAATGTTGACGAGATCGTTTGTGCAGGGATAAGATATCGCTTGTTGAGTAATGGACGATCTCTTGACCTAATGTGATAAGCGAGTCATTGTGAATATTTAGCCGCATGGATAGAATTCGATTCGCTCTCAGAAAGCGAGATATCGATGGCGAATGATTTAAAGACGTATGATGATAGCTACGTCTGCACAGAGAGCACATAATGAGATGTTGTACTGGTTCAGGTTTCGCATCTTGGCACTAGATTGCGTGCTTTGGCGGCCGGGGAAGTTCCGGTGCAACCTAGAAGACGACATGCACAAAACAACGAGGAACAGCCGCGACCGTCAAAATGGCAGTGAGAAAACGGATACCTTTAGGAGATTGATGTTTCATCTTCACCATAAGAGAGCCAAATGACCTGAGATACATTAAATCCTCGATATAAGTAACAACTTCCACAAAACTCTTCTTTGTCACCGAGATAATAAAGTTTAACAAAAACGACTCGACGACCTCCAAAGTAACGTTTCACATAAAGAAATATGTGGTGAAACTCCAAAAGCGAATCCTCGAAGCTCCTGACGGCCGTAAGCTATACCCGCGATCGGTTGCTTATATCAAGAGTTTACTGTACCTCCATATGACGACTGCTGCGTACAATTTGCTTATATAATTTTCGACTTTATCTTAGTCACAGTATTCGCACTCTCCCCTGGTCTCCTTTGTCCTGCTCCTCTTTGCTTAGCATCTGTCTCACCGCTTACCAGTTATATGAGAGGCAACGCATCGATACTTAGTCGTCATCGCGCAGATGCCTCATATCCTGGTACAGGCGCTCCATCGATCCCTCCAGCTCCACTGCCTTTCCTCAGATCCATAGGCAGTCCCGTCCTTGGCTCGACAACGGTGCTCTTCCTCCGCTCGTCGATAGCTTGATCCGGATCCGGCACCTCTTTGCCACCACCTGTATACCCAGGATTGTGAGCATTGCCATCGATCCCGCCCTCCCCACTGCCCTTCCCAATATCCATCGGCAGGCCTGTCCGCGGCTCAACGATGGTGCTGAAGCGGCGCTCAGACTCAATTGTCGAGATGGCTGGAGGAGGCTGACCACCACCTGTATAGCCCGGGTTATGTACGTTTCCATCGATGCCGCCTGTGCCAGCGCCACGCGAGAGGTCCATCGGAAGGTGAGTATGAGGTTCGATGATCACATTTGGGTGGGAGGCAGAGCCATGGGTGGCAGTGGTAGAGGAATGCTCTTCAGGGTGTGGCTCAGTAGTCGAGACATCCTCGTGGCCGGGAAATTTGGTGTGCCCTTCCGTATCCCGAGCCCGTGGATGAACGGACGTAGAAGCGTGCGAATCTTCTGGGTTGCTACTGCCGGCAGGGAAAAGGGCGTCTCTGACAGCGATTCTGTTGTCAATTAGCAGTGATTTGTCAAGAGGACGCAACCAAAATTTCTGGAAAATTGAATAGAGTAAGTAGAGCACGCACATTGGGTTGTGAGACTTGGAAGGCTTCTTATGGAAGTTTGGGTCACTTTCGTATTCTGCCAAATCTGCAGACCCACCTTTGCCAGCAGGGAACATATGGTCACGGATGGCAATGATAGGATTGTGCGACTTAGACGGTGTAGGGTGGAAGTTCGGGTCGCTTTCATAGACAGGTGCACTTTCAGCAGCAGGACCAGCGCCCGTAGGGAAGAGGGCATCGCGTGCTTTGATTCTGTGAAAGTCTCAGTAATGAAACTGACGCTCTGTACCAAGGAGGTCTTTGAACAGCTTTCGGGATGCTATGATATGAACAGCACCTACATAGGATTGTGAGTTGTGCTTGGCCTCTTGTGGAAGTCCGCCCCGTCATTAAGATTACCAGAGGCAGAGCCTAGGTGAAGATTTTCCTGGTAGGTAGACGAGCGTCGCTCTGTGGTTTGATCCGGGTTATGGTCTCTGATGGGCTGGGGGGCAAAACCGACATGATGTGCCGGCGTTCTCTCATCACGGGTTGTTGTTGCGGTAGAGGGAGGAGGGTCTTTAGGATACTCATCTTGGAGTGCTGTTCGATCGCTGGGTGACACTTCTCGATGGGTAGTACCTCGTGTAGATTGAACGGGTCTATCCTCGTGTGTAGCGCTGGTGCTGGCATTGGTAGAATTGTCGGTCTTTGGAGCTTCCGAAAGTTGCTCTTCAGGCTTTCGATCAGCGGAATTATCGGTGGCTTGAACCTGTGATTCTGTGGATTCTGGCTCTTTAGGCTCGCTTGCCTCCGCTGCTATCGCAGTACTGGTAGCTGCACCAGTCGCTACGGTTTCTTCCTCTCGTGAGCGTTGCCAGAAATGCTTCTTCTGTGTGTCATCTGGCTTTTCGACAGTGGTGGAGCTTGCTTCGTCTTCTCTTAGTTTCTTCGCCTCTGAAGAGTTACGTTCCTCGTAAGCGGTTGTTGCAGCAACATTTTTGTGCTCGGTCTCTTCAGCTTCTGATTCATCAGGTCGCCTGTTTTCTCCTAGATCACTGCCTGTTGTGGTAGGCGGAGTCGTTTGCTGGGGATCGGCAGGGTGCGGCACCTTTCTCTCTGGATTTTCTTCTTCTAATTCTTGTTTGACTTGATCATTATGTTTCTGATATGCGTATGCCGCGCCCCCAGCTACCGCTCCGACACCAGTACCTGCTGCAGCCGTTGCTTCTTTTTCAGAGTGCTTATCCTCTTTCGACTCTTCATGCCCTGTTGGGTCGCCAGAGCCAAGGTCCCTATCAGCATTGCGGGAATTTTCATCCGTTTGCAGTGGAGGCTCTCTTTCTGTCTGACCGGATCTGTTAACGGTTTCTTCATTTTCAGGATCTTGTACAAAGTCACGAGTCGTCGTATCGGGGCGATCTGCGGTTTCTGACTGGATTCTCTTCATCGACTCGTACGCACGAGCTCCGATCTCTCCAGGTCCTTGGCCAGCAGCAGCAGCAGCACCCCAGCCGCCGTCCGGTCTACTACTCACCTTCTCAATTCCAGCTTCGACGCTTTTCTCGCCACTTTCTGATGGGACTGTGTCATTTGAGGGTTTCGAATGAGCATCTTCACCTCCAAGATGCGGCGTGTGCTCGTCAAGATGATACGTCCTCGCCGTAGAGGTGTCGCTAATCTCGGCGACGCCTTCTGTAGAAGCCATGTTCAATGAATTGGTAGTGTAGACAGATCTAGGGTATGAAAGATACCTCAAAAGGATGGGAAACAAGATCAAATGGGTATCTCAAGGTAGGGGAAAGAGGCTAGAGCTCGATGACGTGGACAAATAAACCTCGTACATGGGCAATGAAGCAGCAGGTGACACTCTTCTGAAAAGACCATGCAACTCATCCACAAAACAATGACAGCACCTGCAGATGCGGAGGGAGACCCTCCCGATTGGGTTGATTAGCTAGCATTACTACATAGAGAAAAAGAGGCGTATTCTACGGCAAAGCTTGGTAAGGTTCGGTCGACTGTCGTTGCCATGATTGGCAAACGTGCTACCTTGTCAAGCGTGTTAAGCCGTGACATGCTGATCCATTCATCCAAGCTTTGCGGGGTTGGAGAGAATGAGATCAAGATCGAGAAAATGGAAGCGAAGATGGTCTAGGCTCGTACTAGAGATTGTGGCCTGGAGTCATGTGAGACTCTTTTCCAAAAGAAGTATAGACACGTTTAAAAGTGTACTCTCATTAGCAACCCAACATGGTGAATGTGAGAATCGACACTTACTCTACGCCCTGACAGGTCGTCAAAGTTCGATCCCGCATCTACGACTTAGACCAAGGACAAGTTACGTTGCGTTCAGCTGGGGTAGCCGAGTAAACAAGTTCTGTTATTGCAATTTCCATATCAAAGCTAGACATTGAAATCCTGCTCCACGCGAGCTACAAAGCAGCTTCCAGGGTCACACCATTCATGTCGTGGCCCAATGCCAGCTCAATTCTGGCCTCTTGCGGCGCCGCTAACATTGTCTAAAACAAGCAGACACATCGGACTCGCTACTACTCCGCCTTGCCTGCGATATCGTGAAAAAGCATCGAATCAAAGCGGATTATGTCGTTTGCTCTCGGAACACCTCTTAAAGTCGGGCGTAAAGATTCAGTTTGTGATTGGACAACGGGAGAATCGAAGTCTTTCGAAATTATTATAGAATATCGGGAACTGGACGCCAGAGATGCCGTCAAACTGCCAATGAAGAAAAGGCTGGGTATCTGAAGAATGTTGGAAAAGGAAATATAGGGATAGGTCCAAATTGTGTTGCATTTGTAAGTTTTAGCGGCGCGCATTTTCCATATTGCCGGTGAGTTCCGCCACTCGAGCTTTGATTCGAGCAACTCGAGACTCGATTGCTGAAACGAAATGATTAGCTTGTTGATCCGAAGATTGAATTTACCACTTACTTTCTTCGCCGCTGGTCTCACCATCATCCGTCCTATCGGTGGCGGCACGACTTTGCTCCTCGCTCTGCCTAGCTGCGCGCTCTGCCGCGTTTTTTCTGATCTGGGCCCAACGATCTTGCACTGGAGATATTTGACGGGTAAGGTCATCCCTTTCCGCTGGCGGCCCTTCTTGATGTGTCCTAGCTCGTTGTAATTCCTGAGGAGATTCATCGTGCTGTTCTTGCGCCTCAGACGGGATTTCAGACAAGTGCCCTGTATTAGGTGTATCCGCTGGAACAAATGCGGGCTGATCATCCAAAGGCCCTTGATCAAAGCGTGAAAACTCACGGTCCGCGTTTTCTTTTTCGTTCGTGCTGACACGGGACAGCTGATCATATTCTTCATCACGGTCGGTCTTCGGTCGACCATCAGGGTGGGTGTCTGGCCCCTGGCTCACTTGGGCGCGAGGCGCATCCTCTGGCGGAGCCCGCTGCTTCCGCTCTGGTGGTGCAGCAGCCGGGCCCTCGGGCTGAACTGGAGCAGCCTTACGACGTACTCCAGCGGCAGAGAAACGGCTGGTGGGCGCTTTAGGTTTTGTAGGACTGGTGGTTGATTGAGCTTTTGGGGGAGTCCGGCCCTCCAGTGCTGCTCGAGCTGCTGCAACAGCTGAATCAGCAGGCGGCGAGCTTGGACTTGGCGGGACAGCAATTGCTTGCTTTCCATCGCCCTTCTTCTTCCCGAAGAGCTTGAAGCCTCCTGGTCGCGGCTTTTTCTGCAGCTTTTTGTGGGGATCTCGAGAGGCGTCTTCGGATGGTCTAGATGTTCCAGGAGACTGTGTTGTGGTCTTTTCGAGAGTTTCTAGGGTGGCGCCATCGGTAGTGTTTGCTGGTTCTGACTTTGCTGGAGCTGGAAGCGGTACATCTGCCGCCTCTGCCGCTTCAGCATTTTTCGGTTTGGTTTGTTCCAAAGGCACAGAAGGCGGAGGCTGCATGGGCTCTTGTTTCTCGACAGCTGGGGATTCTACTTTCTTTTGCGAGGTAGGAGTAGGGAGAGGAACCTCTTCGGGTCGTGGAATCGGGGAAGGAGCAGGTCGTCGAGATTCGGCCTCGGTTGGTGGCGGAGGTAAGTCTTGATTCTTGCGAGCGGGCGACACTTCTCGGTTACCTAAAGCAGAAGTGCTCCGGTTCATGCCATTAGTTGGTAGAGTGAGCATCTCAGTCGAACCACCTCTTCCGGCGAGGTTATCGCCAAGATACCGGGCTCGGATGGCATTCTTGTCGTACTGGTTTGCCCATTTCATTGCTTGAGATGCCTCGCTCATGATCATGGGCTGAAGAGTGAAAACGCTAGCAGTTCTGGTTGAAACGGCGTCGTCCGCCCTGCCTCGTCGGGTCCCGTTCGTTGCAGGAGATGCAGCAAGAGCCTCATCTTGCTGTCGATTCTTCTCTTGTAGTGCGGCGGCGGCTTTCTGAATCCTAGCATGTTGATCCGGTCCAATGCTGGATTTGCTCATCGGAAAGCTGCTGTCTTGATTATAAGGCTCCTCAATCAAAGCGTTCTTTTTCTTCTCTGTTTTAGCTCGAGAAATCTTGTTCCTCCTCGTCGAGAAACCGAAAAGCCCTTTCTTTTCCACAATACGAGCCCCAGGTCCTGGTTCTGGTGCAGCACCTTTCACTTGCTCCTCCATTATAAGCCACTTCCCACCGGGAATAACGGTCTCTACCAAAGCGCAACGACCAAAAACAGCTTTGCGCGAAGTTGGTTCTTCAGATCCCAAACTGCTGATCCAGACCCACCAGAAAGCGTCATCCATATCCAAAGAGTTGATACTTGCTAGCTCGCCTGGCTCAAGAGAAGACTCCATGTTAAGGTGCCTCCTGTGTGATTGGGAGCTCTGAACTCTTGTGGTCTGAATCGGTGGAAGAACCTTGTCAGGAGGCAGGAGAAGCGGGCTGGCGTTTTTGTTACCACTTTCGTCAACGAAGCCGGACGACAAGAAGTCCGCCCACGAGGGTGTCGTTGGTCGACCAAAGTCGGTCGCCGAATGCGATGTTTCTTGTAAGCGTGCATTACGTTTAGGAGCAAGCGCAGAAGCATCCACATCTTCGTCCGACTCCTCTCCAGTTCCGCCGAACCCAATGTCTTCAAAACGAGACCAGGATGCGTCCTTTAGGCTTGTCGATGCCGTCGATGTTGAAACTGAGGATTGATTTGCTGATGATATACATTTCAAGACCCGGCGACATTCCTCAGTGAGAGCTTGAACAGGATCGTCAAAATTCGAGAATGCTTGCAATGCTCGATCATCGTCTCGATATTCAAAATGCTTTGCTCTTCGCAGCAATGCAAACGGGGTCGGTGAAACATTACCGACGATCATCACGACTTTGGTGGAGGAGTTAAACATAAGCGTAGGGGCCTCCGGGGGATACTCCGTAGACTGAAGCAATTGCTGCAAAGACAATGGGAGTGTCATGATACCAGTCACGCCGCGGCTAGTTTCCGGGGAAAGTGATCGGAGATACGCAAAGAACAGATGAGAGGTTGCATTGGCAGCGCTGAACACGTCAGCAGGCGTTCGTGAGATCGAGAGGAAGACCATACCTTGACCAAGACCTGTAACCAGTGTCGAAGCCTTTCCCTGAATTTATATGTTCAAAGGCCCACCACCCAGCATATCTTGAAAGTTTGCGTCCACCCAGTCCATTTGCCTTGCCATGGGCAGCGATTGCCGCCATTAAATCGAAGAAGTCAAATATAATGGTCGTCCGAGAATCCGAGTCAACGCTCAATGGAACAAACGTGGAGAAAGCGTCCCTGGCAAAGTTGGAATCTGGAAAATAGGTTAGATCAACGTTCATCCAAGAGCAGAAGTGAGATTAATATACCAGACTCGCCGACTTTGAAGAGTTCGTATGCGTCCCAAGTAACAATACCGCCCTGCAACCTTGCCCAGCACCATTTCAGGACGCTTGCCAAGACCTACTTCCATATCAATAAATTTTGTAGTAGACTATACAATCTTTTCGTACCATTGGCTCTGCCAGACGAAGCTCTTGCATCAAATATTCACCACGCATCTCTCGGCCGGCTTCTGGGTTGAAGTAATGGCGGATGAATGTTCGTGCGGCGCTGGGATCGGAGGCTGGACGGAACGGTAGGAGGAGGAAGGGCAGATCGAGGGCTAGCATAAGAACTGTTAGCGATGCACAGCACACTAGGTGTCCAAATGAAAGAACGAACCGCGAGATTTTAGTTCAACGGTGCAGCCCTTGATCAATTCCTCAACTTCTTCTGGATCGACCCGAGTGCGTAACCAAGCATCCGTCCACGCAGGTTTTGGAGGGGCCGCTTGACCATTCTGCCTAGTCTTTGCGTTCTTCTTGGATGAAGCACCATCTTTGCCCTTAAACACCCGCTTGAAGAAAGGCATCGCCGCCTTCCGGTGTTTCGAAGGTGTCTGCTGCGGTCAAGGTGGGCACATCTAAGCGTGCTTTGGAATGTGGGATATCGAGTAGCGCAAATTGACTGTTGGCGCAGTCGTCAAGGAGATCAAAAGGGAGAAGTCGAGATCGGGTGTGAGAAAGGCCGATGATTGGTGTTCGGCAAGTTGACGTGTTGAATCAGTCTGTGACGCATAGAAAGGGCACGATCTTAATTGCGGTCTGCTATCGTCGCGGCGGGGAACTCAGGGGCAGTCGGCTTTGCGGCGAAGGCGAGGCAATATGAGCTCACCAGCCTTCAAAAGGGGCCAGGGTCAATCTGAAGAATGATACGATTAATAGGATGAAGTTCTTAGAAGGAAGGACTGAGAAGGAGTGGTGTATATTGGCATGAGCGAGAGTAATTACAGTTGGGATGCAGGAAAACCAGGATATCATGCATGACACGCCCAAGAAAAGGGAGCGTGTCTGCGTGTTTCTGGTGGAGAGGGCGAGCCGACCAGAAGCGCATCTTTTTAGCGGCCGCACGAGGATTGGCCTGCAATTCGAAAAACCCGGCCAATCATTCAACCGCCTACGAGGCCTATCAACTCGCACTGAATTCTAGCCTTCTACCCAACTGACTTGGCGCCAGCATGAAGAACCGACATTCAAATCCCCATACCCGCGCCGTTGTGACAGGATCCTCCTCACAGCCATCTTCCGGCCGCTCGGACATTAAGAAGAGCCTGTGCCCCGAGAGCGAGAAAACCTCCACCAGGAGAAATTTGCAGAAGCTTGGATATACATCAGACAAGTCCCTGTCACGAACGCTAACATGTCTCTTGCTGCTGTGTAACCTGCACCCCGGCCTGGTTGAACCGGTTCGGGATATGTCTGCAACCTTAACCAAGGCGTCCGGGGGCGAAAAGGAGGCTGCCGCCGCCGCACAAATACCCTCAAGCTTTTATAGTCTTGACAAGTACATTTATTTCAAATTGAATATGGCCTCTGCCATTTGATGTTTCAGAAAAAAGATTTCAATGTAGCATCCAAAAGCAGGCTCTTGAAGATCAAAGCCATTCCAGAGCACTATGCTGGTAGCCGTCGATCGCCGCCTTGGTACCCGCGAAATTAAATTGATGAGGATCCATGGCTTGAAAGATTTCCAGGTCCCTGTGTCCAAAATTGGCACGCGCTCAAAGCTTATCGCCGCTTCTGAGTCTAGTCGAAATTTGTTATGAAGCTTTATTGAATGGCGTTCGCGCTTTCTCTGGATCGTCGGTTATTTGTTCGCAGTATATCCTCGATGTCAGCATCATGCCACAGACCCTTCAATCTGTTCTCACACCCCTCCTGTCAGTCAAAACACCCCAGCGACCTCTCCAACCCGGTCTGTTCGACCCAAAGCCAGTCGTGATGCCAGATATGGACATGTAATTACGATGATAAGGAAACGTTTTCGGTGAGCCACACATACTTTCCGGCGAGGTGAGCGAGAGCGGTGACCTAGGCAGTTGCCAATTGTCGTCTCATTCTGTACTTTAGGTTTTCCATTCCATTCAGCAGGTTGGGACCTTTCTATACCTTGAGGCATTGACAAAATACTCCAAGTTTGTAGCTGGATTGCAAAATTCCCCTGTCGGGAAGTGAGTGCTATTTCACTGCTAGAACCATTGGTCTTGGTTATATAAAATAGGGATCGTGCAGATTGTCAGTCGCCTTATTCGCAGAGACACCGCAAAAATGGTGTCTAGTCTGGACGACACTTTGATATTCCGCAGCATAACGTGTCTCACGAGGTCTCAAGTCTCAAATGCAGATTTTAGCCAGCGGTATCACTGGCTGGCAAATACCATAGCCATGGAGGAACAATTAGTGCCTTCCAGTCGTACGTTCCCTGACTCAAAAAGCCGATAAGTTGCAGCAATGGCCTGGGGATCATCAGGACTTGAGTTGTCATGGTCCGTCTGGATCGAGAGCGCAGCCCGCGGAAGATCGTCGTATGTGAAGAGCATCTCGTACCGGGAGTGTCCTCCCCAGGCTTGTAAAGGGCTCTGCCCTTGGATACCACCCAAGGCAAACCACTCTGTGATCATGACTGCAAAATCCCGGACTTCGGTTGCATCATAGTATGGCTCGACGGTGATTTTCGCATGGTCTGGTGCAAGTCCGCTGGGCACTGTCCACGATATGGTGTTTTCTGGAGCTTGATCGTTTTGGTTCGTGTGATCGAAGCACGTCCAATTGAGCTTGTCTTTGACGATAGACACAAGGCTATCGTCGACTGGGTATCCCCATTCCCACGAAAGGAATAAGGAATGATTTGCATTGGACACCGGATGTCCCCTGCCTTCGCGGGAGTCCACACTGTTGGGAAGGTACACCGAACTGTTCACGGGAGGAAGCGTTGCAAGGCCAATGCCAACTACAAGGGCTAAGTATCAGCAGAGAGTGATGAATTCTAGCTGTGAGGGAGATAGGCATGAAGCCTCGAGACACACCGAGCGCAAAGCAAGTAAAACCAGCTGCAAACATAGATACCCAAGGCGAGAAGATCACAGGTATAGCGCAGGTGGATCTGTCTAGCGTTCGCAGAAAGGAGATGCGCCCTTGTAAGTATGCAGATCCGGCCTCAGTATGAATTCATAGGTGAATTTAGTCGTACACCTGTACAAAAGCTTCAGTATACAACCCTTGCATCGTCGTCGACAACGAGAAAATTCTGAGTTTGCACAACTCCACGGTACTTGGCACAGTTTTGCTTCCTAGATAATACTGTAAGAGGTGAACCGAGCGATATGCACGTGCAAAGCTTTTAATCTCCGACCCCAACAGTCAGCCCTGATTGATGTCACGCATGGCACAGTGTAGAATCCAGGAAGTGATTTTCGTCTCGAAGTTTGAAGCGATGCCGACTTGACAGCCTTTCCCGACGTCTTTGGCAGATGCTGGAGCTGGATTTCTTGAGTGCGATTCAATATTGGGTGGTCAAGTCGCTGTTCACTAGTATATCCGATATACACCGAATTCGTTGACAAAAAATTCTAACAGGCATGGACGTCGCACCAAAATAAGGTCCGCCCTGGAAGGGGGAATCAATGCCATACAGCAACATTTTCAGCCCGAGATCGATCCAGAATCTGTGCAGAACGCTGGATGCTCGTGCGCAAATGGATCAAGTGAACGTAATCAGCAGAAAGCAATGCATGGACAGAAACACAGGGATGGCCAAATAGAGTGTCCCCTGTGCGCGAAACACTGCGAGGTGATCGCGACACCCTTTACCTCATTGGCTGGAAGTAAAGATCTGTTATTTCCCGATCGACCGGCGCTTGCGGCAATGCCGAAAAAAATCGTGTATCAAGAGGAAAACATAACACATCGAGCTGGGTCAGCCAAACGACAGAGTCCCAGGCTGGTGGAGGGTACGTTTGGTACCAACTCATGTCGGACAGAATGGTAAGGTTCGGAGAGGGAAAATGATGGCTATGGACACTGTTGGTGACCGAGTCGGTTGCTAAGATCGGGAGTAGGTTGCGTAAACCAGGCAGGAATTGAGAGGCGAGTTACCGGCAACATGAGTATGGTCATACCGTCCCCGTACAACCTGGTCCCAATGCAGCAACGGATGGTCGCCATGTCTAAGGCGGTTTACCTTGTCAATATAGCAGCATGGCGATCACGCCAACTCATTGGATATATGGCTATGTAAACCTCTCTGAAACATGTCGGAACATATCGGAGGCGCTTTCAGGGGTTTGAGACCTCTCGAAAAATTACCGTTTTGATTCTACTCTTTTCAGATCTTGCGCGTGCTGTGCTTGCAGCATGGCACGATCAAACTCGGAATCCTCGATGACCTGGTTGTAGTCACAGGACACATGTAGCTAGATTAACCATAATCTGAATCGAGCATCGCCATCAAGTATGACATGATTATACAGATTTTTGCAGCGGATAGGATGGAGAGGAAGTTGCGGAGAGCTCTAAGCAGGGTCCCGGGCGGTTGTTCTGCTGGACCAATCAGCGCTGCCACACGGGCAGCTCTTCGGCCATCCTCCGGTCTGAGCCCCGACATGTCCGATTCATTGAGGCGCCTTGCATATCTGGCTTTGTTGTCGCACTTCCAACAACTGCTTAACAATATAGTGTGGCAGAGCCACTGCTCATACAGTCTGGGTCTCTGTCGAGCTCATAACGGCTCGGTGCTGGAGATAGCTGCAGCGAGGCTGACTGTCTACCAGGTCATGAGTCGTAGACATGCTCCCTGATTGAACATTAATCTTTATTGCCCAAGTATGGAACGGTATAGTTCTTCTTTTGCTTCTCACAGGCAGGGATGACGATGAATCCGACGTGCATACTAAGGTGACCAGAAGGATAGATGTCGGCTGGTCATCTGGAGACCAACAGATTCTATCTCTTTCATGCTCCTCAAACTTGCTGTGACTTACCCAAAGGTTCTTTTCATCCACGCTTTTGTTTCCACTTAAGGCTATGATATTTCGAGAAGGTCTGAAAATTTTCACCTTGGGTAAGTAATTGCTCTCACTTTGCCTCGAAATTTCTGAGTGTTCCAGAAATTTAAAGGTCTGTTGAAGTGACTAATTCATCTCTTTAGTCTGGACCGGTCTCATGTTATCCATAAGCTGCTCTCCAATGGATACGCTGCAGCCAAAGCATAATGAATTCCGCTATGCGAATCATTCTCGTGCTGCTCTCGATCCCCGCGACGAGCATTGGACCGTTTCGTTTAGGTCATCGGGACGTCGATTGCCTGCTTGGGTTGTGGCAACAATACGAAACACGCTGCAAATTGAATGCAGCAGCAGGCTGTCTCTGAGTGAAGCTGCTGTGCCAGTGTATAAGCGAGAATTTGTTAGCATGCGTGACGGCGAATGGCTCTTGACAACCGTCACTGTGAAACGACTGAATGAGGAAGCAACCAACATGGAAGTATACTTCATCACGCATACCAGCATGCAAAATTTCCCCTATTTTGGTTTGAATAACCCTTACTGGAAGGGAAGAGAGGTCCATGAAGTAACTTTAGGGAGAAGTGGTAGTGAAACGCATCGAGAGATGATGCGGCTCACGATAGGAACTCGGCATTTTATTCGACAACCGATTGATTTGAATATGGAAGCAATAGGCGTAGGTCTGCCGGAGGACTTGCCACTGACCTATAATGCACTTCAAGACTTACGAGGCAACCTCTTTAGATGCCCAGCTGACCCTCATTGATATCTGATAGCTCCAATGCTATGTCATTGTGAAAATTGAAGAATGCAGTCTCGCAGATATTGAAGGATAAAAGCTGCTTCTGAGAGAGAGGACCTTCAATACGAGGAGAATATCGAACCGCCGCTTTCTCTGTCGGTATGGAATTGCTAATGTTGCATTGCCGTCTAAGGAAAGGCAAGCCTCGCCGCCTCCCCTACTTCAGTAGTCCATACAGCCATGCTTTAGTAAACCAAAAGAAAATACTGCAAGAATCGGCTGGGCCTCGAGACTGCTAAATGAGAGTATGGTTCTGGAAACAGTGCTTCGATCAGCACGTTGCAGAAAAGTGTCATCACGCTTCCTGTGCTATACAATTAGTACCTTTGCGCTCAATGACAAGTTGTGACGGCAAGGGGTTGCGCCCACTCGATTTCCTCTTAGGCATACTACCCATACCCGTCCAGAGTATGAAAAGATGATCAGGTGCGATGTGGGACAAACGGACCCCTTTCGCTAATTTAGTCTTCAAAGACGAGTGGGACCTCACCAAATGCAGCCAGAAGCATTAGGTCACTGTTCAAACTCGAAGAAAACAACAAGTCTCCATGATGTGCGATTTCCGCAACAACATCGCCTTCAAGCTGTCCGTGTCCACATGTGAAGGGTAACAAATACGAGCGGCCAAATGATCATCCATTGATCGAACGTGTTGCATGGCGGGTCAAAAAAGGTCGCGGATAAGATGACCATATGCGGACATCTAAATGGAAAGCGCGGGAAACTATTTAGCCCACCGCCAACATTTGGATTGAAATGCAACCGATGTACCGAATGGTTGATGTCGCACTTAAATAGCGTCATTGTTGGCTTTAGGGCTGGTGAACGTTTAGGCCATAAGGTGTCAAGCAGCACGGCAATGTTGAAGATTGGACGCCTCGTACCCAGGATGATATAGCATGTTAGAGCTGTAGTCTAGGTGGGACCCCTTACTCAAAGTTTTGGGGTCCAGCGGCGACTCTGAGCGAAGTCAGTGTAGATATTCGCTCAGCAGCGCAAGATGTGAAAGGCACCAACAATTCGGTCGAGAGCGAACTACTCCACATTCTGCAAAGAGTATGTGGGTTGAAAGATCTTTACTCGGAGAGGAAACCGCCCCCTTTGTCAAAATCCACGACCTTCCAATCGACACCCCGGCATTTAGATCTTGTATCCTACCAGAAGGCACCGCGCATACACCAATCCGCTGGACCGTTCACTTCAGCAAGTGCGAATATCATATTAGCGAAGTGGGCTTCAATCTGGGGACGATCCGTTATGCTACCTCACACAGTGGGCTCGTTAGACTCAAGAGTAATAGGTCAGGGGTAGTGAAAGACGCGAGTGTGCCGCGAGCGGGAGGCGGAGACTTTACCTTATTCGATATTCCAAGGTAATATTCTCTAGTACCAGCTCCGTTTTTGGTCCATGCAAAGGGAGATCAGCTAGGCTCTTAGTAGAGGCAAAAAGCAGCATTCGTTCAAAGGGTTATGCGGAACGATTATGGAGCATTTGTTGCTGGTGTTAGGCCGGGCATCCGCTGTTTGGAAGGCTTAGCAGCTTTGTAATGCAGGGGTGTTTTAGCTTAACAATCTCAGATGTTGGGTGGGCCAAGAGACGACCATGCTGGAGCAGATTCCTAAAGCGGTGTTACGGCAAGCCGAGCCGTTGGAGCTTTAGATTAACTGATGTTTAGCTCGTTATCGGTTCGATGCCGAAAGTGTATTTAAGCCCCTACAAAGCGTCGAGCAGAGCTAGCCTAAGGCTGTTCTAGCTAATACTGGGCTCTAGCTCTGCCGTCGTCTTGAACGTCGAAAAGGCCCCACGTATTACAATTCTAGGGCCGTGCCGAAACAGCCAGATTCGGCGCTTTCTTACCCCGGAGGGAACAAGTGCCGTTAGGTTCGAGAAGGTCGAAATTCTTCGGCATCGTCATTGATCCAGCCAGTCGGAGTGCATGGCAAGATTGTGCTCAGCTAGCGCGGACAATGAGCCAAAATAGACAGCAGTCGCTGGGGTCTGGTCCCAAGGCGGCGAACCAGCGCGCTTGGCCCGTCAGAGCAGGTAAACATGGCGCCGCACGTTGTAGTCGATGGACCGTGCAGAATGCATTATTGAACCTTCATTTTGGGCAGAGCCTCATCCTGCTTCCCTGTCCGCGGATACGTCAGAGCCGGGAGAATGTGTCAAGTAAGCGCGCATTTCAGCCTCGAAGGAAATACGGCTGGCGGCCCCCAATGCATGTCAGTAAAAATGAATCAAGACTAAGGTACGTTGCCGTCAGGGATCCAATGCACGGGAGATCGTGCCCGCAACGTCTCTCCTCTTAGTGGCTGCAAGGCTCTGGCGACATGCACGATGGCGTTCAGATCGACCCAAGATAACTCTAGGTCCCAGCTGTGGCCAAGCCGTCGGCATGCAAGCCGCGCAATATCCGCGTATTATTTTGAGAAGAAGCGAATGGGAGAAATTGAAGAAATTGGGGGCGCAAACGCACATATGCACAAATTTGACCTGTGACGGCCAGACATCGAGATGACGGTTCGAAGGGCTGTGAACGGCAGCAACACCGATATCAGCATCATGCATCGATGGTTGGAAGCATACTCAACACACAAGAAGGAGGTTCGGGCCATTCGTGATTGCGTCGATCGTACCTACGGAGTGCGTGAAGATCTGGTCTTCGGAGCAATTGCCTCAAATTTCTCCACAATATCCGATCGATATCGACACCTTCTTCCCGCCCGAAGATTCCAGCGACGGCGCGTGGGACTATTGAGTATGCGATATGCCGTCCCGGACCCAATGGAACATCGGGCAACCTAGCCACCGACCACGATGGCATCAGGGAGCATGTCGATTCAAGCAGCAAGACCCAGTCCTCTGGCGCATGCGTGTAAGCTTCTGGGCCGCTGAGGAGGAGGAAGAGGATTAGCCGCCGCCGCTACTGACGAGCCTCATGGCGGTCGTCCAATGGCCGGGTGCTTATTTTTGGGTGATGGCAGGCAAGGTAATTATGGGCCATTGGCTTCTGCGCTAAATGACTGCACTGGGCAATGGCCCTAGACCCGAAAGCGACCATTTAGCGGTCAATTTCAGCCGCGGCCATTGGCGGGCAGCCCGAGCCAAGAGCCGGGTGCAGGTCGAGTGGAGCCCGCGGAAGGGCGCCATTGGTTCTGGAACGGGTCAGCACATGCGAGGGCAGGAGCGCCCCGGATGCCTGGCCATCGCTGCTGGCCCCTGGCTCCAATCGGCCGTCTGCAGAGACACCGACTCTTCCCGGGCCCACTCTTTGCCTCTGCTGCCCGCGCCCATGGAAGCCCTCCCCCTCTCGAGACCCCCCTAGTGCCAAAAGTTCCCCCCTTCATGCTCCCTGCCCCCCCCGGAGGTACCTCCGCCCGGCGCACACCCTGAGAATCTCTTCCTTAAAGCTTCAACCCCCCCTTCCTATCTTTAGAAATCACACTTCTCACCCCATTCCATCCCATCCCACCCTCCAACCCACACACGGTCATATTGCTGGTCCTGTGCAGCCTTCGCGCCCGTATTTGCGCCCCTGCTAATACCGCGTGCCAAAAGTCTTTATTTTGACCCCTCGCCGTCCACTCACTGATCAGCGTTCCCCGACTCGTCACATCTGGCTTTGTTCTTGGTCCCCCCCGCCGCTCTGATCCCTTGACCGGTCATCACAGCGCCTGGAACAAGACAAACGCCTGCACCTCCGAACCTTCCACCACCCACCTGCGCATCGCTCGCCTCAAGCGCCCGTCGCATGCGCTTTCTTTGTTGCAATGGGTCGGAGAAAGATTGAGATCAAAGCGATCAAGGATGACCGTAACCGCTCCGTGTATGCACTCTCTTGGTTGTTGGTACTCTACATCGAAAAGCTAATCTGAAACACGCACAGTACATTCTTAAAGCGCAAAGGCGGTCTCTTCAAAAAGGCCCATGAGCTGTCGGTGCTGTGCTCGGTCGATGTCGCGGTCATTATCTTTGGCCACAACAAAAAGCTCTATGAATTCTCTTCAGGAGACATAAATGAGACAATTAGGAGATATCAATATGTACGTGCTATATCTGTCCAGCGATATGAACGCGCTCGACTATCTGAAAAGCCTAGTCTTTAAAAGCTTAAATTTGCGTCCTGTTCTTGAAGATTTGCTTTCCTTGCTATTGCAGCTGCCTTCCCCCAAATATACCTCTCTGACAATAGACCCCAAAAACCCTGATGCTAACACATGGATACAGTATGGACAACCGCATGAGCATAAAGGGCCCGCTGATTTTCGAGGAAAGGGTGGAGATGATGACGACGATGACGATGAAGATATTACTCCACCACCAGACACACAAGGCCCGCCGCCTCAACACATGCTTCCACCTCATATGCAGAATCAGTCCTTCCAACATATTCGCCACCAAGCGCCGTCCGCTTCTCCTCCGATCGGTAATGGGATTCCTTTCCCGCAAAGACATGGAACTCCTCAACCACATCCTGGATCGCGTCCAAGCTCTAGAACCGACATTCGTCGTATGAGCTCCAATTTAGTTCCCATTCACCATCCGCAAGCCACACCTCCACCTACACAGAATGGGTTTGCTTACATGCCAAATCCTCCGATATACAATCCTCAACAAGCAGCACAGCCCACGCCTCCACCTCATTACACACACTTTCCCCACCATACGCCACCCCAACCTCATGCCCAAGTCCCGCCGCCCCAGCATCAGCAGGTTCAACAAGCCCATCAAGCCTACATCGAGAATCAGCAACGGCGGCAATCCATTCCAAATGCTTTCTCCCATCAACCAGAGCGATCTCAGCATACACCACCTCAACCGACACCACCTCTACCGCAACATCCACCTCCACAACCTCCTCCGTCCCGATCTCCCCCTACTCAACCTCCGTCCGAGTTAAAGGCTGAAAATGCTAGTCCTCCAGAGCCAAAGCATTTATCTTCCAAATCACGCAGCATATTTACACCGATCGATGAAAGAGGCTCAATGCTGGCAAAGCATTTTGGCTTCGGTCCGGATCCTCCCCGCGGCAATGTCAAGCCGGAGCGGTCAGATTCGTCCGAATCCAGACTTCCCACACGAGGACCGCCTCCCACGAGTGACAGTCGCTCTCTCCCACAACCCCAACGCACAGACTCTACTACGTCCGTCCCCGAATTTCATCCGCCATCCCGAACCGCCACAAACAGCTCCAAGACCGGCCGCCCTAGCCTTAAGGTGCAAATCCCAAGTGAGCATTCAGATGCCGGTTCGGCAACTGCGGAGTCCTCTCCAAGAGAATCTGGAGGGGCAACCACCGCAACACCAGCCAAGAGCGGCACCGGCTCCGACCCTCACCACTCCGTCGTACTACCTCCCCCCTCGCCTTCTGCCAGTGCTCTTTTAAGCGCTGGAGCTTCCGGTCCTCCAAATCCCTTTGCTCGCCCTAACCCTCCTCACGGCTCTCAAAATGCCGGCGCCTATAGTAGTAACAACAACATTGAAACCCCCATATCTGCACTCCCCAGCCGATTCGTCAACGACAACCTTCTTCCGAGCCCATCAAGCTTTTACCCAGAATGGGGCTTTGGTCGGACCGGGCCGGACAGCAATGTCCTCCCGAGTCCGTTAACATTCCCAACCCCGGTTATGCAGACAGGGTCGGGATTTGGAAGAACCGATGCAGCAGAGACAGGAGATAAGAGGAAAGGAAGCGAAGAGAGGCTGGGAGAGGCGAAGAAGATCAAGACTTGACGACAGGATTCACGATACAGAGAAATTTTTGAACGAACAGTGGCCGTCGTGGTGGCACTTTTGATTATATTTTTAGCGCAGACTTTTCGCTCGCTGCATGCGATTCTTTGATGCTTTTATCAATACCCTTCAGTCAAGCCTGTTGACAGTTTTCAAACCTTTCAATTGATGTGAAGCAATCTTTTGCATTTTCTGGAGTTTCTCACGTGACTGAGCAATGGAGTTCCCATGGCGCTCGTTCGAGTGAGGTCTTACTGATGCGCTATCTTCCTTTACTTCGGCCAATTGACTTTTAGAGTCCCTGGAGGCCGACCCGCCTATTTTGAATCTTTGACTGCGCTGTGTTGCTCTATATCATCCTGCGTCTCGGGATGGCTGAATTTGCGTGAATGCAATGGTGAGAAATTTGGCAAGAGGCCCCCCCTTTCCCCCAAAGAAAGAGGCGGCCAAGAAGACGAATTGTTTAAGGCTCAAGAAAACCCGTTTTTGATTGGATCATTGATCGGACTTCAGCGTTTAATTTACGTCTATTCCTACCTAAGCACAGGAAAGTCCAATAGTTTGGAAAGAACGTGAAAAAAGGACGAGTGGTAACGGAAATGACATAATCCGATTTTTTGTTCCTACGCTGAAATTTCGTATCTCGGAATACTACCTAACTGTACCTGAAAATCTCGGCTCCCGCTGTTCTCTCTCTCTCTCTCTCTATATCTTATTAGACCCCAGACTAGGAGAAGTGAGACGCCGACTTCCCGACGGGGAAGAAAACATATGCCCCCCCGATTTGGACCCTTTCCTTTTAAAGCTATTTTGCGCCCAGAGCTAGAAACTAGACCGCGGCCCGGTTTTTGAATTTTGAGGCGTTGCGGATATGGTGTTGCTCTTTGGCTCAATATGTCTAATTTTGGGTTTTGGGGGATGTGGTGGCTTCCACATGGCAGTGGCGGCTACCTTAGGCTAGGTAGGTAGGTAGGTAGGTAGGTGGGTCACGTGGCGTTGGCGTTGGCGCGGGCCGGTTGAAAAAACGGCTGCCCGACCGAGTATAGGTACGAGGTAGGTTAGGTGGCTCGCTGGCGTTTTTAATGGGTTATCTTGTTGGGGTTGGGTGTATATACGGGATGGGTTTTTTTTTTGTGGGTGACTTGGAGGGAGGGAGGGAGTTGGTGTCTGGTCTGGTCTGGTCTGTGGATTAGAGGGCTTCTTTTCTAAGGAGAGCACGGAGGGGTTGCTGGACTGGGACTGGGACTGGGGTGGGGTGGGAGGGATATTTAACGTGGTTTCTTGAGATAAGAGTGTGGGATCCATCGTAGGGGGGAAGAAGTCAATGGGTTTGTTGGACCTACGTTGATCTGCCGGCAAGGCATCCGATTTGTGAGAGGAAGGTGGTGTTGGACCTGCATTTTGTGTCCTTTGGTGCAGTCCATCTTTTCTCCTTTCTCTTTATGTCGACGTCGTCCTCCAACGCAGGCTCATTGTCCACCTCTCTCTCCATGGAACCGTAACCCTACTCATCCGTCTCCATCTCCCTCCTTCTCCTTCTCCTTCCGAATCTCCACAACCCTCCCCACCACCTCCCCGACAACCCTCGCCAGCTCCATCCCCTGCTCCCACACCTCATGATGCTTCCCTCGCACCTCAATCATCTTGTATTCGATCCCACCCTCCCCTTCCTTCTCCTCCTCATTCAAACACCCCTCCATATCCCCAACCTGCTCCCACTCCACTATTCCGTCCTCCGGACTGTGCGCAACGACCGCCAACACCTTCCCTCCCTCATCCTTCTCACCCCGAGCCTTCTGTTTGCCGCCTGCGACATTATCCACCCAGCTCTGAACGAACGCTTCGCGTCCCCACCGCGCCGGACTCACGCTCTCCCAAACCCCCTTCTTATCCTTCCCGAACGCGCCCTCGACCAACTCCCGATAAACGTTCTTGCCAGGATGCCGCGCTAACATGTTAGGCATATCGTAGATACCCGCCACGCCGACAATGGCCAGCGGCTGCGCACACTCAATATCCCCACCTCCGCCTTTCCTCGTCTCCTCCTCCCCCTCCTCCGTACCGCCACCCTCCCACGGCACCCGTGCCCGCATGCCGATCTGATACGCCATCGTCGCGCCCACGCTGTGGCCTACCAGCACATACCTTTCCGCAAACCCGTTCCGCTCCTGCAGGTCCGCGATCCCCCTGACGATATCTTCGATGTGTGCCGGATGCCTGGCGTCGCGCCGCTCGGTCGCCGGCGTCGAGTGCGGGTCCTGCGGGTACTGGGGGTGCGGGGACAGGCGGTAGGAGAGGGATGCGATGCCGGAGATATATGCGGTGGGATGAGGTTTGGAGGTGGAGGTGGGAGATGATAAGGAGGGATAGAGGGAGCGGAGGAGCGGGAGGAAGGAGCGGGAGGTTATGGTGGGGTCGCGGTAGGCGCCGCCGTGGATCCAGCTAACAAATATATGAGTTTTTTTGATTGAGGGTAGAAAAAGGTGAGAGTTGTAGATAGTCAGAGAGATAGGAGGGAAACGAACATGACCCATAGCTTTTCGGACGAGGGGACGGCATCATGAGGTTGGGGAGGGGGAATGAAGACTTCGTAGTATTGGAGGACATTGTCGGACGCGTAGGAGTGTTTCGTAATGTGGGATTCGATTGGGTCGGTCGAAGGCTCGGTGCGCGGTGGGCCGGGAGATGGGTTTTCCATAATAAAGCCGTAAATGCGTCGAAATATAGTGGGTTCAAGGTACAGGCGTCAAGGTCTTATAACTGCCGCGACAAATCAGGTTCGAGATAGAAAACCATTCGCAAACTGGAACAGAGTACGAAGCAAATCTGACTAGACAATCTAGATTGTCCACAAAGTACATGTCTTCAAGAGAAGGAATGGATTCAGGTACGAAACATTTGAACGCGCAGATGCAAGGAAAATTCAAACGATTTGATGTGGTCACTAAAGTGCCATTCAACAGCAAAAAGAGTTCTTGCAAGACGGAAAGCCTGGACACCCACCTCAAAGACCATTCTTTGTTCTAACTAAGTCCAATCACCGCATAAACCTCTATAAAGTCAAACGTCAAGTTTGTCTTGTCAACGACCGCCCCTAATAAATCTGAAAAGAGGTTGTTGGCTGGCACTGCGGAGCGCAGAAGCTGAAAAGATGTGAAGTCTTGGCAGTGTGTCGCTTTTGAAATACTACTTGGGCGAACGCTGAATTGTATTGATCTAATGTTGGAATTTTTTGAATTTATTTCATGTTTCTTTATTATGTAGAGGAGGTCTCTTCATCTATGGATATTCCGGGCATCTGGTAATGCACCCATTCTTTCTCCGCTCACTATGCTATGTACCATGCTTGGAAAATGCTGGCGCAACGGCTTTCTAGCCATACTTTGCCTCCCTCGAGCGCCATACGAAATGCAAGGCATTTCTCAGAGAATGCGCCTGTTCATACAATGCCAGGACATTTGGCTCCAACGCTTTGGCGGGACCTCAGCAAGCTGGACCTGCTCGTTGATTACCGGCCATGCTAGTCGATTATTTCGTCTCCTTTTCGGCGTCTTTTACCCGGTCCCCTGCTTCTGTCTCCTTCTCCGTCTTGCTCGATCGACCAACTAAGCTTCTCCTCTTCGGCTTCTCACCAGCCTCGCTGGTTTTCTTTGCCTTGCCTTCCTCGGTAGTCCCATCCTGGTTTGCCAAACTTCTTCTCTTCTCTCTTCTCTGCATCTCTTCCTCCTCTCGCTCTTTGCGGGCCCTCTCTTGCTCTTCCAGACCTGTCCTCGCCTTTTCATGCGTCGTGCTCAATGTCCTTTGAACGATGAACAGACTTACCAGCACTCCAAAACCAGCGATCGCAGTGTAAAAGATCCACATCTTTTGCAGCGCGTCTGTGTAAGCTACATTCACGATGTCTTTCTGCGCCTGGGAAAGCGTGCGGAGGTATGCGGTCGTCGAGCCAGCCCCGGAGGCGCTGAGCTGGTTTGCGATTTGTGGGCCAAGCTGTTGACGAAGTTGAGGTCTTTTCTTGTCGAGACTGTTCTCGAAGACGACGCCGCCAAGAACGACGGACAGCGAAGTCGCAAGCTGGCGGATGAAGCCGAAAGTTCCCGTCGCTGTTGCAATGTCCGCCGGTTTGACAGTAGATTGTAGTGCAATGAGCGGGGACTGGAAGTTCGGGCCTACGCCGATGCCAGCAATAATCTGAAAGATAATCAGACGTGCCCAGGAAGCATGTGGAGGTAGGTCGATGAAGAGGCCAAAGCCGACGGTCATGACGACCATGCCGAACCAGATTGCCTCGCGGTATCGGCCAGTGCGCTTGATGAAGACACCTACACCGCCGGAGAGGAGCGACAAGGAGATGACGTAGGGGAACAGGTAGACACCGGAGAGGATTGGATTAGCACCAAGGACGGTCTGAAAGTAGACGGGAAGGAAGTAGGAGCCACCGATAAAAGTGAAACCGTGGATAGCGCAGGTAAGAAGCGCGGCGCAGTTGGATCGTTTCCTAAAGAGTCGAGTAGGCATGATAGGGTATTTGGCAAAGAAGGTCTCGTTGACGAAGAAGAGAGCAATTGTGACCAGACCAAAGATGATGAGGCAGAGGGTGTAGGCTGAGTCCCAAGGATGGGTTTGGCCGCCAGATTCCAGGCCGAGTAGAAACATGACAACTCCGCCAACGATGGTAATAACACCCAACCAGTCTATACAGCGAAGTCCGTCAAGCAGCGGTGTCTTTGGAGTTTCAATGTCGAAGAAGAATAGGAGCAACAGAAAGGCACAGCCGTCTAGCGGAAGGTTGATGTAAAAGCACCAACGCCACGAAACCTTTTGGGAAAAGATACCCCCCACAACTGGTCCGACAGCGCTGGCGAGAGCCCAAATCATGCCCGCCATGCCAAAGTATTTGGCGCGTTCTCGCTGACTAAAAAGATCGCTAATGCAGATATTGACGAGGATGACCAACCCGCCGCCACCTTGGAGAGCAATTAGTATTCTTGTTCTCAAATGATCTGGACCGGACTCTTCTCACCGATGCCTTGGACAGCTCTTCCCACTAGAAGCATTCCGATACTCACGCTCAAAGCACATATTAGGCTGCCTACCATGAATATGAGGTTTGCCATCATGATGATTGGCTTCCGACCCCATATGTCGCTCAACTTTCCCCAAAGCGGTACTGCAGCGGAACAAGCAAGGAGATATGCTGATCCAACCCAGGTGTAGCTGCTCTCTGATGCATGAAAATGACCGGCAATGGTCACTAATGACGTCGTGATGATTGTTACGTCCAGTGCGGCGAGGAAGAGAGCAGTCTATGTAGCATGTCAGTATCAATCAAGATAGCGAAAAGTTTCGTTGAAGTAGAGTATTCCACGTCACGTGATGACAACTATCATAGGTATACCGCCATTGGCCAGCAGCAACCGAACAGTAGCAATGCGACAACTTTAATTGCTCAATGAAATTCAAGACTTACGCAGAGTGAGAACATAATAATAGCGATTCTGGCTCCCCCGAGTTTGTCGGCCTGTGAAGCCGTGCTTGCGGACTTCTCCAGCGCATCGCCATTTCGTTCTTCATTTTCCGCCGCCGATATGGTCGAAGCCAAAGAGGAGTGTGGAGACTCTTCAGCGCCGTTGAGCTTCTCGTCTGCGAGTATTTCTTTGTCTGGAGCCAGCGGGACAGCGTTCTCTGCCTCGAGACCATGCGCTACTCCAGCTTCAACGTCCTTGGCCATGGCAGCTGCGTTCTCTCTCTTGTCCACATCTTCGGTCATCGTTAGAAGAGCTTTTGAAAGGAATGAAAAGTGTGCTGAACGAATATGAAATTCAGTTGGTCTAGAGAAATTCTTCTCAGTGAACGAAAGCGTAGTGGTAGCAGCAGATATAAATACGGCTGACGATGTTTGCGACCGGGGTTAAGCTTTTTGCGAGAATCCGATGGAGAAGGCGCGAGTGATTTGATAAAACAGTAGGACGGCCCCAGCGCCAGCTGTTTTGAGAAGTGGAAATGACTGAATCTGGTCCTTCAGGACAGAGTGACAGAAAGCAAAGCCCCGCGGTCGTTCGTTTTTGTAGAAAGGTTGGTGCAAATACACCATCGGCGGCCGGAGATAAAAGCGAAGCGGACGCCGAGCCTTTGCATCATGAGTCCATGACTTGCGCAGGGAAGGAGGCCCAACAAATCAAAGCGATCTCTCGGCAGAAGCTTACTTTGGACAGAGGCCCCTTGCAGAATCTGCACTCAGCCGCTACTTCGCTTGATTACAGCCCGTGCCTTCATTTGGACGTCGGTGCTGTCCGACTCTACCTCCGGCTATACACTCTTCGCACCCACACCCGCACTTAGCTACAGTAAACCCTCGACATAAGCAAGTGGTCGCGGGGTATCGTTTAAAGCTTTAGATGAATACGAGGAGGATCTTTTAAGTCTCAATGGCTATTAGTTCCGTTAGAATATCACTCTGGAGGTCGTCGAGCTATTTTCACCCAAATCCACAGCCATGAGACCGAGCAACTCTTCTCAGCCGCTGTTGTTTATCGAGAGTTTACTGCACTCTTCGCACACACTCCCGCACTTGGCTACGCGTACAGCAAAAACATTCGAAATGAGAAATACGTGACCAGTCACTTATATGGGAGAAGACGCGCTTTCCTTAACTTCATCCTGAATACGCGCTCAAGATTGTTTCCTGCAACACGTCAAATATGGCCGTCGGAGGCGAACGTCATGACATTCCTTTATTTCTCTCACGTTTAGCAAAACTTGATCAATGTACGTTATGTCTTTACTCCTGCTTATCCTCTGGCGAGCTTTAGCTGCAGATTTAGAGGTTGCAGGGTTCTAGTCGCCTGCTGTGACACTTCTGCCTTCAGAACAACTCCTTTTGGAGAATGATCTATTTGCTAACGTCTGTGTCCCGCACTTCTAGCTTCTAGAACAATGTACTTTATATCTTCGTCCAAATTCCTGTCCGGCAAGCTTCAATGACGGAGCTGGAGACTGCAGAAGCTTCAGAACACTTTCCTGGGTCCTTTCTTAGTGGGTCTTTGCTGACATGTATCTCTCTCAAGTTTCACAGACGAATAATTTGTATATTGTCCCTTCGTTCATGCTCTTCATCAGCGCTGCCGACTACGAAGGCTCTAGTATCAGCCCTTTTCCTTGACATGTGAGCTAACAAGTGTCTCTCTGGATCCTAGTCCAACATGAACGCGTGAGACTCTTCCTATATGCTCTCTATCTGAGAGTATTCTATAGAACTTCTTTGCTGACACGTTATGGCCCCAGACTCCGCCTCGCCCAGAATGGTAAGTCTTTGCTGGTGGTCCGTGACTAGGGTATTGTTGACTAATGGCCTGTGGCTTTAGCTTACGCTGTTTATGTAAGGTTTTCCCCTCTAGTCTATCCCCTAGAGTTTAGCGGATGTATCTGTTGCTAACACGATATGGATGTAGGAGTGGTGCCAACAAGTATGTCCCCTGCTTCCTATGCCGATGATACGTTGAAACTTCTTTAAAGAACTTTTGCTAATTCCTCTTAACTCTAGATGGCCAGCAACCCGTGAGTTTCTATCTTCTCTATACTCAAAGGGAAGGTAACCTTGCTAAACGTGGCTTTAGAGTCGTCCTCGCTGTATGTTCCCTACTTATCATACTGTTGATATGTTGGACTGTATCCAAGGGACTTTTGCTAATTCCGCTTGACTCTAGGCCGCCGCTACGCTTGGCCCGCGAGTTCCTATCTACTCTATACCTGAAGAGGAAGTAACATTGCTAATCATGGCTTCAGCGTCTTCGGACAAGTATGTCCCCTGCTCTCTATTCCATTAATACGTTAGAAGTTTCTAAAGGGACTTTTGCTTAATTTTTTTAATTCCAGGCTCTCGCTCCCCGGTAAGTCTCTATCTACTTTATACTTAAAGAGGGAGAAACCTTGCTAAACATGGCTTTAGCCCTCGCAATCGCGACGCCCGGTAAGTTTCTATTTACTTCATACTCGAAGAGGAAGCAACTCTGCTAAACATGGCTTTAGCGCCCCTGCCCCCGTTGCCCGGTGAGTTTCTATTTGATTTATACTTGAGGAGGAAGTAACCTTTCTAAATATGGCTTTAGCTCTCCCAACGCCCTGGCCCGGTGAGTTTCTATTTGCTTTCTACTTGAAGAGGAAGTAACCTTGCTGAACATGGCTTTAGAATCCCTGACACCGAGTGAGTTCACCGGGCTTGTCAGATTCTATATATGCTTACTTTCTACTAGCGACCCCGACCCAGACATCGCCCTGTAAGCGCTTCTATCTTGGGATTTGAATGTGAGCTAATTGCAAGAGCCGTAGCCTCCAACGAAGTCTCCAGGAAGTACGTGCGCGTCATCAGAGTTAACATGCTAATCATGGGGCTTCGTGGCGCAGATCCTTCACCATTCCTGAGTACGCATTCATTAAAGACCTAGTACTCCATACTAATTGCTTTGATAGTACTGTGGGCCCCCCCCCCCCCCACTCCCCCGACCTTCGCTGTCGTCCGGTAAGCTCTATTCTATTCTAAGAGGGTTTCCTTTACTTACGCTGCTCCTTTAGCATGGAGGATGACGCTCGGCTGTAAGTGTTGCTTCATTCATTTGAATGTGATTGTACAGTAAACCCTCGATACAAGCAACCGATCGCATGTACTCACTAAAAAATCCGCTCTAATCACATCGACATTTCTTTTCTCGAAATATCACACTGGAGGTCGTCGAGTGGTTTTATCAAATCTTACCTCCATGAGACAGAAGATCCTCCTCTAGAAGCGATTGCTAATATCGAAGGTTTATTGTAGATGCCTCCGTACTTACGTGGTACGCGTTTTATCTAGCCGCAAAGAACACCAGAGCAAGTCTATGATCCGTGTACGAAGGGACTACAGTGTTACTGTTTTCCAGACACAAAAAAAGAAAATCGTATGTTAATGCGATGCGTGTAACGTAGGTTTGCTAATACCTACGATAGAATTGTTGAAACATGGTTTGGTGGGTGGGGTGTTGGTGGTAGTTGTGTTGTTGGGCGTGGCCGCCATCCTTTGGCGGTTCCCGCGTAAGTTTGCTTCGGTATTTATCTCATATTATACTGACAATTGTAAAGGACCACGATCAAAAATCTTTATCCCTGGGGCCCGTTTGGGCTCTTCCAAATTTCTAGCTTAATATGGCTAGAAATGATTTCTAGCTAAATATGGCTGGAACGAAATGAATACGCATAGATTTGCATGAGCATTCGCAAGTCATGTAGTAACTCTCGATATGAGCCACGAAGGGGAGTACACGAATTTTTATTACAGCGTTTAATTTTCATTTAAGAATACCTCGAGGACCTTCAGGACGATATTTAAGCAACTCATTTACACTTTGTTACACACTTATAGGTGCTTCCGACTCTTTGTATCGCATATCAATCCACCTCGTTAATACGGCGCCTATATCGAGAGTTTACTGTACCCTACTGATAAAAAAATTTCGAGAATGATGCACTTGATATTACAGTAGGCTAAGGGAGGAATAGCTAAGGAAAGAGGAGGAGCGGAAAATTTCTTGTACACCCTCACGGCAAAGATACCTAAGACTCCCTCCTGTCTCAGGCATCAGACTACACTCGCCAACTTGTTTCAGGCCTCTGCCTTCTTCTTCTCCGGCTCTGGACCACCCGTAGTTGGCAAACCTAGAAAGTTGACGGATAGATTAGTTTTGTTGTCCTGGGAGAAAGGGTTGGACCCGGAATTTCTTACCCATGAAGATCTTGAAAGAATCGTAAATCATCCATTGCAGTCCAGTAAGCGTACCAATCATGACCTATGACCAGTCAACATTCCCTGATTCCATGCTGGCTTGGAGGTAGGACCTACTATTCTTACGGGCAGCCCGTTCCACAAACCCATAAATCCGATGTCCTTGTAGATACGACCCATCGCCGCACCGAAGGCTTCTCCAGGTTGACGATTGGCATTCAGCTTGCTGACCATGACGTCTGCGGGGTGAGATACGATGGCGCAGAGAATACCCGCCATATAACCGCCGGTGAAGGCAACAGCAGTCTGTGCACCCTTACCGTAGTCGTCCTTCTTACCAGGCAGATAGTTGTAGATGGCGGCAACAATGGTCTCAAAGGAAGCAAACTTCATCATCGTGTAGGGAATCTGTCGGCCCCACAAGGGGTAAAGACCTTTGTAGAGGCTAAGCACGGTCAGTGGATGACTACGAATCAGGTAGGGATCATAATACCCTGCAGTGCCTTCCTTGGAAGTGATAGTGCCAATGCCACCGAACGTTGTCCGCGCAAATGGAGGCATAGTTGTCTGCATGCGAACCTTGACGGCTTCGAATGGACAAAGCCCGATATCTGCGAAGAACTCCGCCGAGGCAGACGCTGTCAAGTACAGGGACGTTTTGTACTTCTTCGCGTTCTCCTCGCCAACCAAATCGGCGTAGAACTTCTTGAAAAACTCGTAGCCTCCATATTTCAAGGCTCCCTGAACAGAGTACCCGTAGAATGTGGGACCCCAGCCGGTGAAGATTCCTCTGAAACCCTCCGCTCGCCCAATTTTCCCCCAAGCTTCAAAGTTGCCCTTGTAAAGTTTCGAGTCGACTTGTCGACGGCATTTGACAAGATCTAGAGGTGTGACCGCGGTGTGAGTCAGTCCCTGGAGAGTCGATCAGCTCGTCCCTTTTAGCGGCTCTGCCGGATTTAGTTGCTCACACAAGCTAGCAGACCTCCAAACGTGCACGCAGCATAGTACTTTGGAGAGTATAGTTCAATCTTTCCAGCCTTTTGCTGAGCCTTTGCGCTGGCTTTCTCGTACTCTTTGACCGCCTCGTCGCTCAATTGCCCCACCTTGGATTTGGCATCTTCGGCTACACTCCATGCCATAAATGGAGCTCGCCTAGGTGCGGGTGGGTCTGCATCCTTGGCTTTAGGCTTGGTGAACGGGGAATGAGGCGAAAAGACGTCGAGAATGGTACGCTGCGTTGGAAAGAGAAACGCCACCATGTTGGAGATGGATATTGTCTGTTTGGACCCGGGAGCTTGTCGTCCACTAGTGGAATTGAGGTGGACACAGCGATTTGTGTCGAATTAGAAGGACATTGAAGACATTGAAGGCGACAAGGTCCTGATTGGTGACAGTGAAGTGAACAAATCCGCTCCTATGAAGGAGGTTGGTTGAAACCCGAACACTACAAAGCTCTTAGCACCTTAAGACAGGTGTGGTATCCGACGCGAGCTAAGCTACGGAAGCCGATAAGCTGCCCCGCCGTCGGTTCCGGGCCGACATCTTCCGAGGTGGTTTTCACATTTCCTGTCGGCGTTCATCCATAGATATACATGGCTGAGTCTTTCAACCCAGAAATATTCAACGCCGCCAATTGACCTACTGGACAGCACAAGCTCCTTTGCTGATCTCTAATTCATCTAAAGCCTTTTCGACCCTTTGCCTGTTGGAGGAGCTTGTTCACTCTAACCTAATTCTCACCACGGCACTGTCCCCGGCTAATTTTCTGAGCTTTTGCTATCGTCCTTCCGTAATTTTCGTACCTGCTCTTCGAATTTCCCATCACCCTGCCTCCGATGGCAGCCTTCGAGTCCAGAGCAGACGGAGCGCAGATGCGCGAAGGTGGTCCTCAACCAAATGCCAATGGGGCTGTTCCATTTTCTTCATGGTCTCAACGATATCGGGGCGTACGTTAACTTGGTCTTCACCTCCTTAAGGTGCTTTCTAATCCTGTGTAGGCAACTATTGCAGACCTTGACCCTCCGCCCGCACTCTCTACCACTCCTCAAACGCCCATCTCTCAAGCTCTGATCGCCGCCTATGAGCGCGATTTCTCTCACCTTACGGTGCTTCACCCCCAGACCCGATCTCTTCTCGGCTATCTATCAATACCTCGTCTCCGCAGCCTTCTCTCCGACCACAGTGTGTCCGAGTCTGATCCGGTGCAGAAAGCCATGCAGCAGTTCCAAAGAAGAGGTCGGAAATATAAGGTGATAACTCTAGAGACAGAGCTTCAAGAGTTAGAAGACTTCTTTGAAGGTCGTAGCGATGCTGGCACTCCAGTGGACACTGATCATGAGGTTTCAGGGGGTAAGCAAGATTTTGCTGTTGTCACTGACGGAGGAAGGAAATTTGTGCTCGGCGTTGTCACCAGATCAGATCTGGAAGAATTTGTAAAGCGACGTCCTGGGTAGGAGACTTCGTGGAGCTTGTGTCGCATGCTTCAATAAAGTATCATTTACATCGAATGCTCGACCCACTGGAACGCTTGAAACTTTTCCCATTGGATATTCCTTGCTGTGGTTGCCATCGATCAGCAGCCAAAGCACTTGAAAAGCCGCAAGCCTGAACGGACTCTCCAGCCTTTCTCACTAAGCCAGTTCCCATTCCAGCTACGGAATTGGTTATTAAGCTAAGCTTGATACGAAATTCTCGAACATCGCAGATTCTTTCTCGAGCCTACCTCTGAGATCTCCCTAGTTTCGTCGAAATCCTAGCTTGAGCCCTTACTATGGCAAGAAAGTCCAAGGGGTTCGAATCAAGAGGTTTCTGTGGGATCGTCTCCATCCAGATAATGGACGCAAGGGAATCATCCCGAGAAATTTAATTGAATAGAGTATATTCGGACCAATCCCGGGTACGAAGGGCAGATGAGGTACCATCGTTCTAAGAAAAGTTGCAATTTGAGCTTACAAGCCTTTACCCTGGATGGTACAAAACGCATTTCTCAATTGCCATGTTACATGGAATGACGTACGAGCATACAGGCAAAGAGTTAGAGCTTCATATGGGTCTTGGATTGGGGCTACAAATTCCCAAACGAATGGTCGAGGAGCTCCGCGCAAAGACAATCTTTGTGATCAAAGATGTCTGATGTTGGGTCTAGCGACTACAGATACAGCCAAACAGCGTCTTTTCGATCGATTCAGAGTTTGCTCATGTGTCTAATTCCGTCCGCAATCGCGCCGCTCATGGCGCCATAATCTTCCAGTTCACTACAAGATGACCCACACTTTTCCAGCAACCCAGCAGATCCCCTCCGTCAGTCCTCACAATGCCTTTCTATCACAGTAAACTCTCGATACAAGCACCGCATCAGCGAGGTGGATTGATATGCGACACGAAGAGTCGGAATCACGAATGTATCTCAGCATACAAATGAATTGCTTAAATGTTGTTCTGGAGGTCATTAAGGATTTTTTTAATGGAAATCGAACGCTGAGACGGAGACTCGCGGTCTCACCTGCATTGCTCGTATCGAGAGCTTACTGTATTGCAGTCGGTCGGATCGAACAAGCAAATTTTTCTCTTGTTGAGTGGAGTATCTCGAGGTACGACTACAACGGCCCATACGCGCTCACAGTGCGCCCAAAAAACTCCGACTGATAAGGCTAACGAGTTGCCGACTACCGAAGATCAGATTAGTTGTATACCTTCACGGAGGCACATGTCCCTCTCTAACCGCCACTGCGTCTCTTCCGGAGCGGTGCCCTCTTCGTAGGAGCTCGACGCACAATATTCAGGCTGGAGGTCAATGCACTGGCTGACCCGCTCTCTGACTTTTCCCCGAGTGGCGTCCCATCAAGTGCACTCATATCGCCTAACCCTTTACTCTTACGCTCGAGAAAATCGATGAACATGCCCACGACGGTATATCCAAAAGGCACAAAAAATTCCGTCGACGCGAGAAACAAGGCCCAAGATTGTCATCTCCTGTCCCGAATAAATTCAATCCTATATCCTCACAGCTATTTCTTCGCATCGGATTCTCTACCTTACCCGTCTGAGCACATCCATTCTTGGAAGTCGCTCGAGGTCTTCCGAGGTGTTTGCTTGATATTGCTCATGACCCGATTTTCAGAAAAGAGCTCTAAAATCCGCTGGTTGATGTCAAGATATAGTATAAACCCTCGATATAAGCAACCGATCGCCCGGCATAATCGAATACCAAAGAAAGCGGTGAGGAGTCGCTCTCGCGTTTTAATATTGATTGTCCTCTTTAAAGTATTGTGCTAAAGGTCGTTGAGATATTATTATCAATATGTACACCTACCAGCCACGATGGCTCTCTCAAACTGTTGCTTATATCGAGGGTTTACTGTCTCACCGTAGCCGTACGCCACATCTCTATCTAGTCTGGACACGCCCATCCTCCATCCTATCAGCTCTACAAAATTCTATAACAAAATAAAAAAGGATTCTATCCTCTACCCATCCCATACCATCCCATACCATACCCTTCCACATTCCCAGTAACTCCACCCAAAAATCTAGAACAAACTCGGTGGGTATCAAATCGAAATCTTGCTTTGCATCTGGACCCTCCCCTTTGAAACTCCCTTGAAAAACCCGCTAAACTAGACTGTGGAAAAAAGAAAAAATCACAACATCTTCCTAAACCGCCTCGTCGCCTCCGCAGCCCCGACGGCACACACCGACCCGATGAACAAACAGATCGAAATCGCATTCGGCGCGTCCCCTTTCAGGTCTAACCACCCTTTCCCCTTCACACCCGCCTCCGCTTCCGCCACCGCCCCGGGCGTTTGACTGGGGGGCGAGCGCTCCAATATCGAAAAGACGATCCAGGCGATGAACGTGCCGACAAACTGCGGCAGGACGGTATACACGTTCAGCACGCCGAGATAGATCCCCGCGAGCTCGCCGGTCGAGGGCGGGTCTCCGTCGGTGTCGTCTTCGACGTGGAGGAGTCTGAGCACGCCGGTCGAGGATACGCTGCGGGTGTGGGTGTGGCTCTGGTTCGATGTCTGGCGGATTAGAGAGGCGCGGGATTGGGGTCTGGAGGACTGGGCCCTGCTTGGCGGGTTGGCTTCGACATCGCTATCGTCGTCGTCGTCTACAGTGCCGCCGATGCTGCTGGTGACAGGGTGGTATGCGCCGTTGGGAAGCGCGTCCGTCGAGCCGTCGGCGAGGCGGTTGATTTCAACGCCGATGAAGGTGAATGGGGCCCAGCAGGCGACGGACCAGGGGATACCGCAAAGGGCGACGATGACGGCGGCTTGGTGAAAGGAGCGGACCCAGGGAGTCCAGAAGAGGATGAAGGCGAATAATAAGTGTGAGAGCAGCCATGTAAGAGAGAGGTCGGGTTTGTGGAGTTTGTTCGCGGAAGTGAAGCTATTGATGGCTGAGAGGAGTTTTGCGAGGATAGGAGCAGGGCGTGGCGTGTAAGGTCTTTGGTTATCGTAGGATGAGCTTGATGGGGAGGGGGAGTGGCTGTGGTTACTTGGAGATTGGACAAGGAGTGGAAGGATGGCTGATCCAAGGAAGGTGACTATAGAGAAAATCACAAGGGCATGTGATCCAAGTCGACCAACGTCGCCAAGCGTATCATCGGTAGACCTCGTCGCTTTTGCCGAAGCAGACGGGCTATCGTAACGGAACCAGGTTTCGCCTACCCAAGTTGAAGAATAGAATAAGAAAGGGAACCATGCAATCCACGCCCAGAATTGAATCCTGAACGGTCAGATAAGTTTTCCTAAGTATGTGTCGCAGTGAACCTACCAACAAATAGACTGAATACGAGCCGGAAGATTCAGAGTTGTGCGGAAGAGAGAGCTAAGAATAGAAAATGCTGACGACTTCTCAGAGTCCCTGCAAAATAACGAATTGTCAGCGTCGAAGTGATCAAGCAAAGGGACAACGTCCTAGAGCCAGAGAGGAGCGGCGTACTTTCTCGATATCAAAATCCTTTCCTTTACCAACCAGCTAGTAACGCCATTCGTGAATAAAAGAGCTCCCGCCGCAACCAAACACATTTTCTTGAACTGAGTGTCACCCCCAAAATTGCCAAAAAGAGCAACCATATCAACAGAGCCAATCATATAGCCAATGAGGTGGCCAACTGCGCTCATACGGGAGGCTCAGAAAGATCAGCTTAGCGGAGAGAGGGGGGGAACTTGATTCTCACCCCAAGCTGAGCCAAGTTGTTGTTGAGATATTGGTAGCGTATCGACGATGAGACTACGAGAGGTCGATTGCACTTTGACAGTCAGCAATGTCCAAAGCACATTATGGATGATTATTACCTGCATTGATTGCAAAATCCGTCACGTAGATACTTAGAACAGCCACGATGACATTCACCCTCTGTGCCTATGACGCACGCAAGGTGAGCAGAAGGAGCTTAGGATAGGCATCGGTTCCTCATACCACGGCCTCGTCCTTGATCAAAAATCCCACTGCCTCCCGGGTCCAGCCAAGAAGGAGCAGACACGCCGCAACGACGACAGACCCTCCAAGCATATAGGGTCTTCTCCTCCCCCATTTTGATGTCGATCTATCTGATATAGCGCCAACGATTGGCTGCATAATGAGGCCAGACAATGGGCCAGCAATCCAGACTAGGGACGTCTTGGACTTCGTTAGGCCGAGCTGGAGGAGGTAGGGCGTGCAATCTGGATTCGGAACGATCATTAAGCCATGTTCTAGCTATGCTGCTTGGGAAGAGAGCTCATCGCAACGCACAAGTCATCTCAATTCCCCACGTGAACCTAGATTACCATAAGACTCTGCCGCAACAGTACACAGGAAATGGACCTTACTGTAACCCAATTAAACTGAAAGTCAAGGCGGCCATGCGCATTGTCTCTGTGGAGCCCTTGACGCTCGGAGAGCCGCTCCATCGTGCCGATTTGGACATATTCTCATGCTGTTGCAGTTGTAGCTGGGAGGCCAAGCAATTGAAAACAGGGAGTGGAAAGACGAGCGGAATAAACGCTTCGTTCGCCAACTAGCGGTAGGTATTGTTGGTCCCGTGGGCATTTGTCAATGAACAGATGGCCTCTAGCATGCAATTCCCGGCTGCCGTCAGCGTGTTGCAAAGCCGCTTTATGTTGACTGTCTAACTTCCGTATCGGGGGCTGAAAGGCACAGACAGCGTCATCCCTGCTTCCGTGGGTCTTCTTCTGGTTAAAGCCAAGAGCTGGGGGCGGCGCAGGTACCACCGGAGCTTCATCAAGATCGTTACCTTAGCGGGGTTCATTAAACCCAGATAGGTTGTTCTCTTATTCTATTTCCCCACTCCTGCTCTAGGAGCTATAGAGGTGAGAGTATCTATCATTAAATCTCAGAGACCATTGTAACGATTCGGCGTTGGCTGGCATCGCCTTTAGTTGCATTGCGCCTGGTTCATCATGGCATGTATAGTAGTCTAAAGCTCTCACTTCCATAGCGATGTCTCATTCCTCGCGTCTAGGAGTAGAGGCAAGCCAGCCCTTTCAAGGATCGCACGATGGTCCACTCCAACGAGACAGGTGGATTATACACGTCCTCCTTTGAGCCAGACGATAAAAGCTCTTCCTCATCATCCATTCAGAGCTTGTTCGGTCCTGTGGCTGTCATGGGCCATTGGTATCCTGCGGCATCGCTGAATTTGTAACCATATGACGCTGTAAAGTCATCTAGCACAGCTGGTCCCCTCGAGCCTGCTTCAGATTAGCAATGATTGCGGTTCAGTCAACGAGGGTGATACTAACCATAAGGATACTCCATAGGAGTTATATCTTTCTTGTCATCCAAGTAGTGCAGTAGAGGCGTGAATATCCTCCAGCTGGCATCTAATTCATCGTCCCTAACGAAGTTGGAATGGTCGCCTTTGAGGGCGTCAAGGACTAGAGACTCGTAGGCTTCGGGTATTTTGAGGTCAGAAAAGCGCCGGCGGTAGGTGAGGTCAAGCTCTGTGACGACGGTCTGCATGGATAGGCCTGGCAGTTTGGAATTCATCTTGATGTAGACAGATTCGTTGGGTTGCACCCTAATGACGAGCTCATTGCGAGGAATATCTTTGAAGATGCCAGACGTGACATCTTTGAATTGGATGCGTACTTCGGTCTTTTGTTCGTTTAGAGCCTTGCCCGCTTTCAAAATGAAAGGCACGCCGTCCCATCTTTCATTCTTGATGAATAAAGCCATGGCACAGAAAGTCGGACACCGAGAGTCCTTGGGGACTGTGTCGTCTTCTTTGTATGCAGGCTTGGTTCCATCCAAAGATTTTCCATATTGCCCAATGATGACGTTCTTTGGCTCGATGGCGTCAATGCCTCTCAAGACCCGGACCTTCTCATCTCGGATGTCCTCGGCAGAGAAAGAGATCGGTCGCTCCATGGCTAGAAGCGTTAGGACTTGGAGAAGGTGATTTTGCATCACATCCCGGATGATGCCGAATTCATCAAAGTAGCCTCCGCGCCCTTCAGTACCGAAGGGTTCTTTGAAAGAAATTTGAACATTATCGATGTGGTTTCGGTTCCATGTGGCTCCGAAGAACTCGTTTCCGAATCGCAAGATCAGTAAGTTCTTTACCATTTCCTTACCAAGGTAATGGTCGATCCGGAAAATTTCCTCTTCTTTCCAGTCCGGCTCAAGGGCTCTCTGGAGTTCCCGGGAACTCTGCAGGTCCTTTCCGAAGGGTTTTTCGACCTAGAACACATCAGTATCTTTGCGGCAATCGAACGTGATTTATCGATTGACTCACAATGATTCGGGCAATGCCATTAGTTGGGTAGCAGTTCTTTTTTAGGTGCTGAGAAACTGGGATGAACACACTAGGTGGCAGCGCCATGTAGAAAACTCGGTGTGCCTGTTTTCGTCCCTTCTCGATCTCTCGGAGGTGCTTCTCTAGCTCCTGGAAAGATTCGTCCTTGTCATATTGTCCAGACACGTATGAACAAGCTTTGCAGAAGCCATCTAGCTGCTCCTCAACTTCTTTCGTCGGCGTTTTGATGTACGAGCGGACCCGTCTGAGGTATTCGGTGTGATCCATCTTGGTCCGAGCATATCCGACGATCGTGATGTCCCTTGGCAGGAACTTGTTCCGGTACTGATGAACTATGAGAATTGTGCGCTCAGTTATGGGGAGGATTGCACTGGCATACCAGTCCAAAGAGCGCTGGGAACGTTTTCTTCTTTGCCAGATCACCGGAAGCACCCAGAACTACGATGACAGTGTTCTCCTTGAGCTCGATGGTCTGTCAAATATATTCGTTAGCAGCGGTGAAGAAGCTCCCACGCGCAATCAATGTGGGGGTAACTAAAGCACAATATTGTCGACATTATCACTTACTCCAGCATGCTGCGGCTCAGGAGGGTGTATCACTGTATCCGCCATGACTCTTTTCTGGAACGGATTGAAGTGAAGGGAAGTGTCACGGAGAGGGTGTAGTGGGAAATGTTGAGAGACGAAGAGGCGGAAGTAGGTATGTTAAGCAGATAGGCCTTATTCGGAGCTCCCCCGCTACGGGCCTGTAGCTTGACTAAAGTGCCTGCCTGCCCCTCCCCTGGACTAGGAACTCGGCGGGATGGCGGCGATGCACGTGTAGACCAGTGATTCTTCAGAACCGACAAATCGCAATCACCCGAAGCTGCAGAATACCAGACACGGGTTACCTAGTGGGGTCGCTGGAAAATATTGAGGAAGCTGAAATGTCAATGCGAATTTCCTTGCTTATGCGGACCTTTCGGAGAAAAAGTGACATCACGTATATAAGTTTATGGGTGACCTAGATAGAGATCTAATCAAGTATGCTAGGGTTCTGTTCTATTCCATGCGTTCGCCTATTCAGGCTGCAAGCCGCACTGTAAAGGCAGAGAGCCGAACACGGAAGCTGGCATTCTATAGAATCGTCTCACGCGTGAATTTTTCGTCTGGTTTCATTGGTGCTTTATATAGTAAACTCTCGATATAAGCAACAGTATCCGAGAAGAGCGCATTTATCTCACAGATCTATATTTTAGTAAAATAAGCTTGAAGACCTCGAGATCAATATTTCACAGGGGAGAGTATACGCTAAAACCGAGAGCGATTTCTTAGAGCTCCTCCGGGCTTTGAACCGTACTGACGGTCGGTTGCTTATATCGAGGGTTTACTGTATGAAATTTTCCTAGCAGACTGTTAAAGTAATGAGCACATTCCCTGGCGTACAATAATTCGTCGGTATATACAGTCGCTGTCAGCAGAGGTACCACCAGTGAAATCAGCGAAACGATCTCGATAGCAATATTTCGTAGAGCCTGATGGATGTTGGCTTCCTTAAGGCATCTAGTCAGCTTCTCAACGGGGCTGAATCATAGCCAGAAAAGATTTTTTGGGTACTCTGTTGTGTGGGTATAAGAGATTCAGTTGTGGTCGGTTCTGTGCACAAAAGGACTGCTCTCGAAAAGCCACGCACGGTAGTCCTGCAGTTGAGAATGCATTTTGCGACAGTCCTGAACGCTGCCGCCGTATCCGGCCTCTTCAAACCATCGAAACATGTCTCCCACAGTGTCCTTCTTAAAGTACTTGACGGCAGAGCCGACCACGCACGGTACCATTTGCATTGGTGATCCAACGATTTCATGATATATCGCGTCTGCCTCGGCATGGGTTAGTTCGTCTCCCACGAGGGTCAAAGCTGCGTTCCGATGCTGGTCAGGATGGACAAAAGCATTGGCAGCAAACCAGCTAATGTCCTTGATAGAAACCAGTTGCAACTTCTTATGTCCCATCTGCTCCCACATTCTGGCAAAGCCTTTGCCGTGGACATCGGTCGTCAGATTGTCAAAGAAAGTCACCGGTCTCAAGATCGTATAGGATAGACTGGGGCTGGAAACTGTATGCCCCTGTAAATGTTTTTCGATGTTGTATTTCGCAGCGAAGTTCTTGACCCAAGTAGGATCGTGAGCGGATTTCTCGGGACCACCACGGTCTCCGGATGCTAGGACATAAATTCAACGCCGTGAGCGACGGCGGCATCGACAAAGCCTTTGCCCTGCTCCTCCTCCACATCGGAATTGACTTGCACGTGAAAAACACCCCATATCGGACCCGCGCTCGTGAATATTGCCTCTGGATTGGAGAAGTCGCCTTCGATAACAGAGACGTGAGGCTCAGAGGCTAGGGATTGAGCTCCCTTTGAATGCGAATCTCGGGTAAGGGCAACAATCTCAAAGGATGGCATTTGCGTGGCAGACGAAGAAAGAAGGTTCTTGATAACAGCTCCTCCTTGTTTTCCAGTCGCACCTGTAATGAGAATCGTCTTGGAAGAAGACATGGCTGTTGTAGATAAGGAAGGAGACGGATGAGAAGAAGAATTCTGGAATGCGGACGTATGCTTTTGAGGATGCTTTAGGACTATGCTACAGAGACACTTGACCACATCACAATCCGCACACCGAGGATCTCTTATAGATGATACCCAGATCACACCATGACATACAGCAGTGTGTATCAGGCGTAAGTAGTAATCGGATGATAAGAACAGGAAGCGGTAGAATTGAACTTACCGTGCGGTATTTCCATCCCAGGCTGTCTTGAAATAGCTCTAGCATAGGTACAGGGAAATTCCGCAGACAAAAGTCTGAAAAGAGAAAATCAGGACCAGAGTGGTGTTTGAACATTGGGACGCCCCTGAGAGGAGGCGCTTGCAAGCACATCAAACGGGCGTAGAGGAGCTTTGGGGGCGAAATTGCGGCGGAATATTGGGGCCGCCCTGGCGTACCAAAGTGTATACCGCGTTCAGCAACTGGTACTCGGACGTAATTCCGGAACGGACAGTTTTGAACGGCAACATTGCAGAGAATATGTAGGTAGTTGGGATGCAATTTGAATGAATCATCTACCTAAGAGTAGACTTTGCCCGAGGGCTGGAAGGTCGTTTCCGGTCAAGCCCTAAGCCCTAAAAGCAAGCCCGGCTAGCGTTGAGATGCCGCACCTAACGCCGTCAATCCTGGATAGTGCACCACGCTCATGATCGCACCAATTTCGACGCCGACGTGGTGAAGACATCTACATCGATCAAGATAAACTTATTCGACGGCTTCTCATCCTTCTGGTCGTTGTGGATTGGACGTGAGTCGTCAAGATGCCCTCCGGGTCAGGTCACAGGTGTAAGTCAATCACAGATGGTCCTGGCCTTTACTTTTATGGACAATGGCTGACAAGTGCGACTGCAGTATATGTCAAGTAAGGCAGCCTTTCCGAATCGCCTTGGACGAGTGGTTATCAACACCCACGCATCGCAAACAAAGCTTCTCCCAAAACATCCGAGATTGACAAGTTTTCTCACATAGGGCCCGCCACCTGTCGTATCAGCGTGGAAAGAGGAACACGAACCCAAACACATCTCTCATCGAGATAGAAGGCGTCGATAGCCCCAAAGCAGCTAGGTGCGTCCGAGGCAAATCCGTGCACGCTTCGTCTTCTGGCTATCCTTCTTACAATAAGTATCTACTCAAAGAAACTAACAATCAATTTCTTCTAGCTTCTATTTCGGGAAGAAGGTCGCCTTCGTCTATCGTGCGTCGCGAGAACGACAAGGGAGCAAGATTCGAGTAATATGGGGAAAAGTCACGAGAGCACACGGGAATAAAGGTGTCGTGAGAGCAAAGTTCAACCACAATTTGCCGCCAAGGAGTTTTGGTGCAAGTGTGCGGGTGATGCTGTATCCAAGCTCGGTATAAAGTGCTGGGGAGGTGGAGCAAGAGAAATCTCGACGGAGGCGGTGATGGGCTGGATGGGATTGGAAGTCTACCAAACCGTTTGCTAGGTTGTTGCACTATTGGCCAGGTCTGTTTAATACCTCATCATCCTGAAGCATGGTTTAGCATGCTCAGGCACCTTCAAGAGCAGTTTCGAAAGACGCTGAAAAACCCTAAATGCCAAAGGTTTGGCGATCCTCCGATTCTTTAAAGCTTTATACTTCTGTGTTGGCTATGCTCTCACTGCGTATTGCTTATGTTCAGGCGGGGAAGTTGAGGTAGGACTCATGTATCTTTTTATCCCCAAACAAATACAAGATATTCTTGAGAGCAACATAATGCAGCTTATTCCGGTGAGACTGTGCTTCTGTTTGATGAGAGAAGAATACAATTGTAGCTTCCCCAAACAACTAATTCCGTTGCATTTCCAGATTTTTGAGAGCCTCCATTGAGATATGAATCGGCGTCTGACATGGCCAAAAAAAGTCTCTCCAAGTTTGGCTACCATAGATGCACTCTGGGGGAATGGACATGATCGCTCAGCGTTTCTTGACTGTATCAAGCCTCGTAAGTGTTGCTTGTGAGCGGAGATAGAGCTAGCATAACTTGTTGAGGTTATAGAATGAAATGCTCACTTTTCTCGTGCCTTCAGCGACCAATGTCTTTCCAGAGCACCGACATGGAAAAGATTGCTAGGCCCCTGCTTGAGTTGATCTGCCCTAGCCTCCGTTAGGTTTGCCTTCTGGGCAGGCTACGCTAAATGATGTTCGCAGAGTGGGGGTTTACAGGCTCCCCGGAACTGGGCCAAGAGAACGCCGGCCAGCCTTGCGCGATAACGAAGGCTTACCGGCTAGAAGAACAACGACATGGTCCTATATCAAGTGTCGGTTGATGTCTGTGTAAATGGACTCTTGACTTTATGATAGAAGCGTCTTGCCTCTCTTTCTGAAGTGCCGAGATTTGAAGGACCTGACTATTCGATGATAATATATAGGTTAAGAGGAAAGGCAACTGGGAAGACAGCCTAACGGAGTAGAGTGTCGTTATCCAGCACGCCGTCTGCAGAAACTCTACGGTCGTAGGCAAGCGTCATCGAATCGGCTCTTCCTGCACCAAGTCCAGGGTGTTGTGGGGTGACACCCCGCCTGCGTGTTATGCCCGCCGGAATCTCGATAAATATCTGATGCAGCTTCCTGTCCAATCCTGCTGGGATCCGCGGATCCGCAAGCGCTAGGTCACAGTATTCGGCAGGCAAGCGTTCTTTCAATCGTATACCGGTTTCTCCGTGCATCCGCGAAGCGAAACACGAGGTGCCTGGAGGAAGAGCTTGTGCTTGCAATAATGTGTAGCGGGATCGGCAGGATTTGGGGCCCCCTGTGTAGCGGCGTGCACGGCACAAGCCAGACAATGTTTGGCTTATGCCCGCCATTGGTGACACCGGAGATCGGGGTGTAGAGCGTTGCGTGGCATGTCTCTGCCCCTCAGCTTGGTCTCAGACATTCTCAGCTTTATTCGGCCCGCCGCCCAAGGGAACTTGTTATTCCGCTAACGCTGCCGGGTTAGACCGTGGGCGCACCGTAGCCACGGGTGACTGCGAGCTGTTGGCGTCTGGGACAACTTTTTTTCTGCCATACCAAACATCCCCTACCAGCCCGACCGTAGCTGGTGCATCTCCTTATCCTTCCCTAGCATGATATATCTTATCCGATATCACCTTGCCGCCAATCACTGCTGGTTCCTCCCGGCTGCGGGGGCCAAGGGTCCGGGTTTGACCATTTACCCCACCACCATCAGAGTTCATGAGACATCCGGCTAGCACCGCGTACCACTACTGTCCTGGCCTCGGAGTTGCACAGCCGCAACGTCTTCCCAGAAACATTCCCTCACTCCGTGTTCCAATTCATCCTTTTACTTCTCACCTAATCTTTTTGTACCTGCATACATTCGTTATCGAACCTCTGTCGCGAGACCGCCCTCCGGCCCTTCCGAGCTCCCGTTGCGCGCCTCCTATCACCTCCACTCGTTTTTGTCTAAATCATCGGTAGCAAATCATGATGGCATCGCAGCAAACAGACCGGCCTCAGCGGCCGCGCTCCCATTCTATGCTCTCCGGAGGAAGCAAGAAATCTCACAGGAGCCGTCGGTCAAGTGGTTCCAAAGACTTGACTGAAACTTCAATGGAGAAGCCACGGTTGCAAAACACCAATAAAGCAGACCCATCTGCAGCCATCAATGAAGCCCAGCCAGGTACGCAAGCGCATCCGTTCTGGTTGGAAGAGGCTGTTGCTGACAGACTCAAGCTGCTGTCGCTCTTGAATCATCAAATTTAGGGGACCTAAGAAGCATGAAGTTCAAGGATATGTACGGGAATGATATCAGTAAGCGGAGGTGGCTATGTCACAGTACCCAAGCTAATAAATGACATAGTTGACCCTGATCGATCAAATGTGAGCTCAGCGACTTCAACCCTAGTCTCTTTCGTTGCTCTGACCGTTTTGCAACAGCCGTCCCGACCTCGTTTGGAGCGTCCTCTTGAGACGATCAGAAGCTTTGAAGCCGCAAGAAACAAATCGGATAATGTTCGTCCATATGAGAATAGGCCAGGTAAGGAAGACTCGTGACCTGGTTTGCGTCCGCTGGCAATGGGCTGACCCAGTTCCAGTGACCCCCGGTGGCATGAGTGGCATGTATAGTAGTCGGCGGAACAGTAGCTATTCAGGTAACTTGGCTCCTTTCGTAGTTTGGCCTTGTTCTTTTCTCCGGCATAGTTTCGACGTTCTCCAGCATTCGAACCAAAGTGAAAGAAAGACGCGCCATATAATGACTAGCTGACGTTCTTTCTTCTGGCAGCTTATGAGACAAATTATGGCGGACACCACGACAACCGTCGGTCAGGTTATTATCGCAATTCAAGCTGGGGGTACGGGGGCAGACCAGACAGCTATGCCGACAACTATGGGCAACAGAACCAATACAATTCAGGCACACGCGGGCCGCGATACCCTCGATACAATTCGGATGGACCGCAGCATCCCCCAAGCACTCCTGGTATGGATTTCCCAAGTTCCCCGGAGCCAATGTCGCCGTACGGAGGACAAAAACCCTCCTATGACACCATGTCGACTCCAGATGGTGGTTCTGATGGACAGGCGCCATACTCCACGAATCCAACTACCGCTAATTCGTCGTTCGAAAACTTCCCCGGTAAGCAGCCGGTAAATGGATCCTATGGACCGCAATCGACGCCCGAAACATATGGCATGACCGGATTCGGAAACAATGGGTTTAACCCTGGCCCTGTCAATAAGCCAGCAGAGCCGCGACAGATTATCAAGCTCGGCGGCAGCGGCGATCCCCAGGCTCCTTCAGCCCCCAGTCCGATGTCTCCCGCCAGTCCAAGCAGCCCTGGAAAGAAGCGCCGACAGAGCTGGCTCGCTCGCCGTTTCAGCAGAAGTGGATAAATGTTTCCAAAGTCTCGACGAAATCTACCAGTATGAACGACGTGGATGTCTCTGGCGTATGGTCATGGGGGGTTAATGAGGTGATTTCGATGGACTAGGATTCCGCGACGATGACCATGCATGTTCGCCAGGGGGGTTGAAGATCGCCCAGGGATTGGGAAGCATTGCTGGCGCAGCTGGAGAGGTATTTTCAGAGCTGCCGGCCGGATAGTAATGACCAATGTTTCAAAGACAGGCGTTGAGGATGGTCACACATCGACGATTATCGTGGAACTTATGATTTGTGGTGCTAAATTGCACTCATGTTCTGAAACTTGGGTATCACCTGGAAAGATATGTGGACAATAGCATAGCACGAAGTGCCATCTATGCCAGTCCATGAGATATCTTCACACCCTTTTGAGTGGCTGAGAAAGCTCTACCTCGCGACACGATCCGATTAAGGATCGCAAATCTAAAATACAATTGCGCGTAGTTCATGGTATCAGACGGGTTGGTACGCTCCAGAATTGCCGTAACGCTGCCTGCGCCAAAGAAAATGACAAACACTACTGTGACTTCTTCGCTTTCTTCTCGGACTCTAGCCTGTCACTCTGATCCTCCCTCATAGCAACTATCACATATGCGATGAGGACGGCATTGGCAGTCAGTGCTGCGGTTGCCCCAGCCCACGTCGAATTCCCTGTCATGAAGGTTAGCTTCAACGAAATTTCGGGACAGAGACAAGTGTTAAATATTACCTTTAAACAGTGCGTTCAAGCTTGCAAAATATACGCCTAGCGGTGCCATGATCATGGCTGCCGTAAATGCTAGTAATTTGAAAATAACGGATCTATACTGTTGTTAGAGGTTTTTCATGTTGACGATTAATTGGACAAGCTGACGCTGGCACGGCTGGCGCGACTGAGGATTCATCTTTTGACTGAGCGGCTGTGAGGCTCGATGCGGCCCCTTCTTTAGATACGATCCGCTGTCTGGATGTCATGGCTGCTGTATTTGAGCAATGTGCTCTGCTGGTGCTCTGCTGAATCGCACGGGTAGAGGTATATACCTGGATTAGCGTTGGTGATATCATGAGTGCACGTCCCTCGCACGAAAACGGCCTACGCGATCCAAGGATCTACCGCGTCTTTATTTTCCCATATCTTTTTGATCTCCAACTTTTGGTGGATTTCGCAGTCTTACAACTGTTTAGCATATAATGCATGACGAAGTCTTTATCACATCGGGCCGTGATAATTCCTCGGTACTGAAGACATTGGTAAACGAACCCATTTTCTCAGCCTGATCATCTTCTTGTTCGAAAGGGAGGGATCATGGACTTGGACGACTCACCACCAAAGCGTCGCAAGCTCACGCCGTCGACGCCTGAGCCTTTGGATTCCCAAGGAAGTGACATTCTGCTTCCTCAACATGACACTATTGCTACAGTCCTTCTTAATTCGCCGGATCCGCTTCAGTCGCTGTCTTCTCAGCGCTTGACCCAACCTACACAGCTCATTGATCGATCACCCTTGACTGAAGGAAATGGCCACCACGATACCCGAAAAGATTCCGTCGTTCAAGTGGAGGCGTCCTCTCCCGTCAATCACAGTCAGTCTGTTCGAAAAGTTGGATATTTAGCATCTGCAATGGCGCCGCCAGGTACACAGTTTCGGTCACCATCAGTATATAATCAGACACCGCAAGCTAAGCCAAAAGAGAGCTTCGTGGACCTTAGCTCCGACAATGAAGATGACGGTCCACAATACGTCGGAGGGTCCAGTGACGACGAAAGTCAGGCTCGCCGCCAAAACATATTCAAGCCAACAAAATTCGGCGCACCGTCCAGTGACGACATTGTCGAAGAGTCTCCTAAGAAAGATTCATTGAGCAGGTTCAAACAAGTGACGCACAATGCTATGTACAACCCAGCCCTATCGAAAGGGTCAAGCCTGACTGGCTCTGTCTTCGACTCTCGACAACGTTTTAGTCAGACAGGCCAGCCAAACGTAATCCGTGCACATGTTCCACAATCTTCAGATATCATGGCCAACGCATACGACGGTGTCTCTCATAAGCGTCCGCGGCCGCAGGCTGTGCCGTCCCGAGTGCGGCCAGTCACCTCTGATGAAATGTCGCTCAATGATATCGCTGACATTAACCAGCGTCGGAAACTGGAACGAATGCAGACCGTATATCCTCAGCACACCGTTCGAATGCTGCACGATGCCCTTGTCAAAGCTCGTGGTGATTTCAGTGATGCGATGGAGGTCGCTAGTCACATGTCCGGACCGGGACAAGGCGCGCCTCTAGAGGTTGATTTGACACAATCCGAGGATGAACTGAATAGACAGACACCTATGGTTCCGAGACACAAGCCGGAAACTGCAAAGGTCTCAACCAAGACGATCTTCCAAAAGTATGGACAAGCCGATATGAAACCGGCAAGTCGATCCATTGCAGAGGGATATGCTTCATCCAGACCAATTTTTCACGCTACGACTCCCGAGAAGCCAAAGCGAAGATTGATGCAAGGCCGTAAACACCATTCATCTCCTACCTTTGAATCGCCAGATAAGCCTGTTAAGGTTGACTTGTCAGATGCTGATGAGTCTGACCATGGAATCCTATCCGACACCCAAGATGCAACATTTGAGGGCCGAGTGCTGTCTTTTTTCAACACCTGTTCTGTCAAAGATCTTGTTGATACTGCGTCTATCGAAGCGCACACTGCCGAGTACTTGGTTGCAAAACGACCCTTTGGGTCTCTGGAAAAAGTGAGAGCTGTTCCGTCTCAGAATGCAGTTGGGAAGGGGAAGAGAAGCCGAGCTCAGCCTCTTGGTGGAAAAGTCGTAGATAAGTGTGAAGCGATGCTGGCTGGCTACGAAGCGGTGGATAGTTTAGTAAGAGAGTGCGAGAACCTTGGGAAGCCATTGACTGAAGAAATGAAACGGTGGGGTATCAACATCCATGGAGCTAAGGAGGGGGAGCTTGACATAACTTCACTCGGCGGCTCACAGCACGATTCGGGCATTGGCACTCCCGCAAGTGATTTTGATGACGAGGCTCACAAGCCTGTGCGTAATGGCTTTTTACCGCAGCCAAGCATCATGAGCCAGGAATTCAAAATGAAAGAATATCAGCTTGCCGGCATGAACTGGCTGAATCTGTTGTTCAAGAGACGGTTGTCTTGCATTTTAGCAGATGATATGGGTCTCGGTAAGCTCCTGTCCATCTGTCACATCTGCGGAGATTAGCGCTTATACAAAGTCCAGGAAAAACATGCCAGGTAATAGCGTTCCTAGCCCATCTTTTTGAGACTGGGGAGACGGGGACTCACCTTATTGTCGTTCCATCGAGTACCCTGGAAAATTGGCTGAAAGAATTTAAAAAATTCTGCCCTGCCCTGAAAGTCGTCCCGTTGTACGGAAGCCAAACAGAGCGAGACACAATCATAGCTGAATTAGAACTTGGCAGTACGGACGTCGATGTTGTGTTGACCACTTATACCATCGCTGTTGGAAAGAACGATTCCAAGTTCCTTAAAAAGTTTGGTTTCAACTGCACGGTTTTCGATGAGGGTCACATGTTGCGAAACAGCAAGTCACAGCAATATGCCAAGCTCATCCGTATCGACTCAAGGTTCCGTCTCCTCTTGACAGGCACACCGGTTCAGAATAACCTGCAAGAGCTTGCGTCTCTTCTCGGATTTATGCTTCCTTCGCTTTTTAAAGGGAACAAGGATGACCTCGAGGCAGTCTTTACGCACAAGATCAAGACAATCGGCTCAGATTCGAACCACGAAGCTCTTTTGTCAGCTCAGCGAATCGCCAGAGCTAGGTCTATGCTGACACCGTTCATCCTCAGGCGCCAGAAACACCAGGTGCTCAAGGAGTTACCTGCCAAGACTTCTCGTCTTGAATACTGCGATATGACTGACTCTCAGCTTGAAATATATGAAACTGAGCGCCAGCGCGTTGTGGAACTGCTTCGACAACGAGAAGCAGGAGAGAATACTGGCAACAAATCGTCAAACATCCTGATGAAGCTCCGCCAAGCCGCAATCCACCCTATGCTCTTCCGTCGTCACTACACGGACAACATCCTTCCCAAGATTGCAAAACAGTGCATTAAAGACGAGCAATGGGCAAAATCTAACCCGGACCTAATCCTCCTCGAACTCGAACATTACTCCGACCTCGAGATCGTGGAACTCTGCGAGCCCCGCCCTGTACTATCCAAATTCCTCCTCCAAAACGACGAATGGCTCGACTCGGGGAAAGTCGCCAAGCTCGTCGAGCTTCTCGCCCAATTCAAGAAAGAAGGCCACCGCACCCTCATCTTCTCCCAATTCGTCATGGTGCTCAACATCCTCCAGCGCGTCCTCGACTCCATGAAGACACCTTTCCTCCGCATCGACGGATCAACCAAAGTCGACGAACGGCAAGACCTAATCGAGCTCTTCTACGCGCAGACGGATATACCCGTCTTCATGCTCACAACGAAAGCCGGCGGCGCGGGGATCAACCTGGCCGCCGCGAACAAGATCATCATCTTCGACTCGAGCTTCAACCCCCAGGACGACATCCAGGCGGAGAACCGAGCGCACCGGATCGGGCAGACGAAAGAGGTGGAGGTCGTGAGGCTGGTGAGCCGGGGCACGGTCGAGGAGCAGATCTACGCGATGGGGAGGACGAAGGTGGCGCTTGATCAGAAGGTGGCGGGGGCGGAGGAGGCGGAGGTCGAGGTGGAGAAGAAGGTGGAGGAGATGGTGCTCAAGGGGATTGAGGAGGAACAGAAGAAGGGGATGGAGGGGAAGAAGAGTAGTGATCTAGAAAATGGGAAAGGTGGGGAAGGGAAGGAGGGTGATGGGAAGGAGGTGTGAGAAGAGTGGGGAATTGGGCTGTAGTTGAGTCCGCAACGTCACGAAACAACGATCGATCTTGTCAGCATCGGTGAACTTCGACTTGGATGGGTTTGTGGGTTTTGCATAGACAACCCCCATGGAATCCGCGAGGGACTTTGGGGTACAGTGCCTGAAAGACCATGTATCATATTGAGACGGCGCCGCTGAGGTATAGAGCTGGGCATCTACGTGCACAAGACAGCTAGATGGAGTTGCAGAGTTAAAATGGGCACGGTTTCTTCGGCAATTTGCTATCTGCGGTGCTTGCTATTGACTGAATCCCTTTTCTCAAACCCTGATGATAGGTCCTATTCAACTCTCGTCGAGTGTGCTTCTTCCTTTATCAGAAAGGGCTATAGATGCTTCCTGAAATTTTACCCCGTAAGCTAGCAGGCAGCCTGTTGCTTTTTCTATGAAGTGAGAAGTTTGATAGACTCCCCTTGGCAGGCGGTCTCTGGAGGTCAGACGGATGCTTGTAAGCTCACGGTCACGGCATGGATTGGAACAGACTCACGGAGGAATGGATGTCTGAGACCCGGACGGATGCTTGTAAGCTTTTACGTCCGGCGCTTTTTTGTACGTCTCGGCTTTCAAAGCTCCTTTCTTTCTTCTTGGCTCCGCGGCTCCGGGCTGCTTTTCCTCTTCGATTCGTGGTCTTGTACGGGCAGAGACAACGGTCGAGTAGATGTTTTCTTGGATGTCTTTCCGTTGCTGCTATGAAATTGTGGAGGCCTGCCTGACATGGGCTCTTTAAGGGAAGAGATGTCGGTCATCGGCCTTCCCGGGTCGGGTGATTCTGACCCGCAACCATGTGTGCGCATTAGATGCGATATTTGCGCATCTCTGGGAAAACTTCTCGTGGACGTCTTACTTGACGATAACATTCGTATCCCGTCACACCGCAATAGCTGAGTGCTGAGGCTCAAATACATTGTTCTGCTCCGCGGACGCGCCATCACTGATCTGATGTACTTCTACTTTTCTCTTCTTGGGAGTAGCTTCTGCCTCTGCGACTGCTGCTTTCTGCTTCTTCTTCCCGTTTCCTGAATTCTTCTCTTTATCGTCGAGACCAAGGATGTCGTCCAGCTGCATCGCGCGAGACAGCATCCCATCAAAGTCCAGGAGCTTCACACACTCAACGTGGGATTTTGACATTGACACTGATTTGTAACAAGACGCTTTGCCGGGGATGAGCTGGCTCAGAGTGAATTTTGTGTTTCCGAATTTGTTTTCAACAGACATTGCATATTGTAGATACTGCTCGACCACTTCGCGCCATGGGGCGAGACCGCCTTGTTCTCCAGTGCGGAAGGCGCTGCCATTGGCTTCTCCGGCTGTTGCAATCATTGCGCCGTCCACGCCATATTCTTTGATGAGCTCAAGAGCCTGATCGCGGTTAGCAACGTCGCCATTCATGACACAAGCAACACCATGCTCATGGCAGATTTCTCCAATCATCCTCAATTGCTGTCTGATGGCTCGTTCTCTTGGACGCATAGGCGTTGTACGACAGTGGATTGTAAGACCGGTGATTCCGGTATTACAGAGCTTAGTGACGAGCTCCCGCGTGAGTTCGGGAGTTTCCAATAGACGGATCTTGACGCTGATGCCGATCTCCCAGACCTTGCCGACTTGCTCAACCAAAGCACGGAGAATGCTCGCTAGGTGATCAGGCGTCCGTAGGAGAGCAGCGCCCATGCCTCCAGAGGTTGAGAATGGCTTTGGACAGCCAGCGTTAACGTCGATGCCTGAGACGTCGCCTGCGACCAATTTTGCGGCCTGGACGGCTAAGTCTGGGCTCGCTGTTCCAACTTGAAAGATCAACCTCCCGCCTTCCCGTGTTGGGTCTATTCTGTAGATTACGCTTTCCCTTGCGGCTTCAATCGGTTTACCTCCGTTCGAAGGTGTTCGTGTCCACTCGATACAGCCTGTGCGAGGGTTTCTCTTTCGTGTGGTACCGATCATGGCGCGATCAACCGTTTCAGGTCCCCAGACCAGGTCGGCACCATAGTGGAGAGCGATGAGACGGCATGGGAGCTCACCGCTTCGGACCATAGGCGCGAGCACAATCTTCCCCCGGTAGTCCACACCATTGCGAGGTATCGGTACAGCCAGTGGACGTGGCTGAGGAGTGGACATCTTGGGAAGCATGGCTTTTGCAGATGAAAACTCTGTCATGGCAAGCCACAGTGTGCGGAGGAGGGGTAGCATCCCATCGTCACCTCAAGCAAACCTGTCGGGATTCAAATCTTGAACCGATGAGATCGTCTAAAAAGGTCTGTTGTATTGTGAAATCGGAGTCATCAAAAAATATCTCGAGTCATGAGCGGAGAAGTGGCAGAAATCCGCAATCTCCACGTGATGATAATGGGGAGTCTTCAGGGGCGGCCGGGAAAGCCTCTGCAGGGAATTGTAAAGCCCGGGGAAAGTTCGACCCAACAAGCTGCTGACAGCTGCGGAGGTGCTTCCATGCAGGCCAATTGAGCAGATCAGCCGCTAGAAAGTGCCTGAGGAACAACAGATCTTTCAAGTGTAGAGACAATCTCGGCATCCACCATCCCCACAGCCGATGCTCTCTTCAACCTTGCGCGGCCCTTTTCGTCATTCAACCGTCCGTGTTCCTTGTTTGAGCAGTCCAGGTTGCTTAACCCTCAACCTGTCTAGGAAAGCAAACTTTTCTCGTTGTGCAGCTGCTATTGACCGCCAAAACGCCCTGGCACCGCCTCGCCCCACCATTTCTTCTCTCCCCCACCAAGATTCTTTAAAAGTCGCCCACCGCACGCAAAATATTTCACAACATCTCTACTCTACCAAAGCGTCTCCAGATCAATTCGACAAGATGTCCTACGCCCAAGGAAGCTCAGAATGGTCTGTTCGCAAGATCGGACAACCCAACACTCTGGACTTCCGAGCCTACATCGAGAAGAATGGCACCCCAGTCTCACCTTTTCATGATATTCCCCTTTTCGCCAATGAACAACAGACTGTCCTTAACATGATCGTGGAGATCCCTCGCTGGACCAATGGCAAGCTTGAGGTATGACAAACCTTGTCATTCACTGTATTCTTCCCAGCATCGGTGGATTTAATAGCTTACGGGTTCAACACACAGATCTCAAAAGATGAATTCCTCAACCCTATCAAGCAAGATATCAAGAAAGGCAAGCTTAGATTTGTCCGCAACTGCTTTCCCCACAAAGGCTACCTCTGGAATTACGGCGCTTTTCCCCGCGTAAGTGACGGTTCCGCTTGCCTTTGGATCTCAGTTGACTGTACATTAGACCTGGGAAGACCCTAACGTCGTCCACCCCGAGACCAAGGCGAAAGGCGACAACGACCCACTCGACGTCTGCGAGATTGGCGAACTCGTCGGCTACGCAGGCCAGATCAAGCAAGTCAAGGTCCTCGGTGTTATGGCCCTTCTCGACGAGGAGGAAACCGATTGGAAAATCATTGTCATCGACGTCAATGATCCTCTTGCACCGAAACTGAACGATATCGAGGACGTCGAGAGACACCTTCCCGGTCTCCTGAGAGCGACAAATGAATGGTTTCGAATCTATAAGATCCCTGATGGAAAGCCAGAGAATCAATTTGCTTTCAGTGGCGAATGCAAGAACAAGAAATATGCTATGGAGGTGGTGCGAGAGTGTAGCGATGCCTGGGAGAGGCTAATCACTGGGAAGCAGAGACCGGGTGACATAAATCTGTGAGTTGATAACGTTGCCACTTTCGGAATAGATGCTAACCAATGCCAGCGCCAATGCCACCAATACAAGCTCCCCTGATCGTGTTGACCATGGAGCTCTTTCGAAAATTCCTCCCGGATCTAACCTACCCCCGGCGCCAATTGATGGTAGCGTGGACAAGTGGTTCTTTATCTCTGGTGCTGCTGTCTAGAAGGTCGACCATCGAGCGTCGCACTTTAACCAAACGCTCATTGAATTCAAAACTCTACAGACAAGGAGGCGGAATTTGCTAAATATTCGAAGCATCACTGTAGGTGCATGCGGATTTGAAAATTCTTGTTCGCTATTATAGACGTACAAACTCCCAAAATCCATACACACATTTGCCCTTTGAGGCACCATGAAGATATCTACGGGTTCATTACCTTCTCTTCGGACATAGCAGTCATCGCTAATCCTCTTCCGCGTCTCTGGATTTGAAGCTGTCTGTATTAGATCACAGCGTCTAGTTTCTATTATAAGGCATAGATGCCACAACTTTGAGCAGCTGTATCATTTACCCAGCCATAATGTTCGCTCCGACTCCTTCTTTCCCCTTTCCACTATGAACTCCAGCTCCGTTTACCCAGTGCCCAAATCCTCCTTCCTCCCCAGTATCCGAGTATGCCTTTCCACCTCGGCAACCACATCCTGCATCTTAGGCAGCTCCTTCACTTTCATCCTATACTCTTCTTTATTCACCGCCCCATCGACCTCAAAGCGGAAGTTAAGCTCCTTTCCATCCTTGAACTTGATGTCAAGAGTCTGCGGTGTTTTGGTGTCTGCGCGAGGGAGGGTCTTGACGGTGACTTTAATACCAGAGGTGCGGGTGTTGGGGGGCAGGTGCGTGAGGAAGAGGCGTGGGGTTTTGGACAGTGGGGAGAAAGGGTTGAGGGTTGTTGATATGGAGGTTAGGAAGCGGGTCTGCATTTTGAGGAATTTTGGAAGGTAAAGAGAGGGATTGAGGGCGGAATGGGAAGGGCTATCGTTGGGTGCCCATGTTTATTAGAGTGAATATTTATGTTCGAGTCGCCTTTGATTTCGACAGATTCTTGCTTCGGAATTGAGAGTTTGTAGAAATAATATGCGGCTCGAAGTCGCTGCGATTTTCAGATGGACCTTGCCGGTTGATCTTCGGCGTTGCGAAGCTGGACTGTCCGCATGCAAGGCTGAAGTGTGCTAACCAGATTTTGAGAGCTCCGACCGCGGCTTTCAGCAAGGCTGAAACTCATAGGATAAACGTCTCCATTTACCGAGTACTATTGTTTCGACACATCTACTCCTCATGCATATCATGAATTGGCTAGAGTACTTCTGATGATGTACAAACGATCCATGACTATAGGATGGCTGATCCAATCTTTCTTCAACGCCTGAACACCCTCCAGCAGTCTTACAAAGCGACGCTCGCCTCCCTTCAGAAGTTCCAGAAACTCCCTCCTACGCCAGCCTACGGCTCAGAAAGCGATCCGAGAGTAGATATCGCCGCAGAAATTCACGCCAGTCTAAAGCAGCAAGAACACGATTTTGAGGGCCTCCAAAAAGAATTCGAAGATGATCCCACAAGTCCGGTCTGGGTTGGCGGAGGCAGCGTTCGGAGGCGTTCGGAGAATGCCGCTACGGAGAGGGAAAAGGTGAAAGCGCAAATTACAAAATTAGGAGAAGACCTAAAATCGTATGCATGTCCCGTAGAGAAAATTCCTTGATGACTAAGAGACTGATCTGCTTCACAGAACCCGCGCCTCCTTCCGTCAGATACAACTTCAAGCCAAGCGAAACTCCGACGCTGAGAGGCTGAAAGAACGACAGCGGCTCTTCTCTAAGGACCGGATAAACTCAGATACTCCGTTACCGCCCCGTCGAAAGAGCCAGAAACCGCTCACCCAGGATGAACTGGCGATGCAAGCTTCAAATGACGTGACGGCTGCTCTGCGACGGACGCACCAGATGATGCAAGACAGTATTGAGCAGAGTCAATTTGCACAGCAGACGTTCGATACGTCGAGCTTTGCGTTGAAAGGTCTAGACGAGCAGTACAGTAATCTTGATACAATGCTGAACTCGACGAAAAGCCTTGTTAGCTCGTTGCTAAGAAGTCAGAAGAGCGATACATGGTATTTGGAGACGGCTTTCTATATCATTGTTGTCACAATCGGATGGCTGCTATTTCGCAGGGTTTTCTATGGGCCGCTGTGGTGGTTAGTTTGGCAGCCAATGCGATGGATTACGTGGTTGATGTTCTCTGTACTGAGTTCCGTGGGAATTCTTGGTGGGGAAAGGAAAGAGACTGTGTCCAGAGTGACTACGTCGGCGACTCTAAAGGTGCCACCGCAAGCTACAGGGGGCTTTCCCGAGAGGCAGCAGGGACAAGGGAGAGATGGGCCCTTCATGAATGTGGGAGGAGGTGGAGGCAAGGGTGGAGGATGGGGACATCAGCGAGAACCGCCTCGTGCGGAGGATCATGGTGAGAAGCCGAAGATTGACGAGATTGGAGAAATAATTGATAATGCGGAGAAACAATTTGAGGAAGGTAAGGGTGGGATCGATGATATTTCGGAGGAAGAAAGAAAAAGACAGGAAGAAATACCCAGGAATCCTAAGAAGAGAATGTGGGAGCATGAGAAAGAGGAAGCTCAGATGCAGAAAGACGAATTATGAACTATTGAATAATTCCTATGTGGTGTAGTGTATTCGCCATATCTGATATATCTCACATTTATTGTGTATCATGTGACTGCGCGGTGCCAAGACCACTTTCCGCGGCCACGACGCGACCGCGTGTTCTAGTTTGGCCTACGATTAATGCCACCACACTTGACCATTACGGTCTGTAGAAAGAAATCGCTCTCTTTGCCAACCTTGTTACCCTTAGTTATGAACTTTGAGGACCCTTGACTCTTTTTTCACCTTGTCTGTCTTGAATCAGGATACATCTGCGACCGTCTCCCCTTACCTCTTCCATCTTCCATCTCCTGAAGCCTCTTGCCCATGGCGAACTTTTTTGATAACAAGGCGCGAGCCTTGGCTAATGCGTCAAAATCAAAACCGACCCCGACTACTAACGATGAGAGTGCTCAAATGCAGCCATGGGGTATTAAGGACCTTTCTTAGTTCGAGTCTTGATTATCTGGCTAATTTTCCCAAGTTGAAAAATACCGCCCAAAATCCCTCCAAGACGTTACCGCTCAAGACCACACCATCACGGTCTTACAACGGACTCTCCAAGCTACAAATGTTTTTCTATCCTCCTTTAAATTTTGATCATGAGTCGTCTAACTTCAGCAAAAGCTCCCACATATGCTCTTCTACGGTCCACCGGGAACGGGGAAAACCAGCACTATCCTTGCCCTGGCGCGAGAGCTTTACGGCCCAGAGCTCTTTCCATCTCGCGTTCTTGAGCTGAATGCCTCGGACGAGCGAGGCATCACTATTGTGCGGGAGAAGATCAAGGATTTCGCCAAGCAGCAGATCTCCAATGCGCCGATTTCGAAGGCGTATAGGGATAAGTATCCGTGTCCCCCATTTAAGATCATCGTGCTTGATGAAGTAAGCCTGCATTCTACCATCCAGCCTTCTCGTTCTCTTCTTCTTCAAATTTTATTCCATTCTAAAGTGTATATCTCAGAAAGTGCCTAAAAACCTCTCTAACCTTTGCAACTAGGCCGACTCCATGACGCAAGACGCCCAGTCCGCTCTCCGCCGCACCATGGAGATCTACAGCAAGATGACCCGCTTCTGCCTCTGCTGCAACTACGTGTCTCGCATCATCGATCCATTAGCGTCACGCTGCTCGAAATTCCGCTTCAAAATGCTCGACGGTGGGGACGCGGGCAAACGCCTTCGCGATATCGCTGACGCAGAGGGCGTGAGGTATGAAGACGGAGTTATCGAGAAGCTGATCGATGTCAGCGATGGAGATCTGAGAAGGAGCATTACGTATCTACAGAGTGGTGCTAGGCTGGCGGGGGCCGGGAGGTTTGCGGGAGGTGCGGGCGGAGGGAAGAAGAGGGGGAGGAAATCGAAGACAGTGGAGGAGGAGGAGGAGGAGGAGGACGAGGAGATGTCCGATGCGCCCACTTCTCAGCCGGTGATCACGCTAGCGAGCATCAACGAGATCGCCGGCGTGGTCCCGGACTCCACGATCGATGCTCTCCTTTCAGCGATGCAGCCGACCAAGAAGGGAGCTTCGACGTTCTCGGCGATTCAGAGCGCGGTGACGGATATTGTTGCTGAGGGTTGGTCGGCGGCGACGCTGCTGGGGCAGATGTATGATAAAGTGTTGATGGACGAAGGGGTGGAGAGTAGGAAGAAGAATGCGGTCGTGGGCGTGTTCTCGGACGCGGATAAGAGGCTGGTGGATGGCGCGGATGAGCATTTGGTGCTTTTGGATTTGGCGGTTAAGGTGGGTGGTGTGTTGGCTGGGGGAAGGTAGGGAGTTTTACCAGGAGGCGGCATGAAGGATGGGGAGGAATGCTTGGAAGGACTATTGCAGGGTGCATGGGCAGACGACATTTCGTGAGGTATGGCTCACGGTGCATATCCACCTTTCTATGGACACGTAGCGTCTACCTTGATGGTATACTCGCCCTATATCCCACGTGTCCTACGTCATCCCTTCAAATGCAATCTAGTGCAAGCGCAGTCCACTTCCCGAGTTTCTCGCTCGTATAGAGACCTTCTCCCCATTTTCTTCACGGCCCCCTTTTCTCGTATCGGGGTGATGGGCGTGACTCTGGTTTCAAATCGGGGTGGGAAGTCTGTCTGGGGATGTTGGGCATAGATGTAGCTCAGAGGCTGATGAAGTTGTTAAGATGGGGCTCGTCTTTTGCCGGGGGAGGTTATTCATTGGTGTAGGAGATAGGGTGGGGGAATTACGGAGGAAGAGGGGTTTGGGAAGGGTTCTTCGTATTGGTATTGGTATTTGCTAGCTAATTTGTAGGATATGTGAAGAGATTCACTTGATATCAGTATGGAGAAGTTCCAAATGAAAAGGGCTGTAGAGATTTGGTTTGAGCAGTCTGTGTCATGATGTCTAAAGATATTGTTTGTAAGAAAAGTGGTGGTGTCCAGCCTGGGTGGTAAATTCGTTCGTAGGTCCAAAGTGAAGGGATTTGATGAAGCAAGCTTGCTTTCCGCTTAGTGATGGGGCCATGGATGACCATCGGGATCATTTCTCCCAGCGCTTGAATGTGGTCCCAATTCCTTGCATACTGTCCAATATGCCGGACTTGTGGTCGCCGCTTCCGGGATGATCGGGCTGTTGATCTGCAAGTGATTCGTTAGATGTTTCGCTGTGAGAAGACCTGAGGGATCGACGCCGGCCTTGAGTAATAGCCTGACTGGATTCGGATGGAGGAAGCTTGCTTTGTGACGCCTCGGGTTCGGCGATCTTCTGTACCTTGTTATCTCGAGCTACGGGAATTTCGACTGCTATACGCTTTTGTGGCACTATCAAGGATTTATAGACGTCTTGCTTGCTTTCCTGTACATTTTGTTCATCGTCAGAAATCTCGGTTGCAGGAATGTCAGGGATATCGAGGGATCTTGGGCGAAGTGGCTTGTCAAGCTCCGCGTCAGGCTTGGTTGAAGCTTCTCCATTTTCTTGGGAGCCTTCGACACGAATTGTCTCTGGATCATCGCTTGTGGGACTCAATGCTGTTCCTTGCAGCAGTTTCCCCCGAGAATTCTCAGACACTTGGTCGATTGCAGCTTTTGTTTGATCATCTTGATGAGCTTTTGAAGCGCTTTTCATGTCTACTGCTTTGTCTTCAGTCTCGTCTTTGGAACTTGACGTATCATGAGACACTAGTGCGATCTTAGGCTTAATGTCTTCAGCTTTCCTTTCCGGTACCTCGTTTGCTGCAGCTTTGTCCACTCTGGGTTTAATCTGGGAGGCGGGAGACTTGTCAGGTTCTGGAAGAGGAGGGAGCCACACGACGGCCTTGGACCACACTTTTCGCAAGTGGCCATTTTCCCCTTGCTCATCGCCCAGCGCCAAAACAAGCGGCATTAAAACCAAACCAATCTCTCTCCACCTTCGTAAGGGCTCCTTTCTGTCCTGTCAATTAGAAGAGACTTGTGTGGTAGCATGATATCTGAATTGCATTGAAAATGCTCCACTGTGCCAAACTTGTACTCGACCACCATCTGAACCTTACATCGTGAGAGATAGCAGTTGAAGTCTCCTGCCTCTTTGCATATCTCGTAAAGCTCTTCCCATCGAGATGTAGTGCCATCGTGATCCAGCTTTTTCAAGAGATCGACCCCTTTAGCTAACAGGTAATCGGTAAGCTCCGCATAGAATGCTAATTTCTTTGACCCTCGAACGAGTATCTCGGTTTTGGCAGTTTCTTCGAGTCGAGACTCCACGATTCCGAGCGTTTCGAGACGCCATTTGCTTGCTTTACAAGGGTCATCTAAATCACTGTCAGCGCTGATTATCATGTTCCAATTCTAGAAACTAGAGGTACCGCCAATACTTACCATGGAGAGCGGCAGAAAGGACTTCATCAAGCGTGGTCCGTACTTGTTCTTCTTTCGATCCAATGATGCGGTCGCTCAAGAGGAAGAATGGGGAACCGAAAATAGAATCGCAAATGTTGTGTGCAAGGAACGCCGTCAGAAGGAGGCGAGGGCCAGACCGTTCTTGGTTCAGGATTTCGCGAATTGCCATAGGAGTCATGGAGCTCTCGGGACTGAGGCCTGATTTAATAGCGCCCATAATTGTCTCTTCATCTACCATCCGGAAAGACTCGTGTGTATACGTCTTTGCCCAGCCATCCCAGCTGCTGCGCAGGTCGTCAAATTTCTCACGGACAACATTGTCCGGGTCCGTGGTGACGCTTTCGCGCTTGACAAGCTTTGCAGTAGCTTCTCCTAAAGCACGTGAGATATCGTCATAACGGCTCTGAAGTTCTTCCAACCGATTTCTGAGCTCTTTGATTTCTTCTTGCAACTCTTCGTTCCCCCTAAGCAGTTCACTTCTGCGTGAATTGAGCTCAGTATAGCGCTTTGTCTTAGTGTTCAACTTTTGTCTCACGTCATATACATCGTTCAGAGTTTTCTGCTGTTGCTCGATTGACATCAGATAGTGTAGCTTCTTCGGTCCTCCGTTGCGTTTTGGAGTTGCGCCGCTCTTAGTTGCTGCGTCACGCTTTCTGGAAGCAGCAAGCTTTCCGTCAGGAAATTCTTCATAACTATCGCCGTCCTCGTCTTCAACGCCGCCATCCGGACTCATATACCTGACAATTTCTGGACGCCGGCTCCCATCATAATATAATGGGCGTCTGATTGTCCGGCCAGAGCTTGTTTTAGACATCTCCTCAGGGATCTTTTGGGTGGATTGATTCTTGAATGGCTTCTTCAGACGCAGCTGATTCGAACTCGCTTGCGCTTTGCCAGCTCCAAGGAATTGGACTTCGTCTTCGTGATCGCTTCTGCTGACCATACTTGTAACAGGACTCGATTGAAAGTCTCGATGACGAGATTCAAGGGGCTAAGTTTCTTCAAAGAATGAAGAATACAAAGCTTGAGATTTGTGCTTGAGTAGAGATTCCAAGAAGTATGAAAGGTAGGTGCTAAGTGGGAGAAAGCGATTTCAGAGAACGAGAAGTGATGGGAAGATAAAAAAGACTTAAATACTTTGATTGTCTTACCTGAAGTCTGACTCCTGTCTGCCTCATCCCCCGATATCATTCCTTAAGAAGCGCAGGCTCACTAGGCTATCTTTCCTGATTCATTAGGACCTCCTCTTTCTCCTTCCTGACCCAATCGAGCCTCTTCGAACACGCAACCCTTTATAACTCATCTCGACGCCCTTCAGAGAGCTCAATCCACTCCTACTTAACTCCTTTTCATACTTTCTACAGAAATTGCTTAATCAACCGCCTAGACAGTCCTTCTATCAAGTCTTCAACCATCTGGTAAAGTCACAATTTGCGCATCATTCGCACTAAAACCTTCTACCTTCATTTCTACTCTTTCTATTCCCATCATTCGCTCCAGCCCATTTCGTTATCTGTGCATTGGCTCCTCACAGACTTTACCACTGACTCGGTTTCTGATAGTTCTCATTCTCATCTTTTGGTCAACATCCATTATCATGACCAGACGTTTCTCCCAGCCGGGAATCGTGGACATTGAGGTCCTTCAAGATACTGTCAAATGTACCATGCTCTCTGCTATTGGAGACGAAGGTTTGAATTAATGAAAATTGCAGTAGAAGCGAAGACGGCGGCCAGCTCAGGTAGTCTGCCTCTCCGCGGTGGACGTGCAGACAAAATGGCAAAGACGAAGCAGGCTGCTAGGAAAAGCACTTGTAAGCCTCGCGGTGCAGCTTTTGGTACAGATCGCTAACATTCAATACAGACCAATCGCCTTCGAAATTGAAAGCGGCATGCTCTTCTCCCAAAATTAGCAAAAAGGATGCTGCTCCACCGTCACAGAACGGTAAATCCAATGTCATCGCCGTAGATTTTGGCACCACTTTTTCTGGTTAGTTTTCTTCGTTCTTCGGATATTGTACTAAGACTGACAGGCGTTGCTTACTCCTTTGGCGATGGCGAGATCCACGTCGTCAAGGATTGGGCCGGGGGTAACAATGTTCTTGAGAAAGTACCATCTCGCATTGCTCCAGTATCCGAGAATCCAGACTTAGATGCCGACGCTTTTGGTTATGACGTCGAACCCAACATGATCCAGTACTCATGGTTCAAGCTGCAGTTGGACAAGCACATCAAGGCAACGGACTATGACGACGGTTACCTCCAGACAGACAGCGCTAATAACCGACGTTTTCAATTGCCAGAAGACATGACTGCCGAGGAGCTCGTAACTGCGTATCTGCGCTACCTTCATCGCCATATCATGACCAAGCTGTCGAGAACTTTGCCGAAGATGGTTCTTGAAGAGAGCCCGATCCAGTTTTGGTTTACGGTTCCAGCAAATTGGTCCGATGGGGCTTGCGAGAAGACCAGACAAGCAGCCACGGAAGCAGGTTTTGGTAATCGTCCAAGAGACACTATCTCCCTTATCACTGAGCCAGAAGCAGCGAGCACAGCTATCCTGACCTCCAAGGCTGAGCAGGGCCACTACCAAGTTTGTATCCTTCCACATCCACCAGAAACCAAAGATTGCTGATCAAACACGACACAGGTCGGTTCACATGTTCTGGTCATCGATATGGGCGGCGGTACAACTGACTTTTCTCTACAAAAAATCACCAAGCTCATGCCTTTGAGAACCCAGGAGGCTGTGACAGGCATTGGGGGCAAATATGGCCCTACCACTATTGATAGGAGCCTCTATGAGCTCCTAGAGAGAAAATTTGGCGCAGCTTTTGCAAAGGTTCCCACTCAAAAGATCGGACCTGGAAGTGACTTCATGGAGAAGTTCGAGTCACACAAAAAGAAATTTGATGGTTCGAACCTCGGAAAGAAATGGAGGTTACCTCTAGTAGCACTTGGCGAGCATTTGAGAGGTCAAGATCCTCAGTGTCCGCACTATGACTTTGGGGATGGGGAAGTTCTCGTCGACGGGTAAGTCAATGTGAAATACCGTGCCAAGGACAAGAGTTTCTGATGGGGTGTAGCAACGAATTTGCTGATATGTTCGATGTTGTGGTCGACAAGGCTATCAAATTAGCCGAACAGCAGAGATCGTCGCTTAAGAAGGCAAAGGGGACTATCAAGTCAATTGTTCTCTGCGGAGGGCTGGGAACTTCAGAGTATGTCTGGAACCGCTTCGAAAACTACCGCCACGAAAAGTACAGTAGTAACATTGCTCTTGATACCGACCCAAGGGCTTGGTCTGCAATCGTTCGCGGCGCCGCTATTCGCGGTCTGGAAGGATCAATGGTCACAAGCAAGACAGCTAGACTCTGGTATGGAATCGCAATTCACCGACAATTCGAAGAGGGACTCGATAGTGAAGAAGACTCATTCATCTGTCCCCTCAAAGGAAAGCGAGCGCAGGGTTATTTCGATTGTCGTATGAAGAAGGTAAGGAGTTCTTTTGATGCGATTCAAACTCTGCTGAGACAAGCTTCCAGGGCGAGAGGTTCAACACAAACATGAAGAAGACTATTAAGGTATATGTGGCGATCGATCCAAACGACGACAAGCCTGTTTTTAGCTGGAAGCTATACTTAAGTGGCCAAGAGGAACAACCAGTCCGAATTGATGAGCCAGGTACGTACCAGATCATTACCTTAAGAAGAGAAACGCTGAAGCTACTAGGTGTCAACGAGAATGGATACATCGAGGTCGACTTTACCGGGGGTCTTTTCTTCCTCATCTCCCCGAAAGAAAATCAAAACCAGTCACAATACTAACGCAAGTGGAATCATTGAGACTGTCATCAACCTCAACGTCACAATGGGGTCACACCCTGGCTACATGGAAGTGACCGCAATGCACGACCGCAAGCAAGTCGGAAAGGCTGGAATCAATTTGATCTCCTCCTTTGATCGGCGAGGGGGACAGTCGGCCGGCAAATTGTAAGCACTTAGGGGACGAGATTCGTAGATCTGAGAGGTTGAGGAACGCACCTTGGTAGTGAGTGCTCGACGAAGGAAAATTTGTCGGGAGCTCGCAATCATTTCAATTTGGGCGTGGAGAAAACTGATGATCAAATTGAAAGCATTATGAATGCAAACGGCGAAAAGTCACTTACTAGGCGCTACACCTGCAGAGACTTTAGTATCTATAAATGCATAACAGCAGCCGACGAGTTCTTCCCCTGGACTTTGAAATACATTCATATCGCAGATCACCTAGCATCCACGTTTGTTGAGACATAAAGAACTATTTAATATCAGAAAAGGAGGAGCGTCTTTTCTCTGTCTTTACAAAATCACGGCCCTTGGCAGACCAACGCGGATGCAGCTATGACCTTTACTGATCCACGGCTCTGCAATTGGTCATAACATGAGCATAATCATCTCCAAGCCAGCAGATCGAGCTTTGGCAGCATTTTGATCGAGTAAATCAGACTCATGGCTGATTACATTTCCCTCAAAACTTTGAGACCACCTCTCACGGACTGCGAGACATGAACGATGCCACCCAAAGCAGCAGCTCGCAAGCCGCTGTAGTGTCCACCTCCGCCCAAGCTCCAAGTGAATCCCCTCTAGAGACCGAGTATGTCAGCACACTCTTCTTCAATCAACCCAATCCGTCCACCTCCTCGGCTTCCAGTACCCCCTCCCAAGCCTTCAAGCGTAAACGCATTGAGCTCCTCGACGCCTTCCTCAGACAGTTCGACATCCTACTCTTCATTCAGTTCTCCATCTTGTACTACTATGATAACTCTTTCGCCAACTTCCTCGTGCGCGCCAGCGTTCAAGCCATCTTCCTCACTCCACGGTCAATACCCTTACCCGATACTCCATTCCAGAAACCGTATATCGGCGCTATCATAGGCGGGAACATAATATGCGTCATATCACACATACTTCGCCCGAGACCGGAGGCTGGCGAAATAACAGAAGGCTATTTGCACGGCGGGCTTTTCGTTGACTTTGTCGGAGAGAAAGGGCCAATATGGAAATCAAGACTTGTCGCTATGGACTTACTGGTGCTGACATTACAATTGATTATGCTTGCGGGGCTGGTTGAAAAGCTTTCAGCAAAGGTCGTGGCATCTGAAACACCAGCGCAGGAGGTTGGACCAGCACAGGATCATGATGCAGAAGAGCGAGGAGTTCTTAGAGAGCAAGACGACCGCTCAGGAGAACATGACGGTTCGGCAGCGAGCACCAGCGCGAATGTCACGACAGCACTCACAGGCCACATTTTGGATCCATATTATAGAGGAGACTCCATTGTGGCGGAATTAGACGTCTTACACACGGTACAGAGACAGTGGCAGGTCTGGCAAAATTCAACGAGCTCAAGCGTGACAACCAGTCAGGCTAATACAGGGGCACGCAATGACATGACGACTCTTTTCGGGGGGTTGCTGGGCGTTCGATTACGGGTGCGTGGGAGGACGATAGGACTGTAGATAGCATTGCATGGGACATCTCAGGTTTGGAAGGCAAAGCTTGAATAGAGCAGCATATCTCTGCATTGCGTGAATATTGTTCGACCAAGCTCTGGTCGACGCTCGTCCCCATGAGGCATCAATGATTCCTCGATTCGCTCTGCATAGATTCTACTAGTTTTGACCTGTGTTACTTTTGATCTTCTTTCTGCTGAGGTGGGATCCTCGAGTTCAATATCTCGTCTACAATTCCCAGGTTCAGGGCTTCCTCCGCGCTCATAAAGTAGTCTCGCTCCATCATCTTCTCGATCTGATCTAGATTCAATTCTTCTTTGCCAGTCAGGTGGTGCTTGTAGATCTTGTTCAACTGATTCCGAATCCGCATGATCTCCTTTGCATGGATGGCGATATCCGAGGCTTGGCCGACATAGCCGCCAGACGGTTGATGCACCATAATTGAGCTTGTAGACAGTCAGAGGGATATGCTTCCGAAAACTCCAGAGCCAACTCACGAGTGAGGAAGACAATATCTCTTTTTGGCAGCACCTCCGCAAAGGAGTAGCGAGCCCATGCTTGCCGCCTGTCCAACACATATCGTTGAGACTTCACACTGAATGTACTGCATAGTGTCGTAAATAGCGAGTCCACAAGTCACTGAGCCGCCCTGAGAGTTGATATAGAGTTGGATTGGCTTCTCTGGACCGTCCGCCTCGAGGAATAGCAATTGAGCTACAATTGATGCGGACATGGTGTCGTCGACTTGGCCATTGAGGCAGATAATCCGCTCCTACATAATGGTGAGGTCATGAAGCAGAATTCGATAGATATGTGCACAAACCTTCAGCAGCCGAGAGAATATGTCATCTCCTAAGTCTTAGTTTGAGGGGCATGAATTCCGGGCTTCTTGGTCGCGTACAAGTATGCCATCCTCCTCCTGCCTGTGCAAGTCAGATCAATAAAGCGTCAATTGCAATCAAGCCTCACAACTGTTTCAGTAACAAATGGAGTTGGAGTCCATCCGCCTGGTAGATTCTGATTTGGACCAGGAGGAGCTGTTGCTACACCACAATAGAGCGCACGTTGAGTTCTCGCATTCGACTGACCAGAGGTGATGTCGGTCACCGCTAAACGGTGGCCAGCTTCTCGGCACCTCAGTCTGGCATTAGCACGCAATATTCCGAAGCCGGAGGCTGTCCTGAAGCCCAAAACATTCATCTCACGAGCGACTGTACCTGAGGAAAGATCCTCCGACCAATCCCCTATGTTTTTGAGGGCCGAACTTCGGGATTCGGTACGGGAGGACGGGCCCGCGGAAACACTCGGCCCGTGTCTATTTCTCATTTAGAGATCGAGCTCAAGCTTGATTTTCAAAAACAAGTCGCTCAACTCGCGCATTTATTTCAATGCCCCGGGGAATCCCATGCCTGTGAGCTCAAAATGCTCTATCAAGACCGCACTATATCATAACATCCGTCACTGTTCCTACTCGAATGGTCTCGGCGCCTGTTTCACCCCTTCTCATTGGCAATCGTCTCGATCTGCTCGAAAGTCTCGCCCCACCATTCCGCACAAACATACTGGACAATGGAGCACACATGCTCGAAGGTTCAGTTGCACCACAAATTCCACATACGGTGGGGGTGGGGACCCGGCGCAAGAGGTAAAAGGCTCCGGGGAAACAGAGCATCTGCATAATGGCCTTGAAGCTCTCATGTCTGTTTCTCGAGAAGAGGGCAAATATCACACCAAGAAAAAAAAATCGAAACTTACTAAGGCCCTAAACGCTAAGAATCCTGAAAACTTAGAACAAGATTACAATGATTCAGGGATTCAGAACAGTGGTAATCTTGAAGCCCTTCTGTCGTCATCTGCAGGGGAAAAGGAACGGTATTCAAGCAAAAGGAGCTGTTCTGATCAGGCAAAGGATTCTTCTGCCACACGCCAAGCTGAAAAGAGTCCGACCAATACACTGTCTGGGTCACCAGATGTGGCCCAGTATATCTCCAACGCATCCAATCTCTCGCATGGCGATAAAGATGATGCGAGGCAGCCTTTCGAAGCCAGCCTGAACTCCTTACATTCTCAAATATTTTACGGGGGTCACAACAGGCGTCTCGGGTATGGTCATACCTTGACAATGAACCAGAGAATAGGATCCACATTAGATCTTGTCCGTCAGGAGATAGAGAGCAAAACACTGTCCGACCTAAAGTCGTATGAACGAAAGCGGATTTTAAAGGCACGACTTTCCATGGAGCGGTCAAGGCAATTAAAAGATATCGGTGGAAATCAAGCGGAACACTTCGCTGACGCGGGCTTCAAGCACATCCTCGCAGATCACAAGACGAAGCAATTCGACGTGCAGCCTAGGGCAAAGTCTATTCAAATTCAGCTGTTCTATTATCGAAAGGCACTCGTAAAAACTCGAAATAGCATTTTAGGGACGGTCATTCAAATCTGCGATTTGGAAGCAAAGCTGTCCGGGTTTTCAGTCTCGCATATTGATAGAGAACTCGAGCATTCTTTAGGAAGCACGGGTTTCAAGCGGTTACTTCGAAGATATCCAATCAAACGCCTATTCAAACGAGAAAAGGCGCCAGAAACGCCGACGGAAACCGTTGAACATGAACCTGAGCAAGCCTCGCAATATCCTCCACTGAGGCGATTACTTCCAACCTATAGGTTTAAACGTCCCTTGTTGTCGTACCCGTACTACACAAAGCAATTTCAAATGACTTCAATTGGCCAATTCAAGCTCAGGAAGATGAGATTTTTCAAAGGATATACTTTCCAGAAGTCTAAGTGGCTACACATTTCAAAATATAGCCGCTCTCGTCGTGGGTTTTGGATGGTCGAAACGAAAGCCAGAAAGCGCAGGAAGCAGCGGAAGCTTGTGGAACGGCCAGATTTCGCTACGAGGAAGAGAGTGGTATCCTCAAAGCCACAGAAAGTCACTGAAGGGACGGTGTCATCCTCAATGAGAGATTCGGTCGCTTGCCCCACTCAGAATGCTTCAACATCTCGTAATATATTCAATGTATTAACCTTGTTGGAACAAAAATTGGATGCCAGCTCTAATGAGGCTAAGTCTCTTGAAACCGAGTTTGACATTATCGAGCCACGCTTTCGAAGAGTCAAAGTCGGAGTAGGGTCGAAGAAGGAAATCGTTCCTGCCCTGTCCTCTGACCATGAAGCTGCGAATAGTCCGGATCTTGATATATCAACCATTCTCAAGGACTTAAAAAGACAATTGGATCTGAGTGTGTTCCAGGTAAACTGGTTTGGAGTCGTTGTGAAAGCCATTGAAGGACGACTGCGAGAAACTATGGCAGTTAAAGCTGAAGCGCAGCCTCCGACTGAATGTTGGATGACTCGGGCAGATGATGTTCTACCTAGATTAAACCCAGCCAAAGTCAATTCCAGCGCAAGTCGCCAGGCCACGCCGAAAACAGAGTCTAAGTCTCAAGTTAGAGCTCGGCTTCACGATGTGAGTAATCATGTTAGTCCGCCCATATCTAGGAACTCAAAAGTACCACGACTTTTAACCAGAAGGACACTCGCTGCGGCGTTACGGGTCGGAAAGAACCTCGGTGGACCGTCATTGCTCAAGAAGCACGTCAGTGGACCACCATTTCTGCTTAGAAAGCACTTCGTTCAATCGCAAACCTTGCACAGACATTTCACGAGTCTGCCCTATTCAAGAACGGGACGCTCATCTGATTACAGTACTCTTGCAGTCCTACCATCTCGATCCTCGGGTCCGGAAGAAATTCTCCGGAATGAACATGAGATTACCCAGGAGGAGCTCTCTTCGACCCCCCTTTCATCAGTTCCTCAACATTCAGGCAAAGAACCGTCAGTTCCGTTCCCTGGTCCTTCATCTGATCTCCCCCAATCCCCCTTATTCCACTTTCTCTCCTCACGTAATCGGCCAACTAAAGCTATCCCTTCCTCCAAGTCTAATGATCGCTTGGCCACGAACTCCTTCGCCGCTATGCTTGCAAGCCCTCTACGAAAATGTGCAGCGACTGGGCTCCGCCTTCCGTCAGCCTTCTTGACAGATTTTAACGTTCTGCGCGATCCAACTAGCGAGCAGACCGCCATGCTTCCAACTGGTCTTGGTCCCACAGCAAAACTCGCAGGGGAAAATAGATCTATTCGGAGACCTTGGACGCGTGGTAGCGTGTCGAAAGAACGGTACGACGCGGATGAGGGAGATGTAGACCCCAAGACTAACAATCCGCTTACGCTGCCAAATCAGAAGCGGGATTTTGTTGCTAATGATCTGCCACCACCTGCAGCCTCAGCCCCTTGTCCCAAGTCACCCGCTCCGACTCGACCCTCTACTCTCCATCCACTCCGCATCGTCACTTATGCCCCTCTCATTCATCATCTCACCGCCTCTTTCAGCATTAAAACTCATCCAAATAAAGATCGCGTTGATCCTCAGAGCGAGAAAAAAAGGCGATCCTTAGCTGCCCTGCTTCCGGCTTTGTGGAGCCGTTATGGAATCGGCTACGAAGAGATGAAGAAGGTGGCATGGGGAGAGGATATGGCCGGATTAATGGAAACAGGCATGGGGAAGAGAGTCCTTGAGGCTTTTAGGTGGGCTTTAGATTTCGAGAGCGAGGGCCACGGGGAACAGAGGATGGACACGATCAAGTCGTTGGACATGGAGGCTGTGAAGAATTTAGAAAATAAGGCTAGAAAAGGGAAGACAGAAATTCTAGTCAACATTGAGCATCCCGGAACCTTGATCTGGGTCGGAAATGGAAACCCTGACGCACAACATGAGATGCCAGACTCCGTATTCCAGGTGGTCAACGAAAATGGCACGACCTTCAAAAGCAGGATCGCGGTATTTGACGCGGAGCGGCTACTGAAAGCAGACGATCTACGCAAGTTACGCGCAACGCTAGAGGAGCGTGGCATTGTCTCCGCTCGTCCATCTGAAGGGAGCCAGGGATGGGTGGCCATCGACTCGCGGACCGTGCCGGGCAGGGCAATAATCACGGAATTATGGAAGATCAAGGGCTACCGTGGCGCCGAGTTCACGGATGTGGTGCAGAGGGAGAGGAGGAAGCTCGTCGGAGATTCGTGGGCGGTGTGGCTGCCGCCGATTCGTAAATGAAGACGGAAATAGCGGATGGAATCCGAACCCGCGAATCAATCAATAGTGCAGGGTTATAGATGCATAGAGCAGCGTTCTCGTTGATGTACTGCCAGCCCTCGGTCAAAGGGGCCCATTTGGGTTAGCATTGTAGAAACTAAATAACACACTCTAGACGGTTGACGAAATACTAGATCTAATTTCTATAAAATCATCTGAATGCGTTCAAGTTCAAGCAAATGAACGAGTTGAAGTAGTTTTCGAGGCCATTGTCCACTGCGAGCCATCAAGACCATTTTCTTTCTGCTGCTTGTTCGATAGAACTGGGTGAGTTGGCATGTCGACGCCGGGAGCTCGACAGATAAATAATGGCCTCGGTTGTGTGGAGAAGAACAAGGCGCTCAGCCGTATGGGGGATGTTCAAGAGCGCGTGTCATGTCGAGTCGAGTCCAAATTATCGACTTGCGAGGTTTCCTTTCGCCAGCAGCAAGTCGCTCAACTTGTCGGCCAAGGCGGACGGTCGAATGCTATTTCATAGGGGAAAAGGTCAGCAGGCCCATCAATTATAAAATCACCCGGCAAAACTGTTGAGCAGCAAAAGAGACGAAAAAAGGGGTTGCAACTCACCCTCCCTCGTTCCCTCCACACATATCCTCCCTCGAACTGACCCCCGTCAACACCCCCAGCGTCCCTCCCAATCCCCCCTCCACCCCAAACCGGATATCCGTATCCACCCGATCCCCGACCATACACACCCTCTCCCCCTTTCCCCACCCCTGACCAACACCTTTCTCCACCGCCCTCAGAAACTCCCCGCTCGGCTTCCCCATCGCCAGCGGCTTCTGCCCCACCATGTTGGCCAGCGGCGCCACCATGCTGCCCGCGCCCGGGAACAGCGCGCCGGCGCTCGGGAGGGTCGAGTCTGTGTTCGTGGCGAGGAAATGGGCGCCGCGGGATTTCACGTGGTGGTAGGCGAGGGCGTATTTGAGGTAGGAAGGGTGGAAGTCGAGGCCGGCGAGGACGCAGCCGACGGTGGGGTCGAGGAGGGAGGGGTCGCCTTGGGCGATGAGGGTGTAGTCGGAGGGGGTGATGGGGCGGCGGAAGGTGGGGTCGGTGCCGCAGGTGTAGGGGATGCGGAGGGCGGAGAGTTCTTGCTCGATGCCGGATTCGCCGAGGATGAAGACGGTGCGGCGGGATGGGGGGAGGTTGAGGATGGTGGAGATGAAGAGGGCGGAGGCGGAGGAGGAGGTGTATATTTCTTCCTGGGTGGGGAAAGCGGGTCAATTGGATGGGGGATAAGGTGGGAGTTGGCATTTGTAGAGAGAACGAGTTGCAGATGGTGGGCATACTGTCGTGCAGGCAATGCCCATGCTGTCCAATTTCTTCTTGTAGTCGGCGCGGGATTTAGTGCTGTTATTTGTGACGAATATCAGGCGCTTGCCGGCGGAGCGGAGCATTTCGAGAGTCTCGACAGTGCCATCAAAGACATGGTCGCCGGACCAAAGAACGCCTATCGATTTACTAAATGCTTTAGTTGAGGGAAAGGTGCCTGACAAATGTAGGTTTCAAAGGACCTCAGACTGACCGTCGCAGTCGAAGAGGAATATCTAGAAACTGGTCAGTAGCATTCTTAATTCCGGAGCAGCTCTTTAGTCTGGCGGTTTTGCTCCTACATCGAATTTGTCAAGGAAAGATGATATGGCTGCTTTATCCCCGGTTAAATGCTGAGGATCCGACATGTTGGCGTGAAATGAGAAACTTAAAGCCTTAGACTAGTCGCTAAGTTTGTTGTCTCTGGGAGTATTCTGGCACCAAAGTAGAAACTTCGCACGACTCGTTGGGGACGATGAACGCAGTGATCGTACAGAGGAGAGCAACTGCTCCGATTGGGCTCGCGGTAAGACCAAATCTAGGAAGCCATGGAGCACGAGCTATCGCGTCACACACATCACCGCCAATATCGAGGGTCTGTTTCATCTGGTGCGCTTCACGAATCATGTAGCATTAGTGGCAAATTGGATCATTTCAGAAGCAAATGCAGGAGGAAATTTTAACCGGAAAAGCTCAGGCCTTCAACATCTTACCTAAGACTTTAAAGTTCGAAGAACCCGAAAAAAGCACGGGCAGGATTGCTGGAACTGGCGACACCCATCCCTAAAACAAAGTTTCACGGTTGAAGTCGAGCTCGGAGATTTTGATTTACTGTGTCTAGAAGAGTCTCGAAGAGTTATCAAGAGCAAATCTAGCTTCTGCCTAAAGGTGTCTTTGAAGCGGTTGATAGGTCCAAGAACAAGCTCGAAGCCTTGCGGCGGCCGCAGCAACTCACCTACCTGGAAGAATTCTCAAAGCTTACAAATCGAAGCATTAGCTCGTTATTCCTGTACGAGAAATTTGCGGAAGTGAGCGGGGATTGCTTCCTGGCCTCAGCTAAGAGTATTTTCAAGGATTTTTTTAAAGCATCCAGGGGAAAGATTCTGAAACCGAGAAGCCGGATACGTGAGCTACGCTGCGCAAGACTAGACATACGAAATTACGACAAAGGCTTGCGGAAGTCGATGGCTGATCACATCGGCCAGGAGTTCTTGTCAACTTGCAACCTCGAGTCATTCTTTGATGACACTGAATATACATCCTGGACTTGTGTAAGTGCTATTGAAGAGAATTTGTCGTCTAGTAGATTCCATTCCAAATAACAAATCTTTGCAGTGCAACAGAAACTGTGCGAACCCGGAAAACAGATCAGATGTCAAGATCATCGATCCAAAATGTAAAAGCTGCTCGCATACTAGGTGCGGTGTCTGCACTATCCGAGGTGTTTATCCTGTTGTGGACGAATGGGATTTACGATCAAGGGCCTTGTATTTCAATTGCGTGAGTTACTCAACACAGGCTGGAGTATTCTTTCTGAAATGAAATCAGTGCCAGTGCGGTTACGGACCCCAGAATGCCCCAGTAAACAGCTCCTGCTCCAACTGCTACCATCAACGATGCTCATATTGTGTGTATATCCAACGATAACGCTTTATCACTAGTACCATGCGGTTGCAAACTGGGAAGAACTTGGGATTAGATCGCACCTGTGACCCCTTTGTGAGAAATTGGCTGGACATGAGAGCCATCTACTGTGGAAGTATTTTGCACTCGCGTTGCACCTCGCGATAATACTCGTCAGAGTAAGGATCAGGACATCATTGTTAAACTCGAATCTCGAGTCACTGCGAGGGCCATGCTACTGATGCATGATCCGAATTCGAACACGATGAGATACCCAACCCCACCATGTCGTTAAGAGGGACGAGAACGCGACACAGAAGGTTAGCAGGCACAATACTATGAGGGTGATGCAGTAGTAGACCCATTTGACGTTCTCGTCAACCATGGACATACCAAAGATCCCTGTTGCGAGAGATGCCGGAAGGTATATGACGGTGATAATGGTTAGGAGTCGGATGTATTGGCTTTGAGACGTTGCATACTGGCTCTCTCTCAAGGATGAAGCGCTCACTAGGTCGTCTTTCTCCCTGTCGAACGACTGAATCCACTGCTCTAGCGAAATTCGCATATCGCGAAGTTCGGATATGTCGCTAAAGATGCTGGCGGTGTAATCGCCCCATGACTTGCTCAGAATTTCGCTGTCAACGTCAAAGAAATGTAGCTCATTTGCAGCAAAGTCTTCCCATGACTGTATCGTCTTGTAAAGCTGACCATGAAAGCGGCGTAGAAGCGAAACGCCCCATGTATATCTTTTGGTCCGCGTCAAGCCTCTATCGTCGAAGTACAGCTGATCGGCAGCTGACAAGTCTATGGACTTTTCCCGATCCACTAGTTCAGTCTCAACCACAGAGAGAATGTTCCGCCATTCTTTGGTAACTTGGTTCATACGTCGCGACAGCACAAATAGAAAATATCCGCGAGGAGTCCAAATTGGATGTGATACTTGTCGTCCTCCCCCAGACGGACCGTCCATTTTGCTATCTTCGTACCAGGATGGATCCCGATCGCTTCCAAAAAATGTGTCGACACAGCAGTATAGTGTCCAGAACCATTCGTCAACCCCGACCAGCAATAGTGAGACCTGGGCCTCGTAGAATAAGAGACCTGAAGGGTGACTTTTCATGCTGCTATCTCCGTTTTTGGCAATATCGCAACTTTTGACATCAAACATTTCAAAGACGTGCCGTATGGCCCTTGGGTCGCTGCACTTCGCGCCTGTTCGGAGGGCAAAATATGGCAGATGAAATTCCATTGAAAACCCATGAAATCCCTGATAACTAGGTTAGCGGACAAACGGTGAAACTTGTAAGAGTAGCAGCTCACAATCGCCGACACTCGAAAGAAAACCTGTCGAGTAAGATACCGTTCGAGGTATGACCTTAGAGCAGGAGCAAAACGTGTCGCTACTGTTGCGACTAAAGCAATTGCACAAAGAGGGGATATGTCGGTAATATGACTACGGAAATGTAAGTGATCTCACCACGTTTTGCGAAGGCAGAGATGGGTTGGCGTACAGGATGCGTCGTTCTGCGCGGTTAATGGACCTCTACTTAATCAGTCATGGCCAATGTCTAACAAAACGAGTCATACCTTCTCTGAAAGCCTTGAGTAGAGTCCTCGTTCATCTAGAGCCTTCGTAAAAATAGTACCAGGGTCGCCTGTAGGTGGCTGACGCAAGAAATTTTCAGAATCCCAATTCCTGACCAAGCCGTCGCCACCGTTGGAATCGCATCTGTCGTCAATAAAGGCAATTCTATTAGCAGATGGCCAGGAATTTCTTGATACGGAGATTGATCCAAAATCTGCTCTTAATAGAAACCTCTCCAATGTCCGAAAGTTGAAGCATGGAGGGTCCAAGACGCTTGACCCTAACTCCAGGAACGCTCGAGTAAGAGTAAGTGTATCCAGACGTACTGAAGTGGCGCTAAGGTTTGGATCAACACCGCCTGATGGATCGTCGAGGAGATGGAGGTCTTCCGCTTTATAAACGTTTGCTTGGCGGCGCGTGGAAAAGCGTTTTTCCCACTTGCAACCACGTCGACGGCGAGAGTCAAGGGTAGCATGGGAAGTATTATCCATCCATACAGTACCGGGCGCTTCCTATTACCCAACAAAGACATCGGGAAACACCGTGGGCGACGACTCGAGCCAATTTTCAAGCGAACAAGGTTACTCTGTGATGCATTTGGACGAAGTGCAGAACGGTGAATAGCGGCTTATATCGAGACTTTATTGGGCTTGTGTATCTGGGAAAGAAATTTCCAAGGCCATATCCATTATACAGACAGAAGAGAAAATCCATGAAAAAGTTCGGCCGTGAGGGCTCAGCCTCGTGATGTCGATCATCTTTAGAGCCTCACCAACGGCTTGACCACTAGGCAACGGCAGCATGCTAATCCAATGAGGTTGTAGAGAATTTCAACGGCCGCGTAAAGCTACGCATGAAATGCTTAGACAAACCTGGGGATGCTTTGCACATCAAGACCATGGTCTGGCGTTTACCTGGCCTTGTTCATCGATAAGAAATTTTCAACTCAAGCGCCGACATCCTCTGGGATAGTGTAGTGAGATCCAATCAGGTAGCGAGAACGAATGATAAGAGGTTGAAAATCATTTCTTTCACTTCCTTGGGAAAAGCAATATGATTCGTGTAACATTATGCTCGTATCGACGGCAAATGATCTGGATGAGACGGAGGAAAAAGCGGCAACGGAAGAACAATTTTGCGAGGTCCTGCTCTCAGCTCTCGCGGACTGGTGTACCGATGAGAAATTCTCATTACAAAGGAAAGAAATGAAGAGATGGATTCTAGTATCAGCGTTCATAGCCTCTCCAAAAAGATCTGTACAGACTCTGGCACGACATTTCAACCATTTGCTTACTCGTTGAAAAATATCCGTTAATCAAAATGCTCTATGTTGCCTACGAAAGTGATTCGACTAAAGCATTGCTTATCTCAAGATTTTGTAGTACTGATAGAGATACCATGGACTAATGACTCGCAGGATCGGTGCTTACTAGTCCTTCGAGGGAAATTTTAACAAGACTTGTGCTCATGAGAGGCTATCAGAATCAGCAGTTGGGTTACATACATATCTAGCCATAAGAAAACCGTGTTCGTCTTCAGCGTGATCAAACCCAGGCTAGATGGACATTCCGGCAAGATATAGTATGACACTTGATCATTGACTTCCAGTGAAGAAGTTCAAAGCAAGAGCGGACAATTGTTTCTGATCAACCCTTGCCAAAATACATTTTGCCGATCTCAATCGACCAAGATCGTCCTCTCCAGAGCCGAGTAATTAGCAAAGAAGCTAGAGAAGAGTCGAATCATGTGATGAATGTCCACCGAGCCACCAGTCTCTCTTATACTGTGCATGCTGTGGATGGGATTGCCAAGATCGAGAGTTCGAGCGCCAAGAGCTGACGAGAGCATGGGACCGATGGTACTGCCACACCGAGAGTCGTTGCGGACGACGAAAAGCTGCAAGGGGACTCCTTCGGCGTCCATTTCGGTGACCTGCGGGGCCTTTCGGGCTACCTCCTGCAGCAGTGCAACTCCGGGAGAACTGGTTACGTAGCGGGCGTTTGCGTTGATTTTGATGACCGGACCCTCATTCATCGCTGGTTTGTGATCAGGTTCATAGCTACCGCTGTAGTTTGGATTCACGGAATGCGCCACGTCTGAGGAGAGAAGGAAGGAGGTGGCTAGTGTTTGTTCGTAAGCGCTGCCGGCGTCAGGGTCACTGGCTCTGTCGTAGGATTTATCCGAGTCTGCATCACTGAATGTCGCTGCCGGCAGGACAGATAGACGGCGAATTATGCTTGGCAACATTGAGGAGTCGGCTCCTTGGGGAGTTTCGCTCCCGACTTCTTCGTTATCGAAACATGCAATGAGACGTATTGAAGCTTCCTCGTCTAAGGCAGACGTCTCAGCTACTGATGCAATGATACTCTCCACAGCGCAATATGTTGAGTTGAGATTGTCCAGACGCGCTGACCTGATGAACTCGTTATGCAGGCCTCCAAGACAAGCTTTCTGTGTGTCGCATAGGGTTACCTCGAAGTCCATGACGTCTTCAGGACCGGCTCCAACTTCCTCAGCAATCAGATCAACGAGATAAGGGTGATGCCGTTGGGCGATCGCCTTAAGCGGTGAAAATGTCTCGTCCTTCGCTTCGTCCGTGTTCAGTAGTTTCTGTCTCTGCAATTCAGCAGAAACTAAACCAGCGATTGGCAGTAGCTGAGTCTCCTTATTGAAGGAAAAACTTTCTGGCAGTCCAAAATGGGGAGCAAGCGGTGGGATGTATAAGACTAGCGACTTTCAGTGCTTCAAAGAGCAGTACCAGTAGCAGGGGTCATACGTGGTCGATCCAAATGAAGCAGCTTTTGGCTAATAGTGCCATCCTTAGCTTTCACCATAGCCCTTCCAGCAAGACCCAAGTCCCGATCAAACCCTGACAGACGTGAGAATTAGAAACAAACGGTGCCATGGCGAGAGGTTGCACAAACATGTGTGCCACAGGCCGCCTCCATAAGTCTCTACTCCTATCTGGAGAAAGCCCTCGCCTTGTTTCTTGCTGACGGGTTTCATACGGAGCACTGGGGAGTCGGTGTGGGTGCCAATCATAGCTATGGGATTGCCAGGCTTCCATCGCTTGCCCATGGCAAAGGCGACGACGGTCGATCCGTTTCTTGTCAGGTAATATTTTCCGCCTGGCACACAAGTAGAAGCCCAGGGGTCCCTTTCCTGGAGGGAGTCCGTAAGAGATGGTCATGTAAAGGACCTACAAGTCATTACCTTGATATGCCTGAAGCCCGCCTTCTTCAGTTTTGCAGCAATTGAGTCAATTGCATGGAATGGAGTAGGAGAATTGTTCAGGAAATTTATGAAGTCCTTTGCCGAGTCCGAACCACGAGCCATTGTAGCGAATTTTCCTGAGGAGGCACGAGACAATGAAGATCTAAACATCAATTTGGATCAGTGGGATGTAGGAGGAGCGTGCAAGCCGCGATCCCATGACGAAGAGTCAGAAGACTGGCTCCAGTGGCGTCTCGCACTAGCTGGCCAAGCTTCCCGTTCGCGTGGCGGACGGGAGCTTTCCGCAGGAGCCAATTCGGACGGCCACACGGTATGAGTGGGCAATGTTGGCTGACCTATCCTCCGTTGAGGTTGGCTCACATGAAATGAAGCAGAGCAAAGAGATGTGATAAAGGAAATATCGACAGTGCTAGTTCCAGGTGCTTGCCAAACGTATTAAGAGTAATTCAAGGGAGTAAATAGTACGAGGCTGATGATGGCGAGGCTGGCACCTAAAGTCCCAGGGGCTTGGTCTCCCTGGTGCCACACGCTACGGGTGATTCCCCGAGTCATTAAGGGAAGCGCTACCTGAAACCCCCGGCGCTCGCCAATCATATCCGCGACCGCGTTGACCTACAAAACAGCCATCTTTTGGCCTATAAACATCAACAAAGACATCAACAACACGCCTCTAACCGCGATTCGGACGGCCATCATCAGGTCCTAGAGGACGCTTTGTTGTTGCCCCCGAAGAACGCGTGCGCATCTACCTCGAATCTTTGTTTGGCGAAATCTACTAGAAATATGGTCCTAATGAAAGATAGTGCATTTTGAAAACCAATGCTGAAAGACACGATCACGGTCAAAACAGCCATCTGATCTTTGTAGATGGAAAGGTTCTGCATGGGGGTTGAAGTAGTGTTTGTTGGGCTGGTTGGAAACCTTCAGAATAGACTCTAGTCAAAATATGGTATAGCTCGGGCCTAAGCCCAATCGGGAGTTCAGAGACAAAGTCGGCCAGCGGTATCCCATCAAAGCTGCATCTTGACAAACCTCGATTGACGATCTCTTCGGCCTCACATCTGCTTTGATTTACCAGCATGTAACCTTAATATCATCAGCCCTGCCTCAAAATCAGTATCTAGCTGGAATCTTCTCGGAGGGCGGAAGCGCTAAGGAGGGGTCGTTGCTCGGGTGGTTGGGCTCTGCTACTCCGTCAACGCGCCCATGCCCAGGCTCCTCGAAAACCTTTCAGCAGACGGTTGATCGAATTATCCGTCATTGCAAACACATTCGATTGTCACCGAGTTGCTCAGGCGAGGTAAATTCACCGACTTCTTGTATCACCTTTTCTTGCGGATACACTGCGAAAACCGGCGGAACTCTTCCCTCAGTCACCTAAGCACTGGTTCAAAATTGCCAGGCCAGATCGATTTCAACAAAAGACTTTCCACCATGACACAAATCTCCGCTGCCCGAGAGGCCGAACCTTCACAGCCGCCTCCTCCAGGGTCAGAAAGACCACACACTCCCACTCTCTCCACTCCACGATCCGGGACTCCACCAACTCTACTAGGCAGACAAGCGCAACTAGATCTAGACGGTGGTAGAAGACATTCAAGAGCTGGATCAGAAGCTGTGGATCCCGGCGTACTATCGCGAAAATTGAAAGAAATGGAATCTGCCGGTCGGCAACGGGAACTGACGCCTGGTAGAAGCCCAAGTCGTAAACGTCAACGGGTGTATGGGGACAGGTATGTCAAGAAGGCCTTTTCATCTAAAAATACGGACAGACTTTCCATCTATTTCCGAGTAACGAATGGCGCTCTATAATTGGAACTATGTGCACCTTTTTAGGTTAAAATATTACGTTATCTCTTACTGACTATACCTCAGGTTCGTTCCAAATCGCGAAGGCCAGGACTTAGTAGCTAGCTATCAGGTCCACCATGACGACGGCTCTCCAGCAACTCCATCGAGATCAAAGAAGCGATACCCTCATGGGGAAATCAACATGCAGCGAACCGAAGAAGCTAATCGCACTTACGCTCGAGTTCTCAGAAATGAAATGCTGGGCGACTCTGTTCCACAAGCTCACTCTACATCACCCGAGTTCTTCTCCACCACCATTCACGATCCTACTCGAACAAAAACCCCACCGGGACAGCCCTCGGTTTCGGCTCTACCGCCTGCAAGCCTGACCCCTTCGACCCCTCACAAAAATTTGTTCTCCTACAGCTCACGCCGAGGCTCCGGACAGCCGACGCCATCAAGAACACCAAGAAGCCGTAACGAAATCGTCAATTTCGACCCCCGTTCTAGTATCTACTCCACAACTCCAATACGTTACGAGTCCCAACAAGTTCTCCTCTCTCCCCGGAAGCAACCTCGCTATATCTCCAAAGTCCCGTTCAAAGTGCTAGATGCCCCGGAACTAGCAGACGACTTCTACTTGAATCTTGTTGATTGGGGCGCAAGTGACGTGCTCGGCGTCGGCCTGGGCTCGTCGGTGTACATGTGGAACTCACATACTGGCCGAGTCAACCGGCTTTGCGACCTTGGAGACGACAATATCACATCTGTTTCCTGGATCCAACGCGGATCGCATATTGCTATTGGGACAAATAAGGGCTTTGTTCAGATCTGGGACGCTGAGTACCAGCGTCGCCTCCGCACCATGACGGGCCATCTCGGTCGTGTGGGCGCCCTTGCCTGGAACGACCACATCCTTACTTCTGGTAGCCGGGACCGCAACATCTTCCACCGTGATGTCCGATCCCCGAATCAATTCCTCCGACAACTTAGTAGCCAAATCAATGGTGGCCATAAGCAAGAAGTCTGCGGCTTGCGATGGAATACTGAAGATGGACAGCTTGCCTCGGGCGGAAACGACAACAAATTAATGGTCTGGGATAAGACTGATGATAAACCTTTGTACCGTTTCTCCGACCACACTGCCGCCGTCAAGGCCATCGCCTGGTCCCCACATCAGCACAAGCTCCTCGCCTCTGGTGGTGGTACCGCTGATCGCTCAATCAAATTTTGGAACACCTCGACCGGATCTCTGATCAAAGAACTTGACACCGGGTCGCAAGTATGCAATCTCTCTTGGAGCAAGAATAGCGATGAAATCGTGAGCACGCATGGCTACAGTCAGAATCAGATTGTGATCTGGAAGTATCCGAAGATGGAGCAAGTCGTTAGTTTGACGGGGCACACGTATAGAGTCTTGTACCTGGCGATGAGTCCGGATGGGCAGACAGTGGTGACTGGCGCCGGAGACGAGACCTTGAGGTTTTGGAAGGTATTCAATCGGAAGGTGGAGGTGGGTGCGAGTACAAGCGGGAAGTTGGTGGAATGGGGTACTATTCGCTGATCGCAGCCTGCCCACGACGCCTGTTGTTCTACCCATTTCTGACTCGGCACTCCAGCCTTTGGTATTGAAGGGGGACATTTCAGATACACCAGGATATATGTAAGGCGCTTGGGTGTTTTGGTGATGAATTCGGTCACATTAGCTGCATCCATATCTGTCATCATCAACAACTAGCAAGCGCTTTTTGGACTGCATTGACTGTTGCAGGGTGTTCACATCACGATCCGACGAACCAAGGGTTGTTTTTTGAAGTTTTGCGCTGGGTCGGCTGTGTTGAAGGCGGTCTAGTTGCCAGCTGTTTTGGTGTTTTGGGCGGGAGAATCTAAGACAGAATGCAGCTCGAGCTTGCGGACACCAAGTGGCTCTGTTGGTAGATGTGTGTAAATCAAGACAAATTGAAGCGTCTATCGCAAGGTTGGGTAGCCGAGTGTTTGGTATCTTGCTTAACGCAAATGACTACCATTAACGTCGTAGCCATTCCACCGGCGACCAATTTTTCTTTTCCTTTTTGAATTTTAATTTATAGTATTACCGCATTTCCGCGCAACTCAGCAAGAATGAGGCCTTGCGGTAGCCCGTTGCGGAACGGCTTTTTCAACATCCCCTGTTCGCGCTGCCCAGGTTCTCCCTCCACAACAGCCACACGCCGCTCAGGTATCGAATAGCCCCGCAGACCTGCACCAATACACATCATCCTCACCCATACACTGGAGACAGTGCTATCAGCCTTACCACTTGACATCATCTGGTACAAGCGTCATTTCACTTTTTCTAAGATCTTGCGCAGATGGATGTCTGCAATAAGGCTCGGAGCTGTCACGCTCATCATGTATATCAGACTTTGCAACGATGGTCGCTCCATTTGGGTTCTCTGTTGGTGATTTTATTGGAGTTGCCAGTGAGTAGTTCTGGAGTCAGCGATAAATGGCATATCCCTCACTGAACCACGATAGACCTTATTAGAAAAGTCAACAAAGCTCTGAAAGACGCTGGAGGAGCTTCGACCGAATATCAGCATGTGCAGATTCAACTAAGGGCTCTCCAATCGATTCTTTCTGAACTGGAGAGCGCACAGCCTGCAGAAGGCGACCTAGATGATGTTAATGCGATCCGCTATGTGGCACTCACTTGTCGGTGGCCTCTACAGGAGTTTGTCCGGAATGTCGAGAAATTCGAAGCGTCTCTTGGTCCCTTCGCGTCATCGAATTCGCTACGTGCCGGAGCACGCAAAGCTCAATGGGGTGCCTTAATGGCTGAAGAAGTACAGAAGCTCCATGTTACGCTGACTGGTAGTCTTATGTCACTTTTATTACTGTTGCAATCGCAAAGCCGGTGAGTACGAAGGCAAGTAGTTGAGGCTGAGCGACTAATCTTTAAGATTAGGACGAATGACTACAGGAGGGAAACAGAGCGTAAGAAGAGATATGACCAGCTAATTGACCTTATTCAGCAGCAAAGCGATGCATCATCGAAATTGGCCGAAGAAAGTCGTGATTTCCATAGGGAACAGCGCGACTATCATACTGCTACCGTTGCCCAGATTCAGGATGTGCAAAATTCAGCAAAGGAAATGACCTCAAAATTGACGAGCCAGCAGAGTGCTCAGAAACGATTCGCTCAGTCGATCCTGGCTGCCACTCAAGACAACTCTCACTTGGTACGCCAAGTCGCCGATAATAACACATCTAACCATGAAATATTACTTGATATTCAAACAAGATTACCGCAACCACTCGACACAGCTCCGACAGCCTGTTTTCTACTCACAGACGCACTGTTGAGACCACACAAACTAACGTAATTTATAAGCGAGCGACCCATATAAGCGAGCGACCCACCCTATACCACTACACATCAATTAAGCCCTATTTTCTCTACCACAACACTAAGAATCAACAATAATTACACTGTAAATCGATAAATTAGATGATTCTGTAGCCTCTTTACAAGTGCGTGTATTATAACCGGGCTTACCGCAGGCACCATAGCACCATACCTTCATACGAACCCTGCCTGCATCACCACCACCTTCTCGATCTTCCTAAATTACTTGCGTATCCACAGCCTTCTGATCTAGTAGATTTTGACCCGCTTGTACAGTAAGGGATCCTTTAAGCCGTACACGTGTTCTTTTAGCCCTCCGGCGCTTGTTTAGAGCCTCATTAGCCTTATAGAGCAATGAGACCTCTATATGAAGAAGAGCTACTTGATATATTATAGCTGTTGTACCTTTAGTAAACTGATTAATAGCTTTAAATATTAGAGTTAGTGAGCTATTCTGGTGGCTATTAATGCAATTCTTAATGAATTATAATTGTAAGTTGACCTCTAAAGCATTCTGTAGCGTCTTAAAGATCTATATCTAGGTTATATCAGATTAGGAGCTTGGGAGAGTTAGGGTCCAGAGTTGCATATCTAGTTTAAAAAGAACCCTTTGTGGATCATACAGTACAAAACCAGCTTTTACAAAGCCGCCTTAGATATTCTTTTATGTAATAGAAGTAAAAAAGGCTTCGCGGAAAGTGTAGAGGAATTCAAACTTGCTAATATGATTAATGTGCATCTGTATAAAGCCCTCAATTTGGCAACTATATAACTGCTTTAGCGGCTTAAAGCAGCCAAAATTTAGTGGTTAAAAGTAGTGTAAGGAATATAGTGGCATATAGAGTGTGATAATGTTATGTTGCTGGTAGTAAAGTTCGAATTTAGTTAAGTGGTGGCTCTTATAGCTGTTAAAGATTAACAGCCAGTAAGTACCCTTTATACAAGGTGCTGAATAATAGTTAAAATGTTTAATTCAATTAAAGCCTACCTTATTAATAGTTTAGCTATTATTTGTTGTTGCAATACGCCAAGTAGCCGGAAAGCTGTACTCTTGATACCAATTGGCAAAATGGTACCGTGCAGCCAGAATAATAAATGGCGATATAGCCCAGCCGTATGCGCTTATACTCTGGATCACAGTCACCCACTTGCGATTATTAGGCTAAGCTAATTTAACCTTACCACAACCTTCTCAAGTAGTAACTACTATATCAGGAAAAATAATGCTCATTATGAAACCGGTTTTATCAAAGTTATAAATATCTTCCTCCACAATGCCGTATTTAGCCTTAACATTCTATACAAGAGTAAACCACTCACTAATAACCTTCAGATTTTCACATTTAGCTCACTGGTAGTTATATCTACGCGACCAACGTATATGTAGCTCTGGCTGGCGTTATACGAAGTTGTAGGTCTACAGTTTGCCAACAGAAGGCGCGTCGCGTACATGTAGCAGTTAGTTAGCCATATCTTCCACACCACATAACCAGAGAGGAAATGATCACATTTATAGCTCAATAATATACTGAATTATAGCCTTTTCTTCTAAATCTGTAAGTTTTTATAAGTTGGCTGAGATATTATATCGTACAGGCTTCCTAGCGTATTGTCATGTTAGAGTCTTGCGGTTAATATTATAGATCTTTGTTGCAGCTCTAATACTTAAATCTTTATCATTTTTAATAGATTGGATAGCTAAATTAACTCTGGCTTTGTACGAAAGTGATTCCATGTTTTGTTGTAGAGAAATTCAATGTTGTATGTGGAAGAGGTGCGCCGCGGTGTGGAGTGGGTCACTCGCTTATATGGGTCACTCGCTTATAAATTACGTTAGACTTCAATGTTTTTGGAGATTGGAAGGTATGAATCACCCCGGCATAGAGCAACAGCCTGATGTCAATACAGTTATTCGAAGCTTTCGTAAAGCGTCGGTTTGAGAGGCTGCCAGGCGAAGCAATGGTTAATCGAATGCAATATCGACTCACAATGGGAAGAAACTATCGCGAGTCGGTAGGCGAAAGCGCCTGGAATCAGCGCATATTCCCCGGTGTTAAGATCGAAATGTCTGTCATCTTACCGAATATTCGATTACGGGCATCAAGATGTCCTCGACCTAGATGTGGGAGCATAATTGATCTCGACATTGGAAAACCGGGCCGTTCCGCATGGTATGTCACCAATCCGCGTTGGCCGGCACTTTGATTGATATTTCTAGCTTGTCATGCGGACTTTCTTTCGAATTAGATTCTCCCGATATCGAAAACGTAGTTGGGACACCTCAGACACAAGAGCAAGTCTGTACTGTTGAACGTCAACAAGCTCATGAAGATTTGTATCAATTCGGCTTACAGCGAGCGCCACATGATTCGCTCCCGGCTGCTATGCCATCTCAAAATCGCTTGGTTGGGCGAATCCAAGAAATTCAAGAACCATTACTCCAAAACTCGTCTCTACCGACCTTGACGACCGAAACATTAGATAAGATAGGTGAGGTGGATGACTTGTATCAGAATCTACATCATTCGCTCTACAGTGCGCACCGCGAAAGTTTTGGCGAAAATGGAAGTAGCGGAGAAGCTCGCACGATAGGATAATGGGTCAATGAGGTGCCTATAGATCCAACCAGGCCACATGACCTTCAGGACATTTTCCCTGTCAATGATAGTCTTGAACAAGAATTACAGTATCTCCAACATTTAGCAGAAGTCACCTTCATAAGTGATGCCGCAGCTGATCCGCACACTCAAACGCTCGAGCTCCTGCCCTGGATAAACCTTGGTGTTGAGATCTGGCCATACTGCCGGAAAATTCGGGATAAATTCCCCAAAATCATACCATACGCCGCAAGCCGCCTTGCCGAATGCAATAAGCAAAGAGATGAACGGCTTCGAGACCAGCGACGTCAAAATGAGGTTAAAAGAGTTAGTGTGACCAATCGTGGTATCAAGCGTTTGGGAAATGGCAGTAGAGACGGTCAAACCAAAGATGGTTCTCCTCTCGTCAGCTGTGCTCAATGCCAGAAGAAGAATTGTACGGTATGGTGGTTTGACTCTCAAGGACGGCCGGTTTGCAACAACTGCGGCGAGCCTGCACTGATAGGGGATGTACAGCCATCCCAGAGAAGCGCCGGCAAGCACATCTCTACGGCGAAAGATGTATCCCAACCACTCGTTGGAGCGTCGAAACAGATGGTACATAATGGTGTGGATCGAGCCATAGACCACTCTAGTGAAGAAGCTTCATCGACCGGCCAAGTCGGAGAGACACCGAAGAAGATCGCAGTGAAGGAAAAATATTTTCGTGCTCAACTGAGCACTAGCCACCTGCAAGGAAGCAGCTTGTTTGAAGCTTCGCATTCACACCGTGTGGATCAATCGCCATCTCAACCAGATCTAGACCATCTTAAGACATTACCACATCAAGGCCAGCACAACTCTCAAAAGATCAAACCATGTTCTACTCTTCCACGATCAGTAATAGAGTCGATCAATGAGGTCACCAAGCCTATCATAGCTAAACTCATAGAGCAATGGCATGCTGCGAAGAACCTTCCATCATCATCATCACCACCACCACCACCACCACCGCCATCCTCATCACGACACCGCAGTTCCTCAGTGTGCTCTTACAGTTCTAGTATGAATTCGTCCCTTCATGGGCGGGATGAATTTGATTCTGGTTATCAGACTCCGGATCTCCAGCCTTCTTCAAGCGAAAGATCTTTGGGATACGAGATAGAGGAAATCGGCCCTGTGCTTCCTCAACCTGAACAGGACCCGACAGACGCATTGAAGTATATTTGTGATATCTGTGGTGGCAGCCTTACAGTGACCAAGGGGAAGGAGTGGCAGTAAGTTGAAGATCAGGGCACTTGAGTCGACATTGCTAACCGATTTATAGAAAGCATGTTTTAGAAGATCTGGAACCGTACATTTGCTTTGACGAGAACTGTACAAATCCATTATCAACATATCCGTCTCTGAAATCGCTAAAGCACCATGTGCGAATAGATCATAAAGAAAGTTACTTTAAAGAAGATCTCGAAGTAGAATGCCCTATTTGCCGGACGAATATCGGCCAGCGAAAAGCAGGTGACTTGCTTCAACATGCGAAAACCCACATGGAAGATATTTCTTACGCTGTCATCCCACGAGAATACGACGAATGGGCTTTCTATTCCGAGTCCTCGGATAGTTTGACTGACGAAGAACAAAGTGAATGCTTGAGTCAGAGTCAGCGATTCATATCGTCCCCAGCATTATTTCCCGACTGCATTGGCGAGGCATGTATGGAAATTGCAATGCACATCGATGAGAAATATGAGCCCAGGGAATCCAGATGTTCGTTCCGTTCAGTTCGTTCGATACCGTTCATTCAGTTTGTTCGTTCACAACACCTTGAACGAATAGTTCAGTTCAGATATTCCTGTTGAACAGTTCGTTCCGTTTAAAGATGGCCGTTTGAACGGTTCAATAGACGTTCACCGTTCAAAATTTGGCGGTGGGTGTTTTGGGGGCCATTTGCGGCGCGATATAGGGGGAACAAGGGGAAGAAAGGGTGGCGAAGATCGACACAGGGATTCATGTCGCAATATTTGTAAGCTGTTAACTATACATTTTAAAAAGCTAAATATCTCTATATCATACCTTTACTAGTCATCGCCGTCGCGATGTTCTCCAACAACAAGCTCAAGCCTGTCAATCGCCCTTCCTCATCGCCACCGCGAAATCATGCTGTTAATGCGTTAACAGCTCTTAATTGCACCCATGTTTAACGGCCAAAATCCCTTAATTCACAAATAATTGGGTATTCTTTCCACAACTCTGGTGGTGTCTATATTATTGCATCAAAATTGGTCTTATAGAAGAGAAAACTATTGTGAATCTGGGATTACAGATTGCCCTATAATCGCGTTGGTTTAAAGATAAAATATTAACTCTGTTATCACTGTTAGAATTGAAAAAATTTTTACAAAACTGGTAGCAGCTTTTCCTCAAAAGCAAGCCGCTATTTAAAAGAAGTTTATAGAATCTAAAAGATAGAGAATACAATAGAGAAATCTATAATTTAAAGGTTACTGTTAATCTAAAATTAACTAGTTAATATAATTATTTAAAGGACTCTTTTAAACTGTAAGGAATCATTACTAATAATTAGACTGCGAAATGGGGCGGGCTGGGCTGGGTTTTTAGCCTTCCGACCCGAGCCCGCGCAACCCAACGGG